>VXAY01005702.1:678179-821977 GCA_013399855.1 Oxyruncus cristatus
GCCGCCGGGGCGGATGGACCAGGCTCTGCTGCTCGTCCGCAACGAGCTGCCCGCTCCGGGCCTGCGGCTCGCCGCCCGCTCCGGCTCCTGCCACCAGGTGAGGGGCTGTGCCGGGCGCTGGTCGCCCCCAGGCCACCGCTTCTGACAGCCCGGCCCTCGGCGGGGCTGCTCGGCTTCTCCGGCGTCTCCCCGTGGCTTCGTCGTGTTGCTTCGCTTCGGTTTTACCTGTGAGCAGGACGCGGGGCATTCCCGCAGCAGGAGCTGCTCTAGCCCCGTGACAGCTTCCCTTGTTTTTGCCACCATGCGAGGCAGGACCCCCTTTCACTCTCCTTTGGCACTAATGAGCTCCCTTCACCCTCTTCTTCCACAGTGCTTGTATCAGTTCCTGGCGTTTGTCCCACCAAGCAACGGGAGCCTGACAAAACCAGGCACGGCGTCGGTAATGGTTGATACCCAGCATGCACTCACCCTGATGCTCAACAGCTCTGTGGGTGACAGAGAGCTCTGCAAGTACGTGGCCCAGCCCCAGGGAATACATGGATAACTCTATCCTAAATTTTCTTTTTTTTTTTCCCTTGGAGACATATGCCTGTTTATTGCCTGCTGACACACCCTTTTTCCCAACTGTTTAGACCTAGAGTTCAGTCTTCGCCCCACTGCTGGAACTGGGGCATAGATTGTAATTGTGCTGAAAGGATTTAGGTGCAAGCAGGAGCCAGAACGGTTCATTGAGGCAGCATGTGCAAGCACCTGGCTTCTCTTGCACGAAGTCTGTAATTCAAGAAGACAAATGATGGCAGTGCATGTGTGGTAAAGAACTGGTGTTGAGCTATGGGAGGGTAATGCTTGGCAAAGACAAGGTCCTTGCTGTATCACGCTGTTAGTCCAAGTTTTTGTCTTGCCTTTCCTAAAGCATTCAGTCATACAACCCCTGCTAAGTGCTGCTGTGGTACCTGCATGTAGTGGTGGTGGCTCAGCAAGTTTCATTTTCTTTATCCTTTGCAGGATTCAGTATCATTTTGGAGAGTTTGGCAATTATTCCCTTGTGGTAAAGGCCCTAACTGCAAACACTGAAACTGTTTCTTGTGACCTAATCATCAATGAAGGCCCTATCAACAGCTACCTTCGTATGTAATGCTCTGTTTTTCTCTTTAATTCTCCAACTTGCATGTCTCCCAGAAGAACCAGCTTCCTAAGAAGCCTGTGCAGCCACTCATGCTGTGCAGAAGAGTTGTCATGGGCTTGCCCCTCTTCTTTCTCAGTATCTTGCCACTGTATGTTTCATACACCCATCTTGAGGCCCTGACCAGGATCAGGCCTCTTCATGTGATATACGGTATGTCCACAACCTTTTTGCTGCAGGGATTAGTCCAAAAAAGTCGGTGGGTATGTGTCCAGAGGGAGATATTTTCATAGCTAGTTTGTTTCCCTGCATGTTTATGTATGTACACAGAATCCTCCCTCTTCTTCCCTCTGTCTTGCTTCTCAAAAAATTGGAAGCAATTCTCACAGTGTTTGGATTTTTGTTCGTTGTTGTGGTTTTAATTTTAAACCTGACGTTTTTCTTTTTTTGTTCATCTCTTTTCCAGGACTGTTTCAAACCCTTGACTACAACTGTTCCATTCTTTTCCTTTACATTACATTATTTTTCAGTCCTTTCAGTTTCCCAGCTATAAAGAAAAATTCTCCGTGCTTGCAAACTTGGTGTATTGCCACTCCCCTGTCTCCTCCATGTACAGGCTGTTTTAAAATCTCTAGTTTTATTCTTCAGAATATATAGCACATCAGCTCTTCTCTCACTATTGCCTTGTGATGCAATGCAGTTTTATTTTTGCCTTTTTTATGCTGGCATGTGTAGTCCCTGAGCTGCACTTTGAAACTAGCCTGCTTTTGTGTTGGGTTGTCCTAGGGGTTTGTTGTGGTTTTTTTTCCCTCTGGAACTCAGGCTGGGGATGTGTACTGCATGGAGAAAGGTGGTGTGATGACTGGTGGGTTGGGATTTTTGTCGTGTTTGTGTCACTCTTGGCGAAGCCCAGGTTGCTAAGCGGTTTTGTTAGATCATTTATAGAGTTGTGTTCTTCTCTTTCTGTGTAGCTATTCTCTTTGCTTTCCTGGTTTACATGGGGATCCTTGGTGTCCTGATTGTTGGGCGCCTTTTTATGAAGTAAGTGAACAGAAATTCCTCCTTGCACGTGAAGTGGGGCCACCAGTTTAAAAACACGTGAGATAGTCTGGTAATGCTTCAGAGTCCCACTTGTAGCCCTGCTTGCAGATCATCATATCCTCTTATCAGGTTGCCACGTGCAAGTTATGCTGTGGTAGCTATCTGTGCAGTAATAAATGCACAGTGATGGGATTTTGCTTGAGGGATATCTTGCAGCCTTGTTAGCTTGTGTGCAGAGCAGTTACTGCAGAGCAGCTGATGTCCACTGCAAGCTCCCGCACACTCTGCCTCACCCTCCTGTGACTTGTTCCTGGGTCTAGCCTGGAATCAGTAATCAAAGTCAGTGGGACCTACGTGTGTGTAGCATATGCAACCTTCCACCCTATGTACTTAATGGCATGAGTCATCCTTGCCTGTAAGTAACCCAAGAATAAAACCCCCAAGCCTGAGCTTGTCAGTGTAATTACACAGCTGGACTTAACTGAGATCCTACGTACTGGCTGAATGTCAGTACCTGTGTGAGCTGTAAAAACAGAAATAGGGACTGTCCCAACTTTTGGTTTATGCTGCTAAATAGTTGCTATTAAAATGAAATTGACTATAAAGTATGTCTTGTTTTGTTTTGTGTTTTAAACTGTTACTAATTTTCAGAATTGATCCAGTCAGAAACTGGGTTTACAAGAAACTGAACCCCAGAGAAACTGATCGTCTGATTAATTCTGTGAGTGACCACAGTATCTTTAGTTCACATTCTGTAGTGTTTTCATCTCTGAGGAACACACACTATTTGGACATCTGGGGACTTGTTTGTTACTAATCATCTTCCCCTTTTGTGTGTTCCCCTTAGCAAATCTTGTACTGATGTCAGAGGCAATTTTATGTCAATGGAGAGTGTTAGAATGGGTTTTCATGCAAGTTTGGATTCCCTGTAGACCTCTCGCAAGTTTTGAACATACAGCCTTGTGCCCTCTTTAGTTCCCTTGAAGCAAACGTGTTGGTGAAAATACTGGCCCCTTCTGACACAGTGTAAGGGAAAGGAAGAAATGACAGCCTTCATGTCTGCTTCCAGCACAGCAGGAATTTTAGCAAAAAACTGAAGCTTAAATTTCTCTGGTACCCCTAGAGCTGTCATTTCTGTGTGAACCCCATTTTGTACTAGAATGTAGATAGTTCATCACAGTCTGGACTTCACATCTAGGGCAAACCCAGTCCAAACCCATCTAGAATAAAAAGACTTGGAAGCAGAACTGTGCAGCAATTCTTGTAGTTGTTCATCTCTATAGCTGTGATACAGTAGTCTGCTTTTTTATGCTGTCACTGAGGCTGGTCAGAATAGTTTGGGAAACTCAATTGCAAAGAAGCCACTCCTGCATTTAAAAGGATTCATTTTCAGCTAGTTTAGCCCTCAAAACAGTCTCACTGTGGTGTCAGACGAGTTGTGATGGGACGGGATGGATCATTTTTGAGGGTCAGCAACTGGATTTGCTCAGCTCTCTTGTAAAGCAGTACTCACAGTGATGGCAAGTCTCTGGCTGGTTTGGACTGGACCCAACTCCCATGAGTCTCAAGCACAGGCTCTTTTTACTGAGCTGTTTCTACCTGGTCAAAGGTGGAGTATGGAGCATCTGCAGTCATTATTGCAATATGGTGGAGCCAAGAAGAGGTTATTAGGAGCAAGTGGGGAAACAAAAGGAAGACAGGGAGAATAAAGACAGAGTATGTGAAAATTTGCAGTTTGCTGACCTCTGTTCCCTAGGCAGCTGATGCAGCTGCTGGCTTGCTCTTCATATGTCTGGTTTGTTCCCAAAGGAGCTTGGATCCCCAAACACAACAGACTCCATTAACTGTGATCCTGCCCCGCATTCGTGGAGCACAGCCTCTCGGCAGCGGCTTCATTCCCTTGACACGTTCCGAGGGTGAGCATAAGATCTTGCTCAAAAGCAACTCTTCCAAGGGGAATGAGGTTTTTCCAATGGTGGCTTGACAGTGTATGGAAATATATAGCAGATGGACAGTTCAAGGTAGTCTGTTTTACTTGGAAGTTAATCAAGGTTTTAGTTCTCAGATTTTTCAAAACACTTTGCAGTTGATCTAGTTTGAAGAAGCATTAAAGTTGTGGTAGAGGGTGGAAAAGAACAGCATGTGTTTTGTGTGAAAATGCTATGTGAAGGAGCTTACCTCAGTTCACTGCCACCCGTGATCTTTGAAACACTGCTTCCTGCTTGGTAAAGCAGGAAACCTTGTTGGAAGCCTTGGAAATCTTTCTTTAAAAATAAAATAAACCGGATCTCACAGTTAGAAATGTTTTAGTGGGGGTAAACAGTAACTTTGTGTTCACATACATGTATTTCATTGACATGCGATACTTAGTGTTTTTCTTGTCTTTTTAGACTCTCTCTTGTAATTATGGTGTTTGTTAACTACGGAGGAGGAAAATACTGGTTCTTCAAACATGAGAGTTGGAATGGTAAAGTACAATTGAGACAGTTAATCTGGGTTTTAACTGCAGCAGTGTCTAGATATGGTTAGCACTGCAGCTGCTGCAGCCAGCTGTTGCTCAGCTGAGGGCTGGGGTGCTATGCCAGTTTGTCTTTGCAGGGTGTCTGGTCTGTCAGGTTAATGGGCAAAGCAGTGTATGGTCCTGCTCATCACACAGTAACAGGGTGGCTTCACGTCACAATCTGTGTGTAACCTTTTCATTTGTGGCATAAGGTTCATATCTTTAATTTTTCTGTGTTAATGACCACAGTCAAGCTGATGTTGCTCAGGGCTGTAAAAACACAATGCCTTGACTGACAAGCTGATGGGGAAGGAGTTGGGCGTTGTGGTGCCCCAGTGGAGAATAGCAAAGATTCCATCCCTGAAATCTTTTCCAAGGCACAGCAATCAATTCTGACCCTGTTCTTGAAGAGTGGTAAAAACAAGGTGAAGCAAGATGATTAGCTCTTTATAAGTTTTGTTTATAACATGTTTTAGATTTGGGAACATCAAGTAATTGCAAGCAGCCTGCAATTCTTCTAGAAACTCAGCAATAATATTGTTAAAATTTAGGGAGGGTTCCAGGTAAATAATGTGCTCCTTTGTATTTCTCTGTAGGATTAACTGTGGCTGATCTGGTGTTTCCATGGTAAGTTTTCCTGAAGAATAGTTCTTGTACGAAGTGATTCTTTATATTAAGGGTTGCAAGCAGAACATTGTGTGCACCTTGCCTCCAAGTAGAAATGTATTTGGAGGGGTGAATTTGTCTTGAATCTGCCCATCCAGGTAACAACAAAATCCTTATGAACCAGTAGAAGGTAAGTGTTTTTGCTGCCCCACATCCTCCTTCCTCCCACACACAATGTCATTGGGAGGACTACCCTGCCAGTGGAACTGCAGTGTCCCTGAGAAGCTCACTGCCATGCTTTTGTGTTCAAGGCGGTCAGTCTGGCAAGTTTCAAAGCTGGACTGGTGTGTGTTTGTAGACAAGATAGCCAAGTACATTTTGGATTAAGCTAATATTTCTCTAAGCAGAGAATGATCTTATGGGGAAGCAATTATGCCATCTGCCCCTAGCATGCTTCTCCACACCGGTTGAGGTTACTTTTGGAGGTGGGAGCTGGATTTGGACTGTAAACCTAATCTAGAGGGGAGGTTCTAGTTCTGAATCATAGATTTGCAGCTTGTGTTTTATTGTTCTGAAGATGCTAATTTAATTTTGAGTAATGGAATTTTTTGGTAGCATATGAATTGCTGGAAAAAGACCAGAATGCAATTACAACCCTACCTCAACTGACCACTGAAAAAGGTGGAAGGGTCCCATAGTGCAAGCTCAGTAGCCTGGGAGCAGAGGAAATAGAATTTTCCAGTTTCTCTCAGTGAAATTTTGTTGGGCCATTGCAGGCTGCTTTGTTAGTTTTAGTGTTTGCTATCACACATGTGTTATGAGACATCAGTCACCTCCATTTTCCATCTGCTCTGTTCTCCAGGTTTGTGTTCATCATGGGGACATCAATAGCATTGTCACTGAGCTCCATGCTGAGGTGGGGAAGTTCCAAGTGGAAGGTGCTCAGGAAGATCCTCTGGAGGAGTTTTTTGCTAATCCTGCTGGGTATCATAGTTGTGAATCCCAATTACTGCCTTAAACCCTGTGAGTGGAACTAGCTCCCTTCCTTGCATTTCTGCAACTGCTGTTTCTGCCTTGTTGGTTGGGCTGTTGCAAAAACAGTGTCAGCCTTGCTGTACTGATCAGCTGTAAGGGGGCAGTTTGATGATATCCTGTAGAGTGCTGTTGAGTTCTGCACTGATGCAGTTCTCTCTGTCGGGCTCCTGTGCCAATCACTGTTATCGTCTTAGTAGTGACTTTCCCAGGATTGTGATTTACAGAAAGTTGGGGTGGCAGGGTGGAGGTGTCCCTTGTTACCTGCAGGTGCAGTGTGTCTCAGCTCTCCCTGGAGAAAGGGTAGCTTTCATATTTACAGAAGAGCCGTGTCTTTCACATTGCTTGCATGTTTTCCAGTGTCCTGGGATAATCTGCGTATTCCTGGGGTGCTCCAGAGGCTGGGATTCACATACCTGGTGGTTGCTGCTCTTGAACTTCTGTTTACAAGAGCTGAGAGCGGGACCTGGGTGAGTTATATGGGGAGATGACAACTGAGGTTGGAGCAGGGTTTGGGAACCTTTCCTCTTGTTTGGCCGCAAAGAACACAAGACATGGTAAGAAGACATGTAGCATCTTACCTGATATATAGTGCAGTGTGACCTGGTAAAAATTTTGGAGAACATGCACCCTTCCGTGTTCCAGTCCGCATTTTATCCCACCTAGCTTTGCTGTATTTGAGGATTTTACCAATCCATTCAGATGGTGTTTAGAAGCAGGCATTCCAAGGCACTTCTGATGAATTTCCGTTGCCAAAGGGAGCCCAGGGACAGGCATCTCTATGCTCAATCCTGTGGTCTGTGTTTTGTCCAGCTAATTTGGCAGTGTTTTTTCACAGCAGGGGAAAGTAATACTGCTTTTTGGCCTTTCGAGAGTCTGTTTTCCGAAAAGGCTTTTGTTCTACTCATGAATCAAAATTCTTTTTGACATTTTCCAAGTTAAAAAACATTAGGGGCTTTTGTTTTGGTTTGTTTCTCCCATCCTCTCTGCCCTCCCTAAGTAACTAAGTGTCTGGAAATAGTTTTTGAAAATGAAAGGTCTATTGGTAGAACCCAATTTTGTAATGACAGCAGCTCCCTCTTGTATCTGGGGGACTGCCTGCCAGGAAGTACAGGTTGTCCCCAAGGACATGGTTCTTACTTGCCAGCTAATACTTCCTTTCCTCCATCACACGCAGGAAGCACCGTATCCTGCTCTGCAGGATATTCTCCCCTACTGGCCACAGTGGATTTTCATTCTGATGTTAGAAGTGATTTGGCTCTGCCTGACTTTCTTGTTACCAGTGCCAGATTGTCCTAGGTAAGACTGTGCACTTGGGCTACTTTCTGTGGGGCATCAGATAGTTTTTCTTCTACTGAGTAGAAAGTACATTTTATTACCCAGGGGGAAGGAATGAAGAGGACAGCTCTTAGGCCAGCAGGGTTAAAGGAAGCATTCACCATGTGAAAAAACTTTCTTTACTTTGGTACTGAAGTACCAGGTGTTACAAAGGTCATGTCATTCTTCCTTTCTATTTAAAGAAGAGGATTAAAATCTCCCCAGGGGCTCTGTACAGCGGTATATGATCACTGCCATGCCATCAACATGTGCTTCTAGTCAGGGAAAACATCAGGCATTTACTGTGCTGGGCCAGTGGTACGGAGCATACCAACACTGTGTACTATAACCTGCTTGCCTCTGTCCTAGGGGCTATCTTGGTCCTGGGGGCATCGGAGACTTTGGAAAGTATCCCAACTGCACTGGAGGAGCAGCTGGTTACATTGATCGTTTGCTTCTTGGAGAAAAGCATATATATCAGCATCCCTCTTCAAGTGTAAGTAGCTTTTGGATTGTAGTATGAAGCCAAGCACTGAACACACCTGTCAGGAGGGGCTTGGGAATGATACATGCAAGGGGATTTAAGAGAAAGGAGATGGGTTGTTTATGTGCCCTGTAATGACTGTTTTCTCTCTAAGGTGACTTACCAAACAACAATGCCATATGATCCTGAAGGGATCCTGGGGACCATAAATAGCATTGTTATGGCATTTTTGGGACTGCAGGTACCTCTTTCCTTTCTGGCTGCATGCAATAATGGGAAGATTTGAAGGAAGCTTGGAAGTGGGGAGGCAACTGGGTTTCTTTACTTGTGACTGAGACTGGTTCTAACAAAAACTTTTCTGGAGCAATGATTTCAGGATGACTTAGCCTGAGGTGAGTGTCAGAGAAGTGGAACCAACATGGCAGTAACTTGCATTAGATTTTTCTCAGTTTTTGTAAGGGATGGACACAAGAAGTTTTCAAAATATCCACCTGGAAACTTCATTTGTTTTAAGATTGGGCTTATACTGGGAGTAGGCTAGCTCTGCATGTTGGACAATAAGGCCAAGAGATGTATAGATTTCACAGCTCCATTTTAAGCGTTTTAAATGTTGAAGCTGTTATCTGTTCCCCATTACTAATTTTCTGCTTGATGTGCAGTGTTAGCTGTCTTGCATAGGTGCTGTGAGTGTGCTCACCTTACCCGACTCGAGGGATGCAGGGATTCACACTGGTGTCACCGACACCAATAGCTCACAGCTCACCACTGTGTTTGAAATGCGATACCACGATGCTTTTTGATGCAGTTCTAATTAGTCACTGCTGGCTTTTCTGACTATGCAGCAGCTGTGAACAAGACTGAAACTCTTGTGCTGGGAAAGGAATGTTTCCACATGTAGCAGAGGGTAAAAACTGATTGGGAATATCTGTAGGGCAGAGCTTGGAACAGAAGTGTGACACTGAGTCATCAGGGCACATTTCTTAATGGTGTATGAAAGGGAGCACGTGCTCTGAGCAGGTCAGGGTGCGACGTGGCGCTGCGGAGAAGCTGTTGGGGCTGGCTGTAGTGTTCCTTCATGCAACCCTTGCTAAGGGAGATGGAGCTCAAGTTGCATTGACCTAGTAAAGTTGCTTGTCCCCTTCCTCGGTGTTAACATAGTAGGGAAGGGAGAAAAGGTGCCCCTCTATTGCTGATTGGGTTGCATTTACTTATTTTCCCCTTCTGTGTCCATTCTTTGCAGAGTCCTCATCCTGAGCCTTTCAGCCACTTGGCTGATATAAATCCTATTAGTGTTCTCTGTGTTTGCTCAGGTAGCTGGTGGCAAATATATCTGGCTCGTGAAATGTAGTTACATTAATGGACATTAATTATTTTTTAAAAAATTTTTTATAAGGCAGGAAAAATTACCTTGTTCTACAAAGACCAGCACAAACAAATTATGAGTCGGTTCGTCATATGGAGCATATTAATGGTAAGTCTGATAGTTACGCAGCTCTTTACCAGACGTATTGTAATGCAGTGCAAAGTTAGTTATTCTTAAACATGTTGCAGTGGTTATGTAAACTTTAGCACCTTTCTATTTCAGGGAATTATTTCTGCTATCTTGACAAAATGTTCTAAAGAAGAAGGGTTTATTCCCATAAACAAGAACTTATGGTAAGCAAAGAAACACAACTTTTAGTATGATTTTGTTAAAGTACTACTTTACCTTCTGTATATTGTGATCTGTATCACACAGTTCTTTAAATATTAATCCTTCTACTGAAAATGTTTGTAGGTCAATATCATATGTGACAACCACAGGCTGTTTTGCTTTCATCCTCTTATTGCTGATATATTACCTTGTGGATGTCAAGAAAGTGTGGTCGGGTGCTCCATTTTTCTACCCAGGTCAGTAAAATCACAGCAGGAAACGTATTCCTTCCAATTCTTTCTGCACTGATACTATCCTTTTGCTTTCTGCGCTTCCCCTGTCTTTAAAGGAGTAAGGATTTAGAATGAAGTAACCTGAAGGATTCCAGAATAATTAATTTGAGTGGAACCTTTGCATAGAACTGGGATACTTGAGACCAGATATTTAGGAGAGAGGGACAGTCAATTCTTTAAACAAGGCCTGGAAGCTGCTATTGGTATTGCCTAATGACAGTTCTCAGTTTGGTCTTGAGTGAACAGCTGCCTAGTACCAAGCAAAATACCACAGCTGTTCATAACTGGTTTTGGAAAGGACTCCTGAGACTTGTGTAACTTAATGGGAAACTCAAAGGCCTGTCAGCAGAGTAATTCCACTTCTGAAGATGTGGAAGATGAAATCCCCTGGGCAGCTGTGTAGGTTCTGTCTCTGTGATTTTAGATAAGCATGCCTCCCAAAGTATCCCACTGTGGTTTTAACCACACTGGGCACACAACGAACATGAGTACAGAACGCAAACCCACACCAGAGGGAACCTTTCAGCAGCTTTGGTGTCGGGTGTCTGGACAGGAAAATGGGTAGGGTGACAGCATGGTATCGTACCTCCCACCAGAAATCCCAGAGCTTTGAAGGGCAGTCAGCATTTGTTTGTAAAGGCAACAGATCTGACCAGAGAGGTTGGCACTCATCCTCCCTGAAGACAATAACTGTTATTATTCTCCTTATTAATGTAATTGCAGGATACTGATTTGGTTGTGATTTCAATTTAGCACAAAGGTTGTTTGTATTTCTTTTCAATAAATGTTTTGGGGGAGAGAACCCTCAGACTGTATTTGAAAACACATGGATGTAGCATCTTCAGGGCAAGTAACATTAGCTGTTGTTGTCTCCGTGCCACTCTGTTTTATAAGCCTGGCACACCTCTGCCTGCTTGCTCTGAAGCAAACTCTTACCTGCTCTTTCAGATGGTATGATCTGTGCTTCCTTTCAGGAATGAACTCAATCCTGGTCTACATTGGACACGAGGTGTTTGAAAACTATTTCCCTTTTAAGTGGAAGATGCAAGACAGTCAATCCCACGCTGAGCATCTGACTCAAAACCTCACTGCGACAACTATTTGGGTCTTAATATCATATTTACTTTACCGGAGAAGGATATTCTGGAAAATCTGATAGAGGTGGTCAAAGTGTAGCAGGCCTAGACGCTGATGAGGCAAGTGGATTATCCTGAAATATGGTGGATTATCCTGAAATACTGCCACTTGTGCTAGGCTGTATAACTAAAAAGGGATATTAGTTCACGTTTACAGTGCCATTGAAGTCATCATCAAGACTTTTATGTGACTAAAGGGACAGTATTTTCCTATTTAGCAAAACCTTACTAGTCTGCAGTTGCTGTTTCCTGTCTTTTGTAAATATTTTACTGATTTCCTTCCTTCATTTAGAGAAACTGAACATACAGTTGGGCAGTCTAAGGGAGCCTGATGGTGTTCATGAAAGGAACTGCAAGGGATGTGGGTGGTGACTCAGGGGTTATCAGAATGGGCCTGCACTAACAGTCCTTGCATCTGACACAGAACCTCCTGACTCAGGTGGTCTGGGGTTTGTATATATCCTTGGCACCTGTCACACACCTGTGCCCCTCTGGCTACTGGCACATTTAACTTGGCCCTTGGTTCCACTGAGGAGCACTGGCAGCATCCTCAGCCCTGCACTTGGGTTGGTGGTGCAGTTACTGTCCGGGAAAGCTCTGTGTCACAGCGTGCCTTGGAAAGTGGTGCCCTCAGCTGATCATGCTTCATTATATTCTTCCAATTTGGCCTTGGACCAAAACCTTAGGTTTAGGATCCTGCTGAAGCCTGCTGCCTAAAATCTCTTCTATTGGCTTATTCATCAGCAGGCTGCTGCTACAGGTTTGCAGCCCATCTGTGCATGTTCTGGGCCTTTGTGTTACATACTGCTAGCATGGATGGGGTCCGAGTTTCATGTGCTACACTCTAGGAGTGCAGAAAGGCCATTTCCTATTGACTTTGTATAATCACTTGGATATTGCCCAATTTCAGTCAACGCAACCCTCTTTCTACATGGATTTACTTAAGGGACCTGCATCTGAAAACCAAACTAGTGCTAATAAAAAACCTGCAATACCTTGCTATGTTCTCTGTGCATGTATAAAGATGGAAAGAACTAAGACAGACACCTTAGTATTATGCTATGGAAAAAACCCACAAAACAAATAGGCTATAACAGAAGACTTCTTAAACAAAGTTTTATTTATAAAGTTTGATCTACCCACATAAAAAAACTAAGCAGTGAACAAACACTACGTAGTGTTTGTGTACTGCACAACCTGTAACTCATAAGGAACTTCTTTGACTCCTGAACAAGTGATTTTCCACTGCCATGCTACTTGTTCATACAATTAAGAGCCTTCCTCTGTCTCCATAAAAGACATGGCATCGTGATCCAGTCCATTCAAGCAAGAGTTTGAAGCAGCAGTATTTTCTCATTAATGCAGAACCTATGCAAGACCACCATGAGATTTTCCCCACAGCGCGAGACCTGGCGCTCCATTGCCAGGCGGAAATCTTCCTTCACTCCTTTAGTTATACCCCGGGTAACTGTATGATGCCTTAAGCCATGAAGGAAAGAGAGACAGACAAAATAAAATAATTATTATTTAGTGGACTACAGTAATTTAAAGGGTACTGCATGTCACCTACTATATATTTATTGTCCATATCTGAGTTTACATAACGAGAGTCAAATAGCCCGTGCTATGCTATTTTTTAAAAATCATGTGTTTAGCAGCTTACAATTCGTTTAACAGTTAGAAGGTCCATTAAAATCTATGTTCTCACTGCTTTTACTACAACTGTTGGGGAGGAAACAATGTTGCTCTCTTGGCTAATAGGAAAATCTATTCTCTCAACTGAGCAAGTACACAGTTTTCCTGGCTTGGGGAAAGGAATATTTCTTTCTCTCTACTTTTGCTGCCCAGGCTGCTTCTTCCTTGGAATCACTTCTTTAAATGACTGGGGTTGAAAGAAGAGTGACAAGATGAACTTGCTTTCTCTGGAGGAAGGGTGCCACCATAAAGAGCAGAGGGCATCTTCTACCAGTATCAAAGTGCAGGAAGGAGCTATATAATCCTGTGGGCACTGATAATGCTTTGATTAACGAAAGGCATAGTGAACATTTCATAAAACTCAAATCCAAGACAGGCTGTGAGTCTGCATCAGTAGAAGCCAGCTCTTACGGAGATTCTAGACACCAGGCCGGGATTACATTTATTCTGAACGGAAGTTCAGGACTTGTTTTCAAACAGAACAAAGCTGTTTTGAGAGAGAAGAAAATAAAGCAAGCTAAAGCAATGCTGGCTGGGGAAACTCATGGGATATTGCCCTGTTAAAGGCCGTTCTTGTGAACAGCTCTTTGTCCTCACACTGGCCTGTAGCACTCAACACCTAAATCTTGTCCTTAAAACAATGTTCTGCAGCACCAAAGCACTACACTTCACTTGCACTGGTCCAGAATTGGATAAGTAAGAACAAGACTTTGTAACATCTATCTGCAAGCCCTACTCAGGAAGGGGAAATAAAGATATGCCCTGGAAAGAGAGCCCTAACACTACTAAAGGAGAAGCATAAATTAATTTAGAGAGAAAAGCGTAATGCTAATGCTGAGACAAGATGGGAAGAGCTGGTCCAAACCCAGCAAGCACACTGAGAGAGAGAAGAAAATAAAAAAATAAAGGGTTAGGGCATCTATGCAAATCCACAGATGCTGGAAATGAGGAAGGGAAAAATCTCAGAATTACCCTCACCAACAATACCACCCAACTTCCACGTAAATAAGAAAGTCTGGCATTTGAGAAGAGACTTCTCTGCCAAAACGGTAGAGACCTCTGCAACACATGGAAAAGGCAAGAAGGAGACTAGCCTGGAGCCTATTGGGCAATTCCTTAATGAGCTAGGCTAAGTGAAGCAAAACCACACTGAAAACACTCCAGCATATTCAGAGGTTATGGGATAAGCCCTGTTTTCAGTCTTTATTGTTTTAAACATTTCTGGCAGTCGAGTGCTATGGTCAGTTACAACCTAAAGGAGAATATGCAACCTACAGCTGCTGAGTGAGCCAGCAGCGCTTTGGAAGATGTGTGTCATGTTATAGCTGGAAAACAGAATTCAGAACAACCTAAATAAGGAAAAGTAGCTACAAATGGATCCAGTAACCAGTATCTTGAGAAGGAAGCGTTATACTCTTGCTAATATGTGATCGAACACCAGTATAGTTTTGGAGGATTTCTACATTATTGTTTAAATTCAATAGTGATTATTAAATTGAAAGGACACGGATACTGGCAACTTATGGGAAAAAGAAAAATAAATGTTATAATAGAACAACATGGTTTGCCAGGCAATGTAGGCACAAATGAAGGGAAAAAAAAAAGATAAATATTAAGTAACAAATTGCTGAAAACCATGGGCAGTAAAACATGTTGACAAAACACAGCACACTATGAGTGGGGTTTTTCCACTTGGTACCTGTCAGCAGTCTGTATGCTGGGCTGTAGCACAGGTATGAATTCCTGCTGCAGTAACCCCATGGGAGGGCTAGAAGTCCTTTAAAAAACAGCAAATAGCAGCATTCAAACACCCACACACCAACTCCCCCTCCGGTGCAAAACAACTCTCCAGAAAAAGGAGCAACGAAAAACTAGGGTGAGCTCACATAGCAATATGATCACCGAGCAGCCAAAGGGGTGCAGGACCCTAACAGCATCAAACATGCAAATATCCCCAGATTTCATTGCAAGGCTGTTCTACAACTGTGGTCTAAACACATACACGTATTTTTGGAGTTACACTAGGAAAAAGGACAGCAGCAGGTGCAAAACCAATACACAGTTGTACTAGGATGAACTGTCATAGCTCTTCCCGGGAAGCATGTCAGCCAGAAAAGA
The DNA here is from genome assembly GCA_013399855.1 of Oxyruncus cristatus. NCBI lineage: Eukaryota > Metazoa > Chordata > Aves > Passeriformes > Cotingidae > Oxyruncus > Oxyruncus cristatus. The sequence goes on from VXAY01005702.1 coordinate 693,158, forward strand.
TTTAATCAGAGGAGCACTGCAGATACCACAGCTTCCCTCCAGAGCTGGCAAGAGCGTGTCAGCAATCTAGGAGGGCCCACAACTTGGAGTAAAGGGGTTTGCTGCTGAGCCCAAGCTGAGTGCATGCACAGTGGGTATCGGCCAAGTTGAGTACATATGATGGTGTTGGTTAAAGGTTGCCTAAGTATCTTTTCATTAGCCCACAGATGGCCTTTTTCACCTTTACAAATTCAAACTGCATAAAAAAATGGCTATTAGAGGATGGCACAATGTCAGAGCACAAACGCCTGCTCAGAGCAACATCCTATTTATGACCAGGGCCACATGAACTGACCCCCAAAAAGGTGTCTCAGCTGAAAGACAGTTTGTCTTCTCCCTGAAGTTTTTATCTGTGTGTTATCTATAACAATATAACATGTCCAACCTAGAGCAAATCCAGCCTCCCACCTAAGGAAAAGAGAAATGAGAAATTTGGTATATAGTGGGCAGGTCTAGTTTCTTAACCTAAGTCTCTCAAAATGCCACCTACGTCTTATTAGGCACCCGAGTACTGAATGCATTGTTCACCCATATAGATGCTAAGAAGGGAGCAGAGAAGCAAAACTCACACTTAGATACCAATAATGCTGAGTTAGGTGCTTACCTTCAGATCTCACAGGTGGGCATTTTGGTTATATCTATAATTAATTAATAGATATGGATGGAGAGCTATGCTTACAAAATTCAAATGAAGATGGGACATATAACACTCTAATATGGCTACAATAACCTGAAATAAAATATTCACAAAAATTATTCAATAAAATGAGATAATTTTTCAAGAGTTCTTGGGATGAATGAGTCCAGTACTTGCGAAAATGGACATGGGGAACAGACAATACAAAGGACCAGCAAGATGTTATTGGTCCCAGAGTAGCTGATGTTTACAAACGGGATTCTGTGCAACTTTGTCTTCACTACTGTTTGCAAGATCTGCAGTCAGAACTTTATGTACCGATGTGCACAATCAGAGTAAAAATTACTTTTTCAAGGTACTTCATTTCACTTCAAACCAACTGAGCTTTTCCTTCTCTGTCCCCAAGGACAGATGTGATGGGAACGGAGTACAGGCAGAACACTCAGCTTTCAGATCAAGTTTATGCAGTTTGATAGGCTACAATTAGATTAATTAGAGTAAGTTTTATCAAAGAGAGAAGCAAAGTAATAAGCAGCAATTTTCTAGCATATTGTTATTTTCCTCTTTAACCTCACCAGATAACACTGCCACTACAGACATGTATAATCAGTAAAACTATGAAACTTGACTCATCTAGAAGGGAGTTCAAAAACACTTAGTGGTGCTCAATTCAAAGGTCATTGAACAAATCTTGTTGACACTACAAACAGAATGAGCTGGCTAAATCACCTGTTAAACCCAAAGCCATGGACCTTTCTATTCCCACAATGAATACAAGCAAAGGGAAAGCATACAAGCTGTATATATATTTTGCAGAACCCAACTGTAAGTCTGCAGGCTACCAAGATCTTACTTCAGCTTTTGAAAATCACACTGCAGTTTGCTTTGTTGGTTTCATAAAAGTTAATATAATTTCCTATGAAGTATAAGGTACTTCAAAAAAAGTACAGGAAGAAGAATGTGGAATTCAACTGGGGAGAAAATGTCCTATAAGTCATCAAAAAAAAAAAACAAAAAACGGTCCCTGCAAAAGACATATAATATCTGAAATACGTTTCCTCATCAACTGAGATGCACGATTGCTACATTTATGCTGAGCAAAGATCAGACAAAGGAACAACTGCTTCACGTCTGGCCTGTGGCAGCAAAGTCAGAGTCTTTCTGAGCATGACTGAACAGCATCTGAGCTGCCTCTGCTAATTCTAGGGAGGATGGTGCAGCAGCTCATCCAAGCAGAACTGGTGATCGTTTTGAAAGATGTAAGCAGTCTGCTGATACTGAGCCTACCAACCATGTCCCAGGAAAGAGGGCTATGCTGGCACATTTTATTGAAAACCCCAACTGCGGGAGGCTGTGAGCTCACCAGGGCTGCCAAGGTCAACGCTGTCTACCCACCATCCCTGGGCCTCACAGACAGTCCAGCTAAAAAGACATCTGTGGTACCAGGGGACAGACGTCATCTCCGATCAGTGGCCTACGCCCTGAACTATCCCTTCCATCAGCTCTCCGATGAAGTGCTTCCAGTCCTACACATCTGACCCACATAAAAGACACTATACACAGCTTTTCCAGCTGGACAGGGTATTTGTTTTGGCTCAGTAAGCACAAAGAAATGGACCTCCCTTCTACAAGCATTTCCATCATTCAGGAAACATAGCACTGATCAAATGGAGGTCAAAGAGAGGTTCTGTCTTGCTAGAAACTTCTCGCTACCTACTTCCTGACTGGTGGGGTCAGAACAGAAAGTAACAGCCACCACGCCAATCCAAACAGAGCCAAGAGAAACAGCGCTGAACTATTGCAAAGAAATCGAGAGAGCAGGTGAGAAGTTACCAGGCGGAGTCTTCAGTGCTAAGCCCTCTTGTTGACAAAGCTTATTACTTAACATGATACGTGGTGCAGCATATCCTGATGCTTGTTTTCATACAGCGGGTTACAAGGGGTGATATAGCAAGGGTAAGAGTTTGAAAATCTAGAGCTTAAAAGAGAAAATTCTCTGTCACATAAGTAAGCATATGAATTTCTACTTTTTTGTTTCTTTAGCATCTCATTTTTATGTTGGTTACCTAGAACCTTGGAAAATCTATTTACTAATCCAAGTTTGGATCCTGTTGTCCGATGTTAGGCTCCCATTTTGAAAACTTCAGCCCATTTCTAGTTAATGAATAGCCAGAATACACTGTCCTAAAGTGGAATTTCAACAAACTTTAGCAGTCCCCCTCTTATGAAGCAAAATATCATATTCTCATAAGCAACCAGGATATTCCAAAACATTTTGTCACTAAAACCCTGCAGCTCATAGTTCCGAGTCAAGACTGAACAAGTAGGAACACCTAGGAAATTAATCCAAATTATTAATTTCCTTCAGCATCTCATAATAAGCTAACCAGAATAAGCTTGTTCAGTACATGGTAAGAGATGACCTGCTAGTTCTAACAGAAAGGTTATTAGAGTGTAGCTGGAGTATCATTTAATTTGTGTTTTACACCAGTTTTTAATCATTCCATAGTCTTCCATAACTTTGTTTACAAGGAATAGTGCTTTCTGTTCAGTATTACTGTTCAGCCAAATTAGTAACAACACCTTGCACTCAGGCCTAATTATTTAAAGAATTCCTGTGAAGTGCAAGTGTCTGGTTGAAAGAGCACTACTATAACAACTGTATTATGAATCATTCTAAAGCAAACGCCACACTCAGAAATTAAGTTCTGTAAAAGTACAAGTTTAAAGTTGAAGAACCCCCAAAAGGAATTCACAGATCAGCAGGAGCATAAGAAAAAGAAACTCTTGGCCTTATTTGAACTCCTTAAATCTAAGCTCAAAGACATGACAAACTATCCAGAAGATAACATGAAAGCAAAGACAACCAGAACATACTCCCTTTTTTTTTTTGCCAAAGAAAACAGTAAATGCTTTTTTATTCTTACTTGATCAACATTGCTTGATTTGGCAGCAGTTCCAGATGAATTTTCCCTCCTTCCTGTGTTCTTAAATAAGCAAATTCCTCCAACATATCAATATCTGAGGAAAACGTTAAAGATTTGAGTAGGGAAACAATGATAGAGAACGTTCATTCTTATCCCTCACATCTGAAGCCACATTGCTGAAAGGACAGTCAAACTGAACAGCTATTGAAGTACATCATTCTTAAAAGTGACAAAGATCACGGGCACGTATTCCTAATCCTCCACAAATTTATGATAAATGGCTTTTTAAAGTGCAAAAACATCAGGTAATTTCTTTTCTTTCTTCACTGCTTCATATCCACAGTCAGAGGTAAAGACAGTTTATTTCTTCAAATTCCCTGATTGTTTTTACTTCCTTTCTCTGCATTGCATGTTTTTCTGAATGCAAGTGCAATGGCAATGTTCTTAAGAGTACTTTCAAGTGCCAGAACAGGTGACAGGAAGCATATTTACAGTCCATTGTGCACTTGAACTTTTGCAAGAGGCTTTCACAGTATGGAAATAAATACAGAGTATGATTCAGGGAAAGAGCTACCACTGAAACTATCTAACAGCGTTATCAACGCTACAGCACAAGATGTGAAAGACATTCTTGGTTAGAGAAAGGATACTTGTGACATAGTTGAAAAAATTCTCATACTGGAAGTTTCCTTGTTGGCAGATTTTGTTGATGGCTTTCAGGAACAAGTTCTCACCCCTTGGCCACTCATGCTGAAGCAGAACAACTACGTGGCCCAGTGCCATGTCATCTCTGCTGTCAGTGAAAGCTCTGAGCTTCAGGGAAAAAATGGCATTGAGACAATCAGGAAACACATGCTGTTTTAATAAATACATGAGATTCATCTCACCTACATCTGTGCAAATACAGAACTTCTTTAAAAGAATGTATTAAAGCAGAATGAAATACACTTCTAAAGTACGTTGGAAATTTCCAGCTAAAATATCAACTTCTCTCCACTGACCTATATAAAGGGAAGTCTGAACAGAGACAAAAATTTTGAGATCAATTCTACCTCCTCTGCTCAAAACTAGAGAGAACAAACCCTCTCCCATCAACACTCCACTACCCCCTCCAGAAAAAGATCATTCACCAACCCATTTAGGTGAGAAGGACTTGAGCCCTTCACACTTAGTCACAGCAGTGGGATAAGGCCATGCAGGTTCAGAAAACCAGATACATAAACCAGGCCTTAGAGACAGGAAAGAACTTGAAGCCCCAACTGACCTTATCTTACCTTGAAACAAGCTAACAACAGATGAAGGCAGTAAGGCATGATAGCTCTGCTGGTACATGGCCAAAGCTTCAAATCAGACCCTGCAACAGAACAGTTTTTAGGGGTCTCATGATTATTTAAGTTTGAAAGAAACTGGAACGGAGCAAAACAAATCTACTATTGCCAATCTCAGGTAGGGAGGAAAGCCTTGAAGGAATAGTTCAAAAGGTGAACTTAAACCTTTTTCTTTCTTCATTTCTCTTTTCCTGTGGTAGGACTTTGTCACCAATATACTTTAAGAGGTACCAGCATGAAAACCACAATACAAAACAAAGAAGGGATAAAAAACTTCCTGTTTTCATAATACAAAATGAGAATAATTACATACTCAAACAGAACACGTGAACTGACACTGAGTTCAGGGTAGTAGCAACTCCATACCTTTCCTGAATTTAGACTTGACTTTAGGTTGCTCCTCTTGCACTTTACCTCCTTCTTGTATTGGAAGTAAAATATAGCACATGAGGTCGAGCACTTTTTCACATGTTTGCTATAAAAAGACAGGACATGATAATGCTAAATTTAAAGTTCTTAAAATTCAGGTATGTTAATAATTATTAAAAATTTCAGACACTAAAAAAGAAAAAAAAAATCACAAAATTCTCTGCTAGAACTTGAATGGACTTAATACACAGCATAGTTTGGCTAAGCAAAAAGACTGAGCTGTCCTTTAAGAGACAATCTCTGAGAGCCTACATGTATAATTTTAATTGTGAAAAAATATGTTTTGCCATTCTTCATTTCAAGGGTGTAAAATCAAAAACTGCAATCAAAACCTATTTTATTTTGAAGAATTAAGTTTTCGAATGTATTCTTAGAATAGTTTTATAAAGCTTGTTCTGTTCATGGTAAAAATAGAAATGAATCAGAAATGGCAATCTGACAGCATGACAGAAATTCAATGAATTTTTAATGCTATTTCCTAGAGACAGTAAAAGGTCTGTAGGGATATATGACCACATTTTCAGTGAAAAAGCACTAAACTGGAAGGGACAAAAGCACTTGTCCAGTAACAATAGGATGACATTAGATCCTAAGAGACACAGCCTTTATTATCAGTGCTGACACTGACTGACCTCAGACCACAATGCATGGCTGTAATATTAAAAACACAAAACACGTATTGCAGAAGTAAAGCAAGTTCAGAGGTCAGGCCAGATAATATCGTTCTGGAGTCTCTTATACTGTCAGTTGATAACTAACTCTTTTCTAAGATGATTACAGAAGTTTCTTTACATTTTCTTTCCACATGAAGACTATACCTAAGAATTTTCCCTCAATTTTAAGAACTGATTCAATAAAGTTAAAGAATTCAAATTTAAGGGTACATTTACAGACAACTCAAACACTTGTAGCTATGGAAAACTGTAACTAAACCCTCAGATCTTCACTACCAAATAGACTATATATATATATATGTAAAAGAGAGTTGCTAATGGACAGTCAGCTAATGTGGCAGGAAGTGTAATTCTCCCTGTGAAGCACAGATTTTTCAGTAGACCATGGCTCATGTTTGATAGCCTCTTGAAAGCAGGAAAATTCAAAGGAAGAAGACAAATGGGAACCACAGGACCAGATGATGAAGGACCAGTGTGTGGACTGCTGTACACACCCGATATTCTCCAAGAGCAAAGTGGCATGATGCCAACTGGATTAGTGCTCTCTGATTTTCTAGAGATCCTTGTCCCGTAATTTGCTGTGGAGAATGAGAGCCCTGAAGAGCTGCCAAGTGATGGAGGCTGCTGATTGCTTTTTTGTACTGCCCCTTTAAAAAAGGATATAAAAAAACACTGTTAAGGTCTTCTGTATACAATAGGCAGAAAAACAGAACTAAGAATTCCCTTACAGAAAGCTTTCAAAACACAATGTCCAAGTAACAAGCCTTCAAAATTTTAACCTAGCCTACCACTCTCCAGTGATGGGCTGTGTACAGGAGTGTGGATCAATCATTTACAAGGTAGTGAAAAGATAAACAGAATTCCGCTTTAAAAAGCCAATTTACAAAATCATATTAGTAACTGAATCAAATAATCATACTCTTGAGTTAATAGTTTCTTTATTTACACTAATAAAGTTTGAAATAGCTCTTGTTCAGGTTACAAGTACAGGCAAAAATAAAAGACCCCCAAAGGAAAAATAAAGAACAAGCTTTCTTCTTTAGGCTGTATTGGAATGAGCACAGTCACCCTAATTTTTGAGGAGAATATTAACTGAGAAATATTGAAATCTTTCGCTGTCTGAAAATTCTTCTCTCCAATTGTGTTCCAATATTACACACTAACAGACTAATAAAATGAACACTACATCCATCTATCTATCTATCCATCTATCTATCCATCTATCTATCCATCTATCTATCCATCTATCTATCCATCTATCTATCCATCTATCTATCCATCTCCATGGGTCAAAATGCCTGCAGAGAGGTCTTTTCCATATGCCAAGACTAGCTGGACTCAAACAACAGCTATTGGGACAGGAATACTCAAAGTAGGGTACCTAGCTTGCAGTACAGTGTAGCTCTATCCCCACAAGGGTCAAATTTTAAGGCATAAAATCAGTAGACACTATAAGCAGTCAAACTTGCTAATCAAAACAGCTATTTACCAGAAGGCAGAGCAACACAGTCATGTTGTTTTTCCTAGTTTATACTGTATTTTCTTTTACCTGGTAGATGATCATGTCTGTAAGAAAGATTCTTAACCAAAGCCAGGTCTCTGTCTTCCATGACAAACAAATTCTGGTGAACTCTGCGTAAGTGGTTAGACAAGAAAAAGTAAAAGAGAAAATAAAGCATTTCATAGTTTTGAGTTGAAAATCAATTAGGTACATAAAAAAGCTCAATTTAAAAATGGGAAAAACCCCCACCAAAACAGTAAGAAATCCTTCAAATACAGAATACTCTCTTCCTATACACTCATATTTTGACTATACTTCTCTTCACAGTGTCCAACAAACCTAAAGGCAGCTAGGTGGTACTATTTCCCTGCTTTTTAGAAGAGAATTTTTTTTCAAGATTATCACACCAGATATTATCAGAAAGGAAGAGACAGAGTAAACACACATCTTCTTAAGCATAAACTAAGGCAGCCATTAGCAGCACATCCTCACTCAGCGTTATCAGGTCTACTACCGACCAACTGCTCCAACCAAAGCGGGGGTGAACAAGCAAAGATACATCAAGAATGAAATGAAATACAAGAACAAAATATTCAGAAACACAACAACTCATAAAGCTCCTTACTGGAACTTTTATCAAAAATACTCAGGACCCAAAGCAATTTCGATTTTAAGGATTCATAATTGACAGGAATTCCATTTCAACAACAGTAAAATGACTTCTATACAGAGCAATGAAGCCTAAATACAACTCTGCCTGCAGTTAGCCTTACCTTTGTCAAGTGATTCCAGAGAATAGAGGAGCTCCCAGCTCTCTCTTGCCAGTTTGAAGCTCTCTAATACTTCGACAGAGTTAGCAAGATCTGCCTTGTTTACTGTAATATGGCGACTTCGTGCCTTCCCAGAAGGATCCTCATCATCTGAGCTCTGCTTAAAAGTCATTATAAAACAAAAAGATTAACTTCTTAATTTATGCTTATTCCAAAAGACTCTAAAACCACAGAAGTTCCACTAAACACAAGAAAACAATTATGTATTAGAGATGCCAAGGTCCTAGTTTAAGTACCTTTAAGTGACTTTTTGCTTAGCTTCTTTTAATATTAGACCAATCTCTTTTGCTACCAAGAAACTCAGTGGCACAGTGTGATAGGCAGTATCCCAAGTGAATTTATTCTCTCAAACATGGGGTACCATCACTGAGCTTCAGACATATTATCTGATAAATTACATACACGCTTTACACTTTATCACTCAATTTAAGCCTACAGTGGCATAATGCAAAGGAAATTCTTGTATAAGTGTGTACTTCTACAAGCAGAGAAATTCTATAAAACAGTGGGTTTCTACCATTAAAGCAGTAGATATATTGACAGTTCCAGTCACGAAAAGTCAATTACTTCAGAAATTTAGCTGTAGAACATCTGACTGCTCTAGCTACCTTTCTAACAGTTTCTGCAGCCTCTGTTGAACTCCTTCACGTTAAAGCATTCACAGCAGTACATATGTGTCTACAGCAACTGCTGCAAAAATTGTTTTATTCTTGCTGGTTTTAGAAAAAAAATCTGTTTGAAAATTGTAGTCATAAACAGCTATTCCAGCATAGCTCTAAAAATACATCTATTACATTTATGTCAAAACCACTATGGTCTAAATTCCAGTACCAATGCTGTTCTTGTTATGAATTAAAAAGTCTAAAAACATTACCATTGTTTTTTCTCTTCCTTCAGCAAGTTTCCTCTTTTTGTGTATGTGTTTGTTACGATCAATATCTGTATCACCATAGACGTTGGATACATCCTCGAGAAGAACCAGTGGGGTTTGGTTTGGAGCATTTGGACCTGGATTTAAAGACACATTAATTCACAATTACTCTAAACTGATCTGAAACGACTCATGCCTACAGCAAGCTGGTTTTGTTTCCTTCACAAGTAATGACTATAATACTAGAGAAAACAATCTGAAATAAAGTCACTTAAGTTGCATAAGCTCAAACCATGCTGGCAAAGCTCTGGTTTCCTCAAAGCAGCCTTATGGTAAAGGTCAGAATGCATTACCAGACATCACGGGAGTTTGCTTGAGAGCTTCAGAATATTTTTGAATCCTTTTCTTATGGAGCTGTCACAAGATATATTCAGGCAGCAGGTGTTCTCTCATCAAGCATTATTTGCTTTTATATACATGTAATAATTCAATAGATGAACGGCACAAATGGCTCTTAAGTTAACAGCCACAAATACGGCAAAGCACAGCAATATTCTCAAAAGATCCTCGTGAGAAACCAAAGCAATATGCTGACAGGCACTGATGCCTCCAAGAAGTGAGTATATTTCATGACAAGATTTCCCTGGTAGGATCACTCAGTGTCAGCTTTGATCCCAGTGATTTCAGTAAACAGAATTAAACCTTTAATTGACTGCCAGAGCTCATCTTCACTATCCGAAGTCTCTAGAGAAGCCTCAATTTGAAACACAGAAGACAATTTTTACTTTTACTGGTGTCACAAAACAGCCACTGGGGTCTGGTTGCTGTTACTTCAAACCTCAGTGCTGAAGTTTCATTAAATATAAAACAGGAGCAATACTTCTTAATCTCAAACAACATTGGTACATGGATCACTACTGAGACAGCTTTTCCTCCAAAAACATTTCCTCCTTCTGCACAATCAAATTGTATATAGATGTGGAAAGCTCAGACAAAGAGAAATATAAAGGAAAGGGAAAATCCATTAATCTGTTTTCTCTTTTTGAAATCTCTGCCCCATAAGACAGTAGTGTAGACAAGTATTTTCAGTTTGTGCATTTCTTCTGTTTCTATTTGCAGAAAGATGTGAGGCTAAGGCCTCATTCATAATTGCGAAGAACTATTTTGAGAGTTTAGTAGAAGGACAATCTACTTCATCTATTTCATCTATTGACATAAAAGAACCTATATTAAGCTTTCCCATCTACTCAAAAGTGATGTGCAAGGAGTCCCCTACAATAGAAGTTAATGTTAGAAGAAACAACCAATCTGGCATACTTAACAAATAAGGTTATCTCCTTTGACTAGGGCCAAAGTAAATACCACCATCGAAATGTCCCCTACACAAAGGCTACAACATATTGAAATCACCCCCCCTCTACCATCATGTATTCCACTGTACCAGGACCTAACCTGTGCACACTGAAAATGGGTCCAAGACATAACACAGAAGATGGCATCCATGAGAAACACATATGAAGTACCAGAACTGGAATGCTGGAAGAGTTTCCTAACTAGGACCTCAAGAGCTGCCTAGTTCTAACACCTGAGGAGAAAAGAATGGGTTTTTCTTTTATTCATACTGATTTAAATTAATGCTAGCTAAGTGCTCTGCTTTCCAAAAAGTGTTCTCTTCTCAGTACCCCAAGTGCACTGCAGATTCCAAAACCTCCAGTCCTAAAAGAAAAGAAAACCTAACCTCACCCTTGACTGGGGCTGCAGACCCTCTCTTACAGTACTGAAAGTTACACAGCCATACCAAGAGCAGTGTTGTGTTTTTCTGTCCATCCAGGCTCTAGAATCTAAGCTAACAGAGTTTTTAATTGTTTTGTAGCAGAGAGTGTTATAAATAAATCCCTAAAAGCATCAGTCCAAATAGCAACTGCTGCCAAGCCTGCAGGTAGCCTGAAAGTTAGGAGAGGTGTGAATTGCCTCGTTCATTTCCCAAGTCTCCAGCAAAGCAGATATGAATTATGTAAGAGAAATGCATTGAAAAGTTTTCCCTCCAGAGGTTTCTTACAAATTCAGGCACATGAGAAGAGAGTCACAGACCTAATCTCAGAGCTACAGATTAAGGAGGAGACAGCATTTTTCCCCACCATTATGCTTCCAACATATGCAGGATTAAACATTTCTACAGTAAACCATCCAAAGAGAAGGAGGAAAAACTTTAATGATAGAAAGGCTAAGAAAGGCACTGAATACCACTGGACTTTAATGCTAAAACAGAAATGAGTACAAGATGTCTCGGAAATACTTTCCTGATGTCAGGAAATGACAGAGGGTACCACAAACACTGCACCAAAGGGACTGCACTTTGCTACCTCAAAATACTTTCTTTTTTTGGTAGTTCAGTCTGAAAACACTAGCTTTGAAATACTCAACTGTACAACCTAAAAAGGAACATTTTTCACTTGTTCTTTACTTCATTTCTTCCTCAACTCAGAATCAAGCAGCTAGAACTACATGCACAGTTGAAGCATCTCCCTGCTCCACCATTACCCTTCTTTTCTCTGGATAGAACAAAAAACTCAACTCCATTAGTTCCTGTATTTGTTAAAGTGACTACATGTTCTTTGCATACAGGTTGCCACGTCATTTGTCCTCTGAGCTTAGCAATCTACTGACACTGTTCAACTGATTACCTGACATTCTGTACAGCTGCTTAAAACCCATCATTTGTACTGACTGTTTCCTCCAGTCAAATGATCACCTGCTTCATGCAGAAAAATGTGATGAAATCTGTGATCACAACACATGGAATTAAAATTATAATTTTATAATGAATTCGTAATTGCAGTGTTAATAAGTACTAATTACCTACAGTGACAATTGTTATCATTCCAAGGAATTCCCTGTCAGTGAGTGAAAAAGCAGGAAATGCACATTATTAAGAGTTGAAAATTCCTCTTTGTGATGCTATTTATTTCAGTAAGCTCTAACAAATTGGAGAGTGAAGAACCTCCCTCAGCTTCTGGGCCACTCCTGAAAAGTCCAGTCAATCCCTGAGGAAACAATTCAAACTGTTCCAAGCAATCTGATATGTCTCAAATGCAAATTTGAGTGGGTAGGAAAATACACAGGTAACATGTACACGCTAAATTTTCAATTTACAAATCAATTACGAATTAGGATTAATATGCAAAGCACACTTTAAAGATTATGCTTAAACTATACAAAGAAAGCCAAGTTGGAAGCTTATTTTCAGGAAATCTATTCCTATTATTATTTGCTTTATTATAAATTTGTTGTGTGTTTCAAATGCAAAAATATCTTTGGTTATCTAACGGAAGCCTTTCACAGAATATTTTGACTGAAGGAAAGCAGGCAAACACCAGCTTCAGAGAAAAAAAGAATCAGAGGAGAAAATGAGAGAAACATGATGCTGATGGAAGAGTAGGAATCAACCCTAGAAATGTTTCTCACTACAGCAGTTGTTATGAAATACTTCTCCTGGTAAGATTAATGGCTTCAGAGAATTATAACAAGACCCATGTCAATGTCACTTTGTAAGATGACCGTTTCAAAAGACTAATGAGAAAAGATCTCTCAGACATTAGCAATGAAATCACAAAGCACTCATTACAGAAGCTGAAACATTAGAAACTAACCTTGAAAGAGCGATGGCTGGATGTTGCTGACATACTGAAATGCATTTTTAAAGAAGACCAACATCGTGGAATACACTACTTGATTCTTATATTTAGCGTGGGCATCGCTATCAAAGTTACTGATGTATCTGCAGAGATCTTTCATTCGATGCAAAATATCACCAAAACTTCTGAGGGGAAGAGAGGTAAAAAGAATTCAGGATGTTACACAGACTCTGAAACTAAACAAAAGAATGCACAGCGAATATCAAAAATGTAATGTTTCTGCTGAGGACATCCCCCCACTTCAAATCAGTGGAAGCTGGGAATACAAGCTAGTGAAATTTCACTGAACATTTACCATGCTTCTCTTTGCTGAGGCACATAGGGAAGGACACCACACAGTACTACAGTTCTTATGTATGACTTTCATCATGAACAATTCAGTTTAGTGATTAATTTGAAAGTGCTGTCCAGAGCCACGTTTCTGCTTTACATTGTACAGTCTTGAAAGAAAAGCTGCTGTGAACTTCCACAAAATTCTCTTGTTAAAATCCTTCTTCAACACACCTCCTTCAGAATTAAAAAGCCAAATTCTCCGTGAGAAGAAATATCCGGAAAAGTACACTTTTCTTACCTTCTTCCCTTATCCATTTGCCATTCACACCTCATTCCCACCACAGACAATATTTTAAATAGCCTCTCCCAAGGATCTGTAATCTGGGATGACTTCTCTGTGAGACCATCTATTACATATTTCTGAGAGCTGCGCTTGGTTGGAGACATAATATCAGAGGAATCTTGTGAACCTAGGAAAACCAGCACATTTTTCTCTTCATAAAGAAATCAAACGAATTGAAATTATGTCAGAGCTTTTAGGGTAACCATTCTTTGCTGAGAAGGCTAACAGGGAGTAGTAGGCATTTCTGCCTCCTCATACAAGAGAGCTGATAGGCTGGATAAGGACACCTTGGACATTTCGTCCTACCTCTCGGTAGATATGCTGAAGCACCACGTGGTGGTGGAATCAAAGAACTAAGAAACATCATATTCTACTATTAATCATTGTCTACATGTTACACTACATAAAAATAATGCATTTTTTACTAAAATACATTCTCAGAAAGTTTAATTTTGTAAAAATATTCTTACCTTGATATTGGCTTTCTGTCTGTGTCGATCTAGTTACATAGTTAATATAAAATTCCGCTGCTTTATTCAGATATTTATATAACAAGCTGGCAGGAAGTCGTACATCAGGATTATTAATTATCAGAGGAAGAACATCACAAACTAAAAGAGAAAACAAACCAAAAATATTCTTTAGGTTTGTGGGGCTTTTTGTTCTATTTGTCCTAGGTAGGATTTCTCAACCAGTAATGTGAGCCTCTATCTCTGGCTGACCATACACCACAAAGAACCTCACATGACTGACTGCAATACCAATTTGTACTATATGGTCAGCCTGGACTAATGTGGCCTGAGCTTCTGGCCAAAGCAGTTTTCTAATCCCAGTTATTTTGAAAGTAGTTTTACTGATCTCAAAATCTTGCCATACTAAACAGTAATACAAGAACATCAGTATTATCTTACCAAATAATTTTCTAAAACAATTCACTGGAGATTCCTGGTCTTCAATACTTTCAGCGTCTAATAACGTTTCTCCAAGGCCTACCTGCGTGAGCAGAGGTGAAAATCAAACACTGGACCAGTGGTTTTAGAAACTTTTGAACTGCAATTCAATAGGGTTGAACAGTAATTCAGTGGATGCACGAGTAGCATGTGCAAGTCTCCAAATATACAGTAAACTGTCCATACTTAATAACAGGTGAAAAGCAATGCCAGAAGTTGGCAAGACAAGAGAAAAACTGTGCCATGTGACTACATTAGTAAGGACATGCAAAGACAGGTGAAAGCAATACATGACTGATATTCTTTCATTTACAAAACAAAGGATTGTTTTATTGGCTTCCATTTGTTTTCTGCCTAATTGCTTGCTGGTGGTAACCTCACGATACAGCAATCTGAACTATTAGCCACAATTAAACATGAATAAAAAGACTAACCCCCTCACCAGGCAAAGGAAAACACATTTCAGCAAAATCTCAAGAAGCAGAGTGCTAATATCCTGAATAGTTACTATGAGCTTCTCTTCTCTTACCCCGTGTTGCACCACAGTCTCTGGGAAACGTCGCAGAAGTAGTAGTAGCATTTCTGCCCTTTCTAGTGTGTTAAAGCACTGCTCTGTTGCCTTCAGTAACATTTCACACTGGACCCGACCAGGAAGGGTTTCAAATAATCCTTTAAAAAAAAAAAAATAATTAAGACATTTAGCTTGGTGTGTCTGAATTGTAAAGCTGACTGAAAAAGGGTAAAAGATGATTCAACAGCACATTGCCATGCAGAGCGAAAGGGATTTCCTTATGCTCTTCTCTATTTTTAATACCCATGACAGAAAAAAAAGTCTATTTCTTTCACAGAAGACCAAATTAATATTTATCTGTGTTTATTCAGGTGCAGAGAACTTGAATTAACAGGTAAGACTGATAATGAGTGGAGTATTCAAAATCCTAATACTTAAGTATTCAGCATTTCAAGATGTTTTTTCAAGACTGTTCATGTATTTTTGACTCACGTTGTACTTCTACAATTAATATTTTAATTATTAAAATTTAGTTTTTTCCAATTTAAACTTCCAGTGAGACACCTAAAAGAAACTAACACATTCTTCCTGTATGTTTTATATATTCGCTCTGAAAAATAAACACACCCCATGAAAAATCAAATGTTTCCTTAACTGGAATAGCCTGTATGCAGAGCTACACACTGCTTACCCTTAGAGCTTCTGAAGCACGTATTCAAACAGCAGGGTATAATTTTTCAGGTGTAAATCCCGCTTTCAAAACTGCCTGTGGTTGCCAGCAGTGAATGCCAAACCCTTCTGGTCACCGTTCATTTTCATAACCCTCACCTCATACGTACGAATTCACCCCATCTTTATGATCATTCACTGTTCTTTGCAATCTGTGGGATGATGAGTCGCAAGTCCCATTCCACTTATTCCCTATTCAACCTCTTTTCCAAGCGCTTGCTCTTTTGGCAGACTCAGTCTACCCGTATCATGGACAAAGCAATGGGAATCAACTTGTCAAATCCCTTTATTTTCCTAAGCCTAACACACCAAATGAAGTCTCTAAGGCCGAGTTGAGGAAAAAAAAAACCACTGCAGCGCACAAGCAAAGTTAAAAAGACTGATACTTACTTGCCACACTAGATATGTAACCAGAGGGTTTACGCTTAGGTTCCTTCAGGATAGAATCCCTACCTCTTAAAAACTGTGTCTGCTTGTCCTGTGAGTCATTCCTTAGTGCTGATGTAATAACGCTGATCTCCCTCCATACAGCAGGTTGGTCTGGAAAATTCACAAACCTGTAACAAAGTTTGAGGCAAGGAATGCACAGTGACCTCAAAATCTGCTTCCAAGGCAAAACCTTTCCATGAAAGTATGAGCATGGGCAAAATAGAAAATAAACCCTTCCTTTTTACTGTCTATTTTTAATTAATTAGAACTTTTCTGCTTAATTTACCCACATGGATTTTCAAGAACACTCAGGCTGTATTTTTGGAAAGTCTGGCAATTTATAGAAAGAAGCACCTGGCATAATTGTAGGGTACCAGCTCTGATTACTTACATGTCATAGAGCAGCCTGCCTGCAGACGCTGTCCTTTCAGCATTCCTCTCGATAGTGTACATCTCATACTGCGGGAGGCAAGAACAGAACATTACCTTTCTTGAACACTTTGTGAATCAGATTAGTCCTTCCACTCTAAAAAAACTGTCCTGAATTTGCTACAGCACTCTGAGTAACAGAAAATTAAAGGACTGCAACATTTGCTGGAGAAATTAGGAAGTGAGTTTAAACTACCTCATCACATATTGTTTTAGGCATAAACTTCTCTATGATAATATACTTATTATTAAAATTATTAACAACTTTCCAATATCTGAAAGAGGTCCGCAGGAAAGCCAGAGAGGGACTCTTTGTCAGCAACCATAGTGATTGATAAGGGATACAAGGCATAATGGGTACAAATTCAAGGAGGGGAAATTTACGTTAGACATTAGGAAGCAATTCTTTACTGTGAGAGTGGTGAGACAGTGGGACAGGGTGCCCTGGGAGCTTGTGGTGTATTGGATGTACACTGGAAGTATTCAAGGCCTGCTTGGATGGGCCTTAGAGCAATCTGGTCTAGTGGAAGGTGTCCCTGCCCTCGGCAGGAAGGTTGGGATTAGATGATCTTTAAGGTCCCTTCCAACCCTTAACATTCCATGTTTCTACGAACACGCTGGCTTAATCTTTACAAAAATAGAAAACTTAGAAATCAGGGTTTGTAGCCAGTCAAATGCAATGCGAAGACCCCGAGCTGTTGCAAAAGCCATAAGTAGGAGAGGTATTTTAAATGTTTTTTTATTATTATTAGCTACGTCACCGCGGCAAAGTACGGCCCCGCCCCCCACCCCCATTGGCAGAGCCGCCTGTCAATCCGGCAGCGCCGGCAGCAAGGCCGCGCGGCATCGAGCGGGTGCGACACGGGCGGCACTCACCTGGATGTTGAAGTCGGCGGGATAGAGACTCCGCGCCGTGATGAGCCAGGCCTTGGCCGCCCACAGGTCGCCCGGCACCAGCTCCCGGGCCCGCTTCACCAGGAACTCGCAGTCCCCCTGCGCCGACATCTTGCACCCGGCCCAGCCCCGCCCCAGTTGCCGGGCGGTGCGCATGCGCTCCGCGGCGCCGCGAGGCCGGATCGCCCTCTGTTCCGCCCTGGTGTGGCGCGGCGCGCTGCTGAGCGGGTGCGCGCCTGCCGCCATCTTGGAAGCGGGCAGGGGATGTCCCCGCCCGCTGGGCTGGACACAGTGATGGAAGGGAGGTGCCAGGATCTGGAGGGTGGGAGGAGGCTGACGAACGCATGTGAAACCCGCAGCCTGGGTTCTGGGAGGTCTTGTATTATGAGGCACCATGTTTAATTGCAAACTTAGCCCTTTCTGTTACTTAGTTCATAATTAAATGTCTGCTTCTTTCCTTGTCGCTTTGTTTGTTTGCTCCTCTCAAGTAGGCTCTTCCCTTTGTCATAACAGACATTACAGACATTACACTTGGGGACTTCCACTGATCAAATCCATAAATCTACACATGCAAGAGTCAGTGTAATAATCCAATTAAGAGTTTTAACAGACTCGTAACTTCTGGTATAGATAAAAAAGGTTCCTGTTTTCCTGCTGAGGTGACTGCGGCTTATTTTTGCCTTGTTCTTTCTCGATTATGGCACACAGCTCACATATGCCTGTCATTCTGCTGCAGATGAAAATGTGTTCTCACAGTGTTAGCCTGCCACAGATTTTCAGCTATAGAGTCCCTGTGAGGGCTGGGAATTTCGCTTCTCAGCTCCTCCTCTCCATACTGTTGTCAATTTCTCCTCTTTCCATGCTCTTTTGGTGGGAATCTGATTTGATTTCACCCTGTGGCCACAATGTTGGTCGTGCCTGGTGGGGAGCCGCCACGTGAGAATCGAAAATCAGCAGATTTCAGCAAGAAGTGTGCTTGGAAAGGCTCTGCCATCTGAGGGCAGGGGTTGAGTGCAGACTAACATTGAATTGTTGTGATTCCATGCCCTGTTTTGACTTCCTGCTGCTGTACTAACAAATACTAATTAGGGATCCTTGACAAACTAAGGCGGTAAGAACTACTGCACAAGGGCCTTACAGAAAGTGCCGGACCCTGTCTGTCACAGCGGTGCACACTGGCTGCTGCGGGGTCCTGTTCATTGCCCCCTTTCTCAGGGCTCTCACCATACACTGGTCAGTTGCACTTTGAAGGAGCACAAAGTATGTAATTGCTTATCCAGTCAGAGAGGTGACAAAGCCACAGCAGAAAGTCAGCTGTCCCTCATAAAACAGGCACTTCCTCTCCTGCCCTTGCTGTCAAAGCTACAGACTGCTGTAGGATGGCACAGGTCCTTAAAAAATGGCTTCACAGCCCTGCAATCCCTTGCAGGTGCAGCAGTGTTAATCACTGGCTAATTGTAGGTCTGTTTAGAGCTCTTCCCTACCTACTTGTGCAGATGCATATAAACAAATTTGATTTAAAAAAAAATATTAAGAGTTTTACATTGTGGGACTGAATATGGTAACAAAGTTGTGCATTCTCTCTTTTCAGAAACTGCCCAGCAAGGACTGATGGGCTGTTTGGGTTTCTCCATATGCTGCCTATGAGGCCAGGATTAGGATGCTGCAAGAGTGAAATGGATGGCAGGGCGTTACCAAAAGTTACTTTTGAAAATGAATGGACGTGTGAGGAGTCCCCTGAAAAATTGCTGGTGCAGAATCACCCCTAAGACACCAGCTGGGTGAAGGGACAGCAGTTTTTGAACCAGTTTCACAAGGTGTCCTGAAAGCAAGATGTAGCTGTATTTAATCCACTAGGCAAAGGAGAATACCTCTAGTGAATTAAGAACACCTTTTTTTCTTTTTTTTTTTCATTTTTTCCTCGTGTGTGTGACTGTGTGTTAGCTTGACACTTTGATTTGGTTTTTTTTTATTTCTCTTAAACTTGCGAATAATCTGTTTTTTCAAACAAAGTACTCTTGGAGAGATTTTGAATCCCTGTTTCTGCATTTATTTCTACAGCTCCATGTGCTTGCCAGTCCATTCAACCCCTTCAGGAAAGGAGGAGTTGAGAGTGCAATTTTGCATCATACTAACAGTGTAACTTGACATGAGGGAGGAAGTCTGAAGAGGGCATAAACGAAGGTGGGAACCACCTGAGGGGTGTTCAGGCTTGGAAGATGTTAGACATAACAGGGAACTGACATTAAGAATGCCCAACCCTGTTGGATCTCAAAATATGATATCAGCAGAGAGGAATTTGAGTGGACTTTGCAGAAACCCTGGGCTAGGAGAGTTGGAGAAAACCCTTGGTTTGAGAAACAAAGGAGATATCATTGGTGTTGATTGCCCTGTCCCAGCCCAGAGAGTCCACACCTTGATTTCATCAAATCTGCAGAAACCTGTTGTGCTTTATCTTTCCCTTTGTGTTCCCTGAATCCTTGAATCCTGTAGAACTGAATACCTGTCCCCCCTTGTGAAATACCCTAAAATAAGTGAGTTTTTCCCCATGAGGTAATTGTGAAGACCCCACATTGTTCATCTGGGGTCATCCCTTATGTCATCCCCTTATGTCATCCCCTGAACTCCCCTATTTTTAATAAATTGTAATAGTTACAACACCCTGTGGAATATGTAGACCCCCTGTTGAATATGTAGACCCTAAACCCTTTAAATATGAACTTGTAAGTCCAATAAAGCATTCCAGTTTCTTGCCTCCTCTGGTATCGCTTATTTATTGACTCATTACACAACCCCTGGATTTAAGAAGTAAAACTGTTTGCTCTGTGATCCTCTCACAGATACAAGACAGGCAACAGGATCAGAATTGCATGGGAATGGGGCAAGTGATGTCAGTGAGCAAGCAGGAAATACTACTGATGTTTCATTTGTGGGTGGGAGGAAGGGGAGCACTGTGGTTCTGTGGTTTTTGAGAATATGGGCACTGTGTCCCTATCAGGTGACATAGGAGTAGTATTTGAAGGTACCTGGAACATAAACTATAGTTTTGAGCTCTGCCGAGCTCTGTTTGGAGCTGTTGCCACACTAAACCTGAACCACTGATGTGCCAGTGGCACTGCATGCTCATCTCCCATTCCAGGGGCCAAGCCTGTAGGTGGTGGTGGGGCTGTGCTAGTTCTGTCAAAGTCTGAAGCTTCCACTCCACCTGAAGTGGCTTTCCTGAGTTCTTGCCCAGATTGTGCTGTTTTGATTTCCATGGTGCAAGGCATGCTGAAGGTCTCAACATTTTAGCCAGACAACTGGAAGTGCTCGCGGCCTCCTTCCTGCAGGAATAGAGGACTCAGCTGAAATACCTACATGGGCCTTGTTTTTCAGGAAGAGGCTTTGTAGCCTTCTGTAGCAGGAAATAAGCAGCGTTGACCTCAAGGCAGTTGAGTCATCCGACCCTGTGAAGTTTGATTTTTCCCTGGGAAGCTTGTCCCATTTCTTGAGGAAGGCTTGTGAGTAACAGTGATAACACACATGGTGGGTGCAGGCGGTGTGGCTGACACAGCACGGGGACAGAGATACGTGAGGTGTGCAAAGGCTGAACTGCAGACTTTGGTGGTAGTGCTCCAAAGTGCTTCCACACCACAGCTGAGGGGCTCCATGAGCCAAGAGAATGTCCAGAAAGTATTAGTTTGGCACTTAACAGCAGTGGAGGGTTTTGAATGTCATTCACCACCTTTTAAGTTTCTGGATCAGTATAATCCCAGCAGATAGCATCCATTCTGTGTTGGCTTTCCTAACTCGGCCCCACAGGCTGTTGTCACTTACACAGAACTAATGAATTAACAACAAGCCCTATGGGCAGGTAGGTCGGGTTTGGGGTATGGAAAAAAGCCGTCTATAATGTGCAGGTGCAAAGGTTTGGATAACTGCTGTGCTGCATGGTGTGGGCTTGAATTCATAGCCATTCCTTAGGCCTGGGCACCAGGAGTTGCTGGCTGGCATGGGGAGCAAGGATGCTGCTGTCTTTTCTAAAGCTTTGCATAATACTGAACAGGATCAATCTCCTTAACATCTTATGAGTGAGGCCTTAGAGAGGAGAGTCTGTGTTGAGCTAACAGTGTGGTGGGGTCTACACAAAAAACAGTGATCATGCTGAAGGGTTTGTTGTTTTGTAAGGTTTTTTTAACCAAATCTGTACCCTTTGTTTTGTGCAGAGCTATTTCTACAACAGAAATGAGTTGTTTGGGCTGTCAGTCACTGAGAATTTGAGGTTGAGACCAAGTGTCTTCTTTGTCCCTTGCACCTGAAAGACAGTAGATTGAGACTGGATGACTGGGTGACAGATAGGAAGGGAGAAACAAAGAGAGACTGGGAATCCAAGAGTGGAACGTCAGGTGATGTGTGAACCAACACAGCCCTCTACACAGAGTGATATCTGTTAATGACCTCGTAGGTGACAATGTCCTTACAAATGCTTATGTTTCAGCAGATCTGGTAGCTTCTCATGAAATGACAGAATGAAGATCTTTCACTCTGGAGTTGTGTATAGTATTGACAGTTGAATCCAAATTCTGGCTTCGAAACACTAGAGTTGGCCACAATCCACTTAATTTCTGTAATAGCCTAAAGTAGCTTTTAATATTTGACCTCATTTTTACAGAATCAAAATAGTTTAGGTTGAAAGGGACATCAGGAGATCATCTGGCCAGCCACTTGCTCAAAGTGCAAAAACTGTTGTTTTATGATACTAAGATAAACCAAAAACCCATTTCAAGAAAAGAACAGATGTTACCAGTTTCCTTCAGCCTGCAGTTTGACAGTGATGAGTGGTGGGGAGTCAACATTTATAGGGGGAAACATTTAGGTACTCTTATGAGCAGGTATTATTATTATGAGATGTGTTAAAGTACTTGCCTAGCTTTTAGATCTGGGAAATCGAACCAGATTATAATTATATTCCACACAGCCCAGACAGAATTATTAATCACCATACCACTAATATGGCCAAAGCTACGCTCATATGGCTCCAGTGACACTACAGCTGGGGCTTTGGACAATTGAGTTGTGTGGTGTTGTGAGAGCTTAATCAAGCAGCATACTGCTTGGTGCACAAATAGGACCTTGCGTGAAGTTTACAGGTTAAAAGCTTAGGAAATGCTGTATTTCACTTCTAAGTTGAAGGTACTTTTTTGCAGAAACTTACTCTGCCATTTATGAAAGCACTTTTAAGGAGAGAAATTCATATTCACCTGGAAGGATTTCAAGAAAAGCTGTTAAAGAAGTAATTTTTCCATATAGAAGTCTGCTAAGTAGAGAAAGAATATAAACAGGGAGAATTTAACTCCTGAATATACTTCCTTTCCTTCTGCTGCCTTCCCACATATTCAAGCTCATAATGTCCCCGTGGCAACTCTGAAATATGTATAAATAGAAAAGAAATTCTAAATTAACCAACTGCGTATGCTTGTTTCCACTTTTAATTCTATGATCACGTTGAAAAGTGCATTCCACGGTTTGTGTTTTCCCTTTGTTATTGCTGTCTCTTACAAATCCCATTCCTCCTTGCAAGTTCTTTCTGTGCACATGTCACAGGCATTCATCGCCTTGTCACTTGGAGTGGCACTCATCCCAAAAAATGTTGCTGTCTGCAACATTTGTTGTCAACAAAATTCAACAAAATTTGAATTCAGCATTTGTCTGCAACAAAAGCTGTCTGCTTTTGTGAAAGCCATCGTAGGTCCATCTGTAGGCAGTGAAGCCCAGAAGACAATTCAGGGGACCAAACGCAGGTTGGAGTAGGCTGAACTGTGCTCTGAATGCCTTTTCTCAGGTCTCCATGGCTTATAAAAGGGATGTGGGGGGATGCAGGGTGGTGTCCTTGCCTGCAGAGACCTGTGTGGTAATTTCCTCTATGTGGTGATGAATGTGGCTTTATGAATGTTTAACCAGGTTGCTCAGTGTCCTTACTCCATTCACAGTAGCTGGTTCAGCCCCTAAAGATGTCTTCAGTCCTGGAGCTGTCATTCCCAGGAGGGACAGTTAACTCATCCTGCATGGCTGCAGTCTCTGGTGGCTATCCAAGCTCTCTGCACTCAACACAAAGCTAGTCAGCAGCATGTGATTACTGATTTCCTTTAATCAGTGAGCGCTGCTTGGGCTACAACGTCTTAATGGAATTGCATTAGAAGTTTCCTCTGTAAGTACTGTGCTTTTCAAAATTGCTTTCCAACAGCATACTGTATGGTCTAAGCAGGGAAGGGAGTTTTAGCAAGCAGTCGGTCATCAATAGGCTCCTGCTCTTAAGCTGAGGTAGTGATCGCTTCTTTAAACGTGCCTGCATTTTTCCCCAAGAGCACAGGGGTCTGGTCCTTGAATGCAGGTACGTATCTGTGCTCCACTACCCTCATCATGTGCAGCCAAACCAGTTGAACGGCATGTTTATAGAAACTGTCCTTAAAGAGCGATTGCCTCTTGAAGGAGCATAGCTCATATAAGAGGAGTGGGACTGTCTCCAGCCAGCCCTGGGAGACGATGCTGAGAGCATATTGAAAAGCTGTCTTCAGCAAAAGCTTGCCAGTTTAACAACTCTGTTCACTGTTCCTATTGCACAGTGGGCTCTTTGACGCAACAGAAAGAGCTGCTTTTTTTCTTTTTTTTTTTTTTTTCCTTCCTTCTTTTTTTTTTTTTTTGCTTCCTCTTAAATCCGCCTGGCCAATTTAAAGCTTGTGGATATTTCTTCCCCCTCGGGGAAAGCTTATGTGAGGATTTTCTTTTTTAACAGTTCATTCCATTAAACCATTTTTTTTTCTTGTTTGCTCTTAGAAAATGTTGGAGCTGAACACAAGGCTTTCGTTGCAGGTCAGTGATTGAACTCTTGACCAAAGCATTTAACATTTGAGTGTTGCTTTAGCAAGCACTGTAGTTTGGGAGGAAAAAGCAAGTTAACAAGGTTGTATCGTGTGAGCCCATGTATGGCTACTACTGGAATAGGATTTTTTTTTAGGTCTTCAGCGACCGAGTCCTGCACAGATGAATTTACAATATTTCTTTTGTAGACAAATGTACCAAATTAATATTTTAGTTAGAATTGAGGTGATGTCAGTTATAGCTATATTATTTAATTCCTGAACGCCTCTACTCCCTCAAAATGCAATAAACCTTACTGTGAATTTCAAATATAAAGTTTTTGCCTTTTTATTTTGCAAGGATTGTCTTTTGGACTTTTGATTTTTTTTTTTTTTTTTTACTTCTTTTCTGCACACCTTACAAGGAAACATTTTATTCTTGGTCATATGCTGTCTGCAGGAAAGATAGTTATTTGCTATTTTGTTTTACTTCTTTGACTGCTATCAAGGGAACTAAGAAAGGATGTAGGCATATTGTTAATGTCTCTCTTCAAGCTCTATTTGAGGTAAGGCAATTTTCTATCCTTATCTCTGAAATTAGAATATGAAGTAAATGCAGTATTTCTTTCCTTTATAGTTACTAAGATTATCCTGTTGCCATTTGTTTATCTTATTGGTAAAATGTGTACATACTTGTCACACAGCTGTTCCTTGTCTATGTGATACTTAAAATCCTGTATTTTTATTTCGACAATATCTACTACATATCTTCATTTTTCATTTTTGTAATTGCTTTGGTTTTCTCCTCTATCACATTAAGTATGGGAGTGTGTGTATTTCTTGCCCTGTCTAGGCAATTCTTATGCAAACTTTGTAAAACTGAGTTTCAAATTGTTTCCAGTGTGAATCACTTTCCTTGCAAGACAATGACTTTTATGGTAATGTAACTTGAGTTACATTGTTTTCAAACATATACAATGCATTTTTGGTGTATTCTTTTTTAACAGCAGTCCAAATAAAATAGACAAATAGTTATTCAGATCTGACTGTTTGCTTCCTTCTCCACTTACTGTTGCCTGTTACGGGAAGTATATTGCTTTGGAAGATTGAATCATTATTTACGAGTATCAGTATAGCTGAAAGGTGTCACTGCAACACTGGCCAATGCAACTGCATTGAAAATGGAATTTGTATGGGATACCACTGCTGGTGAGCTATGATTAGAGCCTGGGTAATTAGAAAATGCTACTTCTTGTTCATATTTATTTTCAATCAATTTAAGATCTTGCCATTCAAGGGAGGTTAATTTTTCTTTTACCCTTTTCTGCAGCAAGGTTATAATTCAAGATTTTCGCATGTGCTTTTTATAATTTTATCATTGTTTAAATCAATCCATCTGAATCTCTGTGGCATCTCTTACAAGGGAAGGTGTGTTTTAAGGCAGACATGATGTTTTTTGTATTATAAATCCATACCCTGTCACAGTGCAAATACACAGCTTATGTCTGTGACCTGTTTTCTACTATCAAAAAACCCCAAACTTATTCCCTACTGCTGAAGTTATCTCAAGTTGAATGTGCCTTAAAAACCTTAAAGCTAAGCAGTATAATAAACCAAAGCAGTCTTTATATAGCATGTTCTCTGAACATTTTTCTCAAAAAATTAGATACATACCGTCTCTGATCCAGCATCACTGCTAGAGAGTGTATTGGGCAGTACTCCTTCCCTTCTAGTATCCAGTTTGTAAGGTAGTCAGTCCTGCTATTCAAAAAGAATCTTACGAGATTCACACCACGGTGTGTTGACATTTCTACAGACATTACTTTACCAGAAAACATGAATGAGTTAGGAGGATAAGTGATATTGGTGCCTTGGTGTGTTCTTTGGGATCTTTGGAGGATCTTGCTGGATTCCATCCTTCTTGCTTCCCAATGGTTACTGGAAGGTATTTCTTTTTCCTGGTGTTTGTGCTGTCAGCTTTCTACCTAGTCAGTGTAGTAGAGCTCATGGTTTGCTATATTTCTCCTCGCATGCCCTGAACAGTGTCAGGTTAAATGGGTACTTGTTTTATAGGTGACCAGTGACGTGGTCTGTGACTTGCCACGGCCTTGGTAAGGAAAGGTTAGTTAGTCTAAATCGTGCACAAGTCAAAATAGGTTAAGAGGAAATGCACTAAGAACTTTTATTTGTAACAGTTAAAATTGGCAACACACTTAGCAACACTTTTGCAAGATACAGACAAAACACATAAGGCAGAAATGCTTAATCTATTTATACCTAGCTTACATTAGAAAAGTTTTTACCCCATCCCACCGAAATGATCCTCTTCTGAAAAGATTTTCTTGTTTGCGTGAGGCACACCTTTCAGGTCACATCTATTAGAAAAAGTCTGTTCACAAGCCTCCTCTAATGAAAGAAAGCTTAGTCACACCATGTCTTTGGGAACATACCTCAGGCCACTTTCTGATTCTCAAGGAAACTCTCAGTTTTTACTCAGTTGCAACTACAAAAGCTTTCAGACAATACCATGTTAGTCTTTCATGCCCAAACCTTTTCATTTGTGTCTATCCAGATAAGATGCCATCCTTGTTCTTAATTATTTCATTGTTAGAGACTGACAAATATATTTTTAAGTGTATGTATAACCTTCTTATGCTTGACTGATAAGTCAAAAAGAGAGGAAATCTCTTTACCTCCGTTTGGACTTACTTTTTTTGGAAGGAGACTCAGTTTTCAGAAAAAATGTCTTCATGGTGAGCTGTGTTCTCTACCAGTGACTATACTGGCATATTCAATCTTGTGCAGAGCTCTGACTGGCTTTCTCCTGTCACTGGGGCAGTAAGTTAGTTGTCAGAAGGAAGTAGTGTGTTACTGTTTAAGGATAGGCCCACTGAAGTCAGTGACAAGACTTGGGAGACATAAACAGTTTAAAGACCAAGGGCTAGAGAGAAATGGATCTCTAGCACATTTAGTAAATTGCTTTTCCTTTAACTCTTCAAGGTACAAATATTTCACCCAGATTATCTCCCCATGTGTTCAGTTTAGATTGTGTGACTGCAGCACCTGTGAGGGCTTCTCAGCACTGATATAATATTACTAGTAAGGAGTCATGTCTGGAGTCATGTCTTTGTCTTGAAGAGAGGACTTTGGCAGAATGCCATGCTGTTGGAGGGACTGAGTGAACCCCAGAGGTTTTGCTTATCTATGCAATTGAGTGGGACCCTTTCATTGTGATTTGATTGCACTTAGGCTTGAGAATAAAGATTTGGTTGAAAACACCACACTGAGTTTCTCCCACAGCCTCCATGGAGCTTGACCAGCTCAGTGAGAGTTGTCAGCATCTGCTTTGGGAAATGCCATGAACCTTTTAATCAAGCTGAAAGAATTTTATTCCTGGTGTCCTACCTCAGCTGCAGCAAAACATGAAAGTTAGGGCCTTAATTGCAGGTTTCCATGTGTTTCTGTTCATTAACTACTCATTTAGTAGTCTCACCACCTTCATAATGAAGAATTTCTTCCTAATATCTAATCTAAATCTACCCTTTCTCAGTTTAAAGCCGTTCCCATTCCCTCTTGACCAATTTCTCATGCCCTTATAAAAAGTCCCTCTCCAGCATTCTTGTAGGCCCTCTTCAGGCACTGGAAAGCTGCTATAAGGTCTCCCGGGAGCCTTCTCTTGTGCAGGCTGAATAATGCCAACTCTCTTGGCCTGTCTTCATAGGAGAGGTGCTCCAGCCCCCTGATCATCTTCATGGCCCTCCTCTGGACACACTCTAACAGGTTTGTGTGCGGTGGCCGCATAGCTGGATGCAGTACTCCACAGTTGCAGAGCTCTGCAGGACTCAGCAGTACAGCTGAGCATAGTATTCAGTCTGCCCTAAACTCTATGAAGTTGCAGTTCTGCTGTCCCATTGAAACCATACAGCTTTTCTGCTCATTTAATTGGTGGCCTGCTCCCAGCTCAAGAGAAGGTGCTCGCAGAGGTGTTATGAGTGTAGTAGGGACAAATAGGTTACTTAAAGTAATGCAAGTATTCAAGTATGTTCATTTTGGTTAGTGATATCTGTAAACTAGATTTGGGAAGGAACAATTGGAAAAACTTGGCAAGAAGTTTTCATCTTCAATAGCAAATAGAAGAAGTGGTAGCTTTCATTTCCAAGTCTGTGCCTGTGACAAAGTGAGTTACCCTTCCAGTATGTGAATCGCCCTTGTCTTCATGTTGCATAGCCTTGGTAACAGAGAAATGTAAGTAAATCACTTGGACATGGGCATCATCCTCCTATTTGGAAAGAAAAGAATAACGGAACAGTGATAGAAACTCTACTGAAGGGAAATCCCTGGGAATTTTTTTTCCTCTTTTACTCTCTGATATGTGCCTGAAAGTGGTCCTGCAATTTACTGGCAAGTAGACATGGAACAATATGCACTCCACCAGCCTTGGAACACTGTGCAGATACCCTGGGAGTTGTTTCTATGGGAGATGGTTGAGACAGCAAGAGGTTGCTCGCTTGCTATTTCCGGAAAAACCTCTTTTTTTAATAGCTAAAGCTATAAATAGTTGACAGTTCTTAAATTGAATAATTTTCTCTTCCTTTCCAGGATGAGAAACTGGATCAAGATTTTCAAAGCCAAAAGCTTGCAGCCAGATATCTCTATTAATCATCTACTTATAATGTTGCTCAGATTTTGAGGCAATTCTTTCATTGTTCCAGTTTTGTGTAGGGTGAAAAGACTCACACAGAGTTTGCCAGTGGGCCAGTGGCAGAACCAGAAGCAGAACATAAGTCTCCTGCATTTCATTGCAGAGCTGTGGCTACTAGGTTATATTTGATTGTATAGCCATATTTAGAAGTTAGAATCACTTAGTTTTCGAAACAGTTGAGCCATCTGGTAACTCCACCTGGTTTGGACATGGTTTATTAAATGACCATTGCTTTTGAAAGTTGGGTTGATAAAGAGTTATAGGCCAAAATATTCAAACCACAGTAGTGAGTGAATATCCAAAGGGCTCCCAGGCACATGCACTAAAGCAGATGGCTTCGGAGGGTTTCACGTTACTCAGCCCAACACTGATGGTCACTGGTTTGTGTTGCACTCATATCTTTTGCTGGGATGTGAATGGTGAAAGGGAAGGAGATGTTATGTCATCTGTGCTGCCATTTCTTCTGCCAAGGTGGTACTTCAACTACACCTGGGAGGGCTTACAGTGCAGAACATTTCAGTCTTAAAAGTGGGATTTTAGCCCTTATATAATTTCAGATTTTTTTTCCAGCATTTTCCCCTATGAATTGACTTCAGAGAAGATAGCTATGAAACTGCTGATCATGGTGATCATACCAGAATTAGGTAGAGCTGCTTGTGCCAGGCACCAGTGCTAATCACTCAGCGAACAACGTGGCTTCCAGTCATGAAGGGTGCATTGTGTGCATTTTTATTTTCTAGCTTTTGTAACCAGTCATCCAACCTCTGATAGGACTGTCAGAATTCAACTTGTATGTGTATTAAACTGGAGTATGCCTATATTTGGGTTCTTTGTGTTCACGTATCCTGCAACTGATCTTTTCATTAACATTTAGGATGACACCATAGATACCGACTTCCTTCACACAGGGAAACTTTAAAGTTGTATTGATTTCAAAAGGAGGAGCTTTATATCAAATAGTCTTTCCTATATGTACTTTTAATGCGGAGCCACTATTTTAGAAAACTATTCCTCTTCAGTTCGAACAGTCTGAAAACAGAGGTAACAGTTTAGAAACACCCTTTTAACAGGACACTTTTTATTATTTTACTTGTGAGACGGCGCAGTCTCTTGATTTCAGGGAAGAGATTTTAAATCAACTTTGGGAAAGCTTGTAAAAAGCTATTAACAAAATATGCAGAGGTGTGTATTGTGAATCAGGCTACCTGCACTGGTTTTTTCTCATCAGACTGCTACTAAGCAGAAAAATTATCTGAGGGGAACATGTAACACATCAGAATATTGTCTCAAATCCTAGCAAATTGAAACAGAGGTGTTTTAGATTAATGAACTTATTATGAAAGGGGTGGTTACTAGCTTAGAAACTGACGTAGAGATTTGTTTGAGCTACAGGAATAGAAAATGGCCTAAAGAACATGTCACTTACCTTCCAATTTGCAGGACAGTGTAAGGTGATCCTGTGAGATAGAAGTCAGTAGTGAAGTTTTCTCCTGTTTAATTGAACCACATATATAAATTTATTAATGAATCAATAAGCTATTCCAAAAATATTCTAGCTTTCTCTGAAAATTGTTCAGGAAATGAAAAGCACTTATGTAATGTTGGAGGAATGAAAGGAAAATTTTTTAGCATTAGAGAAGCGAAAATAAAGCTTCGCTCTAAAATCCTTAGAACCTAACTACACTAAGAAACTAGATCATTGCAAATGTAAAATACATGCAAACCTGTGTTTTGAGAGCATATCTCAGGACCTCTTAAAAGTATTTTAATGAATTGGTAGTCCTAGTTTTTAGATAGGGGCAAAAAGATTTTAGAAGTCCAAATGTATGTATGTTTGCATTTGTCCAATGTGATTTAGATTTCATTTCAATTTTTCAACCTTGATACTGGATCTGCCTTTTGCTATGCCAGCCAGGTAGGAGAAGCTGAAGAAGGTTGCTGCAACATGCTTTGTTTGTCAGCAATTCCAGGGAGGGGTATGTGCAACAGGAGGGACAGAGCTATATGGGATTCCTGAATGTGACTTGTACTCCAGCTGCAGGGAGTACGCGGGAAGCAGAGCATTTCTATTTCACCAAAAGCACCTCTTACTCTGGGGTGCTAGTTGTTACCGGTTTATACAGGTGGGCAAGTGAGCCATGTCCAAGGAAAACGTAAGCTTTTTTTTAGAGATTTTATGGAGGTAAGTTACAGAATTTTTCCAGTAAGTTCAGGGCTTTTAATTTTCATACCTTCTTTGCAGTTTGTCTGCTTGGGTTGGTGAAAACGGGCTCATCTGGTGGTAAAGCTTTTTGTTTTTTTCTAAGGTACTTGTCCATTTCTTATATTCTGATTAGAATCTTTTTGCCTATGAACTACTAGAAAAGTCATAGCTTCAGAGTCCAAGTCAAAGAAACTTGTCTGGCAACTGCTTGGTAATCTTGTAAATATATTAAACCTCAACAGCGAAGAGACACAAAGGTGTAAATCAGAGTTATGAATTAGGATTTAAAAAATTCTGTTTCACCTCTTTCCTAGGATGACAGGCTGTAGAGTACATTTGAAAAGGCTTTGCAACTCTGTTGGAACCCTCTGCATTTTACTGAAGTAATCTGTTTTCTAGCCCCTCTGGCATTTTCCTGAACTAATCTTTATTTGTTTTCTAACCTCTACTCCTGATACCAAGGATTTTTCACCTGTTTAATATCTGACTATGATTTTACTTTCAGGCAATTCCAGCATGCCGTTTATGTGGGTCACACATTCCTCCTCCTCCTCCTCTATATTGGTCTACGATTTCCAGTTATTTCCATATTCATTGAGCTCAGTCACTACACAGCCAATTGAAACAGGCAGGCTGCTCAATGTCTTTTTCACTCCTGGAGTAATTTAATCAGGCAGTGACTGGATTATTTTTTCAGAGAGACAAGCTGTGCGTGCCAGGTGATCTGAGGTGGAGAACACCATCGTTATTATAAAGCTTAGATGTTTTATGCCATTTTGTGCTTCTGCAACTTGCAGTGCAGCTAACGGTACTGTCTTGATCTATTTTTTAATATGCATGATTCAAATGTAACCAGTTAGAGGAGGTAGAAGAGAGGATGGATGAGTCATGGGACTGTATTTATGTTGTATGAGATTGAGTTTCAAAGCTGTTGGGTCCTTTGAGGTCCTTAATCACTGCCATGTTTGTTTTACAGCAGTGCTGGTACTCACAGAGCAGATTAAGTCTATTTCTGTAGTTTTTCCTTTGGAGTTCCTAGGGATAAAAAAATCTTTAATGGGAGTTTGATATTGGTACATTCCCACAGAAATATTTCAACTTTCCTAAAACATCAAAGGAGAGAATTGGCTGTGAGGGGAAAGTCGTCAGCAAGTCCTGACATCCATTATAATCTTCATCTGGGCTGATCAGTGTGCTCAGACAACCAGAGAGAATAGGTGAGCCTTTGCTGTTACAGGGAACCTTAGGTCCATGAGAATTTCCTTCCAGTGGGGAGGGCTATCTGGATGTCCCTTGCTGTCAAAAGGACAAAAGGAGTCCAAGGGAAGGGCGAGCTCTTTTCCAGAGTTACCAAGGAAAGAGAAGAAGAGAAAAGATGTGGTGAGGCAGATCACAGAGACCTGGTGTGATAAATACACAGCTGTGCTGCGCCCATTTCTTGTTGCTGAGTACTATTACTTAGGTGAACATCATCTTGAGGTGACAACTACATTTTTCTTTAAGAGTCCCTGGGTCAGATTACGAGCTTGTGGGAATGATTTCATGCTGGTAGAGTGACACTCAGTGAGGTGAGCATCGCCTATTGAGAGTGCCACTGCAAAACCCTTCTGAGGTTCCCTTCCGACCTGGTATTGTATGATTGCTCAGCAAGACTTTCCTGATGCTTTTTTTTTAGGAGTTTTGCTTTCACTTTATTTTGTCTTTTAAAAAAACCAAAACCAACCAACCAAAAATAAATCTGTGTATTCAAATAATTAGAGTCAAAATTGTTCCTCTCATCTGAGTATGCACCACCATTAAGGTGATTTGTAATAAGATCATCTGACTCTTGAAGAAATCTGTCTAACTGATACTTTAATCTTTATAGTGGTATGTTAGAAGCTTTCATGTTGGTCTACACCTCTTTAGTTTCTTGTTTCCTCACTGGAACTGTCATGGGCATCTCCAGTCTTGGCACTTTTCTTCCCCTTTGTATTTGAAGTAAATAGGCTTTTTCCAGTTAATGTGTATGATGATGTACCCAGTGGGGAGGGAAAAAAGCCCCACCTTCTAGAAGATTCTGGTGTTTCACACTGAGATTTTTTGAGAAGTAGTATTCAGCATATTAATAATGAACTCTTACACTGCTAGGGTTGAATCTGGATTTTCAAGTTCCAGATTTCTTTAAGTTCATTGTCTAGTTAAGCTTCCTTGACTGGGTTTCTATGAGAGTCAGTGAAGAGAAGAAGCCACAGCAAGTGATTTCGTTTTAAGTATATATCCACTTCTGTTTTCTTTCACCATCTTATCTAAATGGATAATACAGTCTTTGCATAATATATGCATAATATTGTCTTTGCTACAGTTGGAAGTATCAAGAAGTAGACATGAAAATTACTTGCACAGAATCATCTTACCGTCAGGAAGGAGACTTTGCTTGCATCTGCTACTGTTTAGTCCTATAACATAGTGATATGTATATCTGTCACCTAGGAGTTGATCAGGACTATCTTCCTGACCAGTTTACAGACCCTTTTGCCCTGAAAAAGACATCAAAACCTGCACATGGTGACCCAGAAAGTACAGTAGTGTTTTTGAAAGGTTCTGATATGCTGCATGCTAGTCACCTCAATGCACCGAGAGAGCACTTGCTCTTCCCTAGTATCTTTTTTTTTTAACTTTCACGGGCTTTTTTTCAAGAGAGGGTGTATGTGTGAGGGGTTGTAGTGTAATCTTTGTCAGCTGAATGACACAACTTCTGCTCTTAAGTTTATGGTACAAACTTTCTACTAAACTTTTGGTCTTTCTCATTGAACTGATGTGTATAGTCAGTAGTAGCTCAAGGCAAGCATTTCACAATTTTTTAGGACTGAAGCAACAAAACATTGAACTGTGTTTTTGATACAGAGTGAGAAAAGCAGGCAGGAACTATTCACAACCCTTCACTGATACTTTTTATACTACACAGGGCAGTTTCCTTTGAGCTAGACCTATTTTCTGGCTAAACCTTTGTTTTGCTCAGCATACTGTGCCCTTTTCTAAATTTTGATCTGCTTTATTTATTGTGTTGCATCTTGCTGCTGATCCAGATTAAAATGAACCCTTCACTTACGTTCCTCAAGACTGTGTTTCAAGGTAGAGGAGAATACTTTCCAAATTGCATTGTTGTTTTTCAGAACAGAAAGCAGCTAGGACATCAAAATTTATCAGTAGAGCAGGTTTGGTGCAGAGGGAAAAACAGCTGATGTCTCTTGTGTTGTGATACCTATGTCAAAATGAAGGCCTGAGTCTGTATTTGATTCCACATAGTCTGCAGTTAGAATTGAACTTTTGCCAGTCTCCCGAGCTAAAGCTGACATGGAGCAGCTTTTGCTTTCTCGAGTTCCCAAAATAGCTGTCTTAAAATTAATCCAGATGAGGCTCAGGTGATAGAGGAGGTAACACAGAAGTGAAAAGCTTCTGTCTCGCCCAGTGTATAACTCATCTAAGTCTAGGATGCCAAACTGGGCTGCAATACCACCACTGTGATATATTGCCACTACTGTCAATACTGCACTTTGTGTTCTCTTCTATTGAATAATCCCATTTAATGCTCAGAAATGTCAGTTTACACTGAAATTCAATTTTCTGGTAGGTCCTAGTGATTGAAGTTTGACTCCTGCTAAGACAGGACAGAACAGTTGTATGCTGGTATGTTTCTGCCTCTTTTTGTTGCTTCAAACTCTATGTCCTCATAACTGTCTCCAGAACACAGTCTCTCATGCTGAACATGTGCACTGGTCCACGTTTTTACCAAATGGATAGCCTCCCCCTTAGGCTGGCCTAAATCATGATGTACTTACCACAACAGTTGTCATCTTTCCTGAGGAATTTCACCATGTGCAGTCCCTACAGCCTTTACTTCATGTCTCTCTCCAGGGTTCACGTGACATCTCCTGTTTTTCCCCTCTGTCTTGATATTTGATTAAGAGTTTACACAACTGTACTGTGATGCTAATTGCATTATCTCTGAGTAATCCAAGACATGCAGACTGACATTTGATTTTCAGTGGAATAGTAACTGGGGAAGAGGTCTGCTTTGTCTTCACAAATATTATATTCAGATCAAATATGTATTGTCATACGTTACCATTGTAGTTTGTGCAAGGATAGGCTAGAAAGCTCCTGAAAGATGGAAAATAATATCTATTCCTATGAAGTGGTGTTGGGGTGCTTGGCAAAGCAGTGCAGGTATGTGGCAGAGAACTTGGACTTCCACACTATGGAAGGAAACATAATGAGGCTGACAGAAATCCAAGAGGATGACCTATAAGGAACTGGGAAGTTCCCTTCCAGCTCCGGGAGAGAAATCTGGGTTAAAGCTTTTTAGGGATGTTTACTGTTCCCTGATGTCCCAAGAGCTCATTTAGGAGTCCAGAGTGCTGAGTTGAGATGTGTTTTGTCAGAGAGCAAGTGCAAATCCATGCCATAAATTTCCTCAAAAAACGATTCTTCCATATGGCTTGTGGGAGATATCTAGGCTATGTTTTGACCTTATATTTCAGGCTCTGTTGCTGCTCACCATGGCAATGGGAACATAAGTGGGGAAATGCTGTTGGTAAATAAACACTGATATCTTTGATTCAGCTACATCACCAGACAGGTGACTAAGGCTGTCTGAAGAGCAGAGCTGTGGCTCTGCGAAGGGAACCAGGCAGTCAAAAGTGTATGGGGAGACAGAAAGCTGTATAGCAACATCTGCATAAGGTCAGAGAGAAGGGCTAAGCTTTATAAGATGAAGATATGTGGGGATGTGTCTTTTCTGACACTTGTGGTTTTTTTTCCTCCCCTTGCTTATTGAGTTCCAATGAGCAAATAAAATATGTTCTCTTTCAGATGTAGCTCAGCTGAGTCACTCCATTTCATAACAGTCAGAAGTGCCAAGACAGTTTGTTGTAGCTGGATTCAGGCCCATTGTGAATTGCTCAGATAAATATACTTGGGTGGAAAGAGGAGTGTTTAGAGCTTCCTAACCCAACCTGCCTTTGCAAAGAACAAAAGCTGAGAGTCCCTTGCTGGTAGAGGCTGCACAGGGAAAATAAGAGAGTAACTTGAGTAAGGCTCCCCATCCACTCATCACTCCTTCATGAGAAGATGTTCTCTGCAGATATGTACATCTTTAACACGTGGGAAGTTCTGTTGTTTGTGTTTTTTTCCCAAACACATTTCAGAGTCCAAGCCAGCTGCTACAGCTGCTTCCCTTCAGCAAAACCACTTCAAACCATGTTGAGGTTTTGTGGCTCTTCACAGCTGTCAACGTACTCACAGCCAATTTCCTCACATTGCAAGGTTATTTTAGCAACAGCTGATTCCAAGTGATTCCACAAATGTCCTCATCTTTTGTCTGCCATTTGTTTACTCCTTAGTTCTTCCTTCCAAACAGATTGTTCCATCCCGTTAGCATAGCAAAGTGAGTTGTGTGCCCCAGCTAGGGTATATCAGTGCTAATGCAGGAGAGTAGAGAAACGCTTGAGGACAGCACAATCTAGAATTTAACCCAGTCCTTTCTGTTTCCTAGAATGAAGGTTTCAGGCTAAAGCACGTGTTTTCAGAGGCGTATTGCTTCTTTGCTTGCCTGTGGTCTGAGCATTGAGCATCAGCAGGCAGAGCCTGCAAACAGCCTCATGCATTAGGAAATCTAGGCTGTGCTGCTTGTTTACTTTGAGTATAAATGTCATCCTGGCAAGTGATCTCCCCTCTTGCATACACAAAGTTTGTAATTTAATTGCTGAGCTTAAATGGCATAGGCTGGGTAATGAATTTTAAAGTTTGTGTTTCTGTTCTTTAGTGACCCTTGTGCACATGACGTGAAAGCACAAACCAAGTTGGTGTTTTTTGAAGCTCCTTTCAGGTTGTTCAATTACGGTGTAGAGCTAATCAGGGTGATCTGACATTTTGATATTGAATAAATGAACTAAGGAGAAAAAAAATTACTTTTGTAATTTTTAATGAAGAAAGAACATGGACTAGTCTAAATAATGGCTCCTGGTTATGGCATCTTGTCAGAGGGTCTACTTTCATGATTCATTAATAGTAGTTACTACTACTGTGCTGATGTTTTGGACCAACACAATACTTTACAAATAAACAGTGCCAGAAAAATAGATTGACATTTGGCAGTTGATACTGTTCTATGCCTTGAAAGCAACTTTAATTTTTTTTTTTCTGAATGAAACTCAAACTTCCACAATAAATCATTATGACATTGGTAATAATTTAATTTTTCCATTTAGGTCATATATAGACACTCTTTGCATTTTTTTTCTTCCAAGTGATTTGGGAAGTAAGACAAGCCCAAAGTGTCCTGATGCCTGATAGAGATGGCATTCCAGAATAAATGGGAAAAGTTATAGAGAACGCGCATGTTTACAGTAGCAAAAGGTAACTAAATGTTTCCAGCTGTAAGGTTGTGAGAATAATTTTCATGTTGTGTCTGCTGTGCCTTTGAAATCTACCTGGGAGGCATAAAATCAGAGGTGTGAAAAGGATTGCTTTCCATCACTACAGCTGACTTGTTTTTAGTAGGAAACTAGAATTTGTATATTCTTTCTCACTTGATGTATCAGTCATGACTGAAGTAATCTGCATTATTTCCTCATGTTATCAGACAAGAATTAATAAACTGTATCGTCAGTGTTCTTGATCCTATATTTCTTTGACTACAGTGTATTTTATCTACAGCACAGGTGTGTCTTGGTGGTTTTAGTTACAGTAGAACTAGTACTACCCGTTACAAATGTTCCTCCTTTAGTATAGTGCCATCATTACCTTAGTTCCTTGGGGAACATCCTTTTTTCAAAGGAAAAAAAATTCAATCACAATCCCACTCATATCCTTTTTGTGGGATTACTTCTTTTTTTTTTTTTTTTTTGTTACATGTTTCCATATCCCTCTTTAATGAAATGCAAAGTCGAGCTCTGCTTTACACAGTACACTTTTAGCGAGCCCTTTGTTTCAAGCAGTCTGATTGTGGAGTGCTTTAGTTCTGTGAGAAACCTTTTCTAGTTACCTCATTGCTACACATTGGTGAAGAAAGTGGTGTGTCCTTTAGAGAGCTTTCTCAGTGTTCCAGTGATGGATTCAGTGTTTTCCAGCTGAGATTGATCAGGTGTTTATAACACCAGTAAGTGGGCATGATGGGGTCTTCAAAATCGCACACTTTTGGTGTAGAAAGTTTTCAAAATTTACAAGCTAGGCTGTCTTCTATGGGTGTGGTGGAAGCACTGTATGGTAATTTTGTGAATTTTTTGGTCAGCTTTGCAGACTGAAATGGATCAAGCCTGAGAACTAACCTGTATGGTGAATATAGCCAGCATTTTGCAGTGTTGTGCCGAAGTGTGGATTTGGGCTGAGGGATGGCTGCGTTTTGCCAGTGCTTTGGAGTGTGAGCAGTTGAAGTTCACTTTTTTGCAGGCCATGAAGTGTGCTGCTAACATAATCTCTATTGCATGAACCTCTAGTGCAGTGTGTACTCAGAAAAAGATTCTTAGATTGAATTGCTTTGGAAAAGGAGACTGTCTAAAAGAAAGTCTTCTCACTTGTTACAGTTAGTTGTTCTTACTTTTGCCCTCTTTGGCTGGGTACTAGGGACCCATACCTAGAGGGACCCCCATACAGCATCTGAGGAAGCTGCTTTTCAGCTGCTCCTCTTGTCTCCCTTCCGACTGTGAATTCTTTTCTGCTTGTGCTAATGCATATAGGACGGTCCAATCTGTAACTTCAACCTAGGGGTTATGTCTGTAGTTGTACTCCTTAAAACACACTTTCTGCTTATAAAGGAGAAAGTGACTGGAGGGAGTGAATTTCATGGGGCATCTCCTCTGAAAGTCCAGAAGGAGTGAGCAGAGCCTCCACCCAGCAAATGGTGCACACATCAAAATGGTGATCCTGAGGTCATGTGCTTCTTAAAAGAAGGAAATGCAAAATGATGCTGTGAGATCACAGCGAAAGCATTTGCCTCACATTTGCTCCTCAAATTCCTTCTAGATGCCCCTGTGTGACAGATTGGTGTGAAATTCCAGATCTGCCAGCAGCTGAGGAACCTCACTGTGTAGCTACAATATGTGCAAAGTATTTAGTTTTAGGCTCCTGCTTTTGAAGGCTGGATGAAATTCTGGAGTTCTAATTTCAAGGTATTTACCATTTTCTTACCCTTCTTCCTCTGGGCTGAAGTCATAGTTTGTACCACATTTAAAGTTTCCAGGCTTATTGCCAGCACTAATGTGTCGTTTCGGTAGAGCAGCCAAGCTGGGTCTGCCAGAGCCTCTGAAATGGCCTGTGCATCTGTTAGGGAGAATGAAGAAGCTATGGGCCACATCTGGTATTTGATGCCTTGCCGTCACAACAGATTCACTGAGGCCCCAACTGGACCTGACTTGCACTATGTGAAGTGTTGAACAGCAAGGAACATCGTTGTTCTGGAGAGGCTTACTAGGTGGAGATACAAAACGAGTAGAAAGAACATCTAAAGAGTGTTCAAGGAGTGCTAGGAATCTGTGTAGCTTTCCCCTGGAGTAGACCCCACTGCCTGGGAGCCTGGACATTCTGAAGGGAATGAAGCAAAACCCCATGCAGAGCAGTTGGCTCTGACATTACTGACAAAGATGGTAATATTTGCTACTTGAAGCTAGCATGAAATGGCTTTGTTTCTTTAGCCATCTGTTTGCAATAGATTCTCACCATCTTTTTCTTCTATCCACATACTACTTTTATATCTACATGCCACATTTTGCCGTTCTAACAACTTCTCAAAAGATTGCTATTTTTAGACTTGTAATAATGGATGTATGCATGACTCCTCAGCTGGGAAGCAGCTTGTTAACTCAGATTGGTGCTTGGTTCTTGCCTTTTATTATATTTTGAGTCAATTGTACATTTCTGAGGTAGAATATCTGAGATAAACGCATGTGTAAAACCAAAGGGGAGGTCAGGAACATCCGGTTTTCATTATATTTTTTCCATTTTCTGCTGAGTGCATCTAGAGTGTGCTGAAGATACATTGAACTATTGCACTGCACAGGTTGCCTGATATCCAGTAATCCTGTAAAAGTGACTGAAGTCAGTAATTAAATGAATAAACAGTAGGACACTGGATTAGTCTTACAGGTAGCAAGTCAGTGTGTCAAAGTTATCAGGAGGGTTCCACTTCCTGGCACATTACCTATGTTGAGTTGCGGTTTTCTGCAGTAATGAAGACACTGTAATTATGTAAAAAAAGTTAGTTGGCATAGTGTGACGAGAGCTCTTCAGTAAATAGTAATGTGAAACAGGAGGTCTGGGGCATAGATAATTTGCTCCAGCCTCCCATTGGCATCTGACAGATGGTTAAGTCAGACAGGTAAATTCCCTTGGGTCCCAGAAGGAATCTGGTTCTTGCTGCGTGTAGATGAAGCCTAGGAGATA
The DNA here is from genome assembly GCA_013399855.1 of Oxyruncus cristatus. Taxonomy (NCBI): domain Eukaryota; kingdom Metazoa; phylum Chordata; class Aves; order Passeriformes; family Cotingidae; genus Oxyruncus; species Oxyruncus cristatus. The sequence continues at coordinate 733,808 of VXAY01005702.1, forward strand.
ATTCAGTAGGTAAGTGCAGGAGCCTGACCTTAGGTAATGTGAGTAGATCTTTCAGCATGCATATCACTTAAAGTAAACAAGGGAGAGTTCTGCCTGTGATTGTCTAGAAGATAATTATGTTCTTTGAATTTTTCAGTTATTTACATATAATACACTTTTTCCTTTTTGACTGCAACTTAATGGAATCAGATGAAGTACTGATGAAGAAGAGTACCTATTGGAAATGGTTGTCCCCTTTCAGAAGTAGCTAAAAAGAAATACCTAAACACATAGAAGCATGTAGGTTCTCTGGCAAGGAGATGGAAAAACACCAATTTTGAAGCAATGGTCAAAAACCCAAAATCCAGAGGAGTAATGATGAAAAGTAACATTTCCCAAATAGGAGAATTGTTTCTTCTGCATGTCTCTTACAAAATACAAGTGTATGCTTAAGGAATAGGTGGATCATCAAAATCACAAAAGTTAGTAATATTTCTCTGCTCTGCAAGTTTTTTTGCACCTTTCAAAACACTTGGTATCCTCTACAAGTTGCAATATAAACCATTAAATAAATGGCTGATTTCATCTGCTCTGTCAAGTAGCTTCTCCTATCTATATTTTCCTTTAAAAACACAGGGATTTTCCTCATCTTCTCGAGTTTCACTGAGGTTTTTGTCATGCTTTCAATGCAAAGTCAAGCCAAGTTCATTGTCAAAGGTACGTACCAGAGGAGAGAAATAAGTCGCAAAATGCCTCTCACCTAGTGCTTAAAAGTTATCCCTCTGTGTGAGTTTTTTTAAAATCAGATATGACTCGCTTTTTCTCACTTGTTCCATGACCACACACCAACACCAATTTGTTCATATTTCATTCTTTCCTATAGGATTTTTCAGCTGCTGTTTTCCAACTAATATCTTCCATGAACTGTTGCTTTCCTTCCTCTTTTAGACAAGAAACTGATAAATTCTCTAGACATTCGTTCTTACAGGTGCCAATCCTGAAAAACTGCCTGTACATTGACTGCAGCTAGGAAAAGGAGATGCTTTCACATGAATAGGAGAACGATTATTGTTTTAGGGACATTTGTAGTGAGACATTTCATTGCCATCTCTAATAGGCCTTGTGGAACCCTTGTTCTTTGATAATAGAACTATATAAGGAAAGGAAGTAGTGGAGATTTAATAATAAAGAAATATAGAATCCTGCAGGTGTTTCATTAGAGCTGGAACACCTCTCTTATAAAGATAGGCTGAGAGAGTCGGGATTGTTGAGCCTGGAGAAGAGAAGGTTCTGGGGAGACCTTATAGTACCTTCTGGTATCTAAGGGGAGCCTAAAAGAGAGCTGGAGAGGGACTTTTTAGAAAGAACCTGTAAGGATAGGACAAAGAGGAATGGCTTTAAGCTGAAAGAGAATAGATTTAGATTAGATGTTAGGAAGAAATTCTTCCCTGTGAGGGTGGCAAGGCGCTGGAACAGGTTGCCCAGAGAACTTGTGGCTGCCCCATCCACTAGTATTCAAGGGCAGATTGGATGGGGCTTTGAGAAACCTGGTCTAGTGGAAGGTGTCCCTGCCAGTGGCAGGGGGTTGAACTAGGTGATCTTTAAGGTCCTTTCTAAACCTAAACCATTCTATGATTAAAATGGTTCTATATCTCTATATCTACTCCTCAGCTGAGTGTTACAGGTTATTAACCATGAAATCAACAGGAGAAGTTGGTTATCACTGTAAGGAATTTACATTTTTAGACCTGTAATCCAGAATGTGTTGCATGATTACACTAAACCCTTCAGAACAGTTAATAGGACAATGTACACTTGTATGAGACTATAGAAAACAGCCACATTCCCTTTTCCATAGATTAGAAAATAGGCAGACTAGAGGGCATTGGCTTGAGGGCAGAAATATTTTCCTCTGAGTTTAACTGCTATGGGTTCTTGTTGAAAATAGTATGATTTTAATATTCTACAGAAATCTGTATTAAAAGGAGGGAAAGGAGAAATCCATAAAGGCATAGCAGCAATTGATTCTTTTTATTTCAGTAGCTTATGTGGTTGTGACAGCACACATTCTAGCCAATCTTTGTTGCAATAAAAAATAATGCTATAATTTGCAGTCAGGTTTCCATATGCAGAGAAACAAAGATGCAGTAGCATGAAGATTCATCTAACAAGGAAATTTCTTTTCTTCAAACATTCTTGTAGGCTTTGCGATTATACTTCTTTTTTTCCTGTTGCTGTTTTCTGAAAAGCTTTGTACCTAATTGCGGGAAACTCTTTTCTTAAAAAAAAAAATAAAAATTAACTATCCTTTAAAAAAAAAAAAAGGCTTGGCTTGCATCAACTTTGATACATGATTTGGTAAATCAAACCTAGCCAGATACCATTGTGGTACAGTGAGGAAAAATGTTATAGAGCAAGTTCATGTTGTGTGTGTTATTTCACAACTTTGCATGAAATGTGTTTTGCTTCTGATTGAAGCACAAAGTTGTTTCAAGGGGTAGGCTCCTTGGAACTTTTCAGGAAATGCTGACCTGACTGCAGGGTATACTTCTCTCACGTAACTAAAGGGGAAAAAACAGATAGCTTTTACTGGCAAGGGAAACTGGCTTTACTTATCAATCATCTCTGTGTTAGAGAACCAGGATGCTTCTTGGATGAACTGTTAACAATTAATGTGTTTCTAGGTGAATGACTATTTTTTAAGAGCTATTGGCAACTATGCAGTAACTGCAGTTAAAATCTCCTTAATAAACTGCAGTTTTAAACCCAGATACCAATACAGTCAATGAGGGAACTGAAATTTCATGATGACCAATGAGAAATTACATTTATGGCTGTAATTTAGTGTATCATACAGCTGTAAAGTAGTGTATCAGACTGATTGTTTGAATTGAGGTACCTTGTAAAGAAATTGAAAACCTAGATCCCATTTGCAATATGATTTGAGGATCGGAGATGAAAACTCAGAAACTGAAGTAACTTTGAGCAGGTGTTTCATTAACACTTGAAAATGTGGCTTGGTTTACTTAACTAAAGGATATAGAAATGTGATGACATTTTTCATAAAATTAAAAGAAGAATTTTTCTTACAGCCATTTGACCAAAAGCAGTTTTCTGTGGACCTCTGTGCAGTCTGCCATCTTCAAAGAAACCCACAACACCTGTCATGAAGTGGAAACTTGAAGCACTATGATTTGTTAAGTTAAAACAAAGCAGGCATTCTCAACCTATTGAAATATTTTATTTAAAAATAAATCCATACAAGTGATAAATTCATATCATACAAAGATAAATATCTTCATTCTGTTGAAATCAATTGACCTGAATAGGTCAATTGAAGATAGTTGTATATTGCAGGATATTTTTATTGTCCTCAGTTTTTTTTCCAATTCCTTTCTGGAAGAAGAATTTCATGGACAAGTAGATAGAAGACTGTACAATAGGAAACATACAAAACCTTCCTTTCTTTTCTTCTCTACCTAGACCTTTTCTGCAGAGACTTTGCAGTAATTTATCTTTTCAAGTTCCCATAATAAAGAATTGGCTAGTTTAATGATGAAGGTGAAATTGGCGAGATTCAAGTATTGCATAAGCCCAAAATAAAAAAAAAGATATTTGGAAACTTCTGCTAGAAAGAGAAGAAGTGCTTTACTGAAACAACTGAAAGAGCTTGGGCTTTTCAAAGAATTGCTAGGAGACTCTTTCCTGGTATATCAAGGAAATTTTTGTCTTTGACAAAAATCATGTAACAAAACAGTGGTGATGAACTAAATGAGACTTTGTGGCATGTCTTGTTTCATAGTAAGCACTAACCTGGAGCAGGAAGGAAATGGGGGCTGAGTCAGGAGCCTGGCTTCCTCCTGTCGATCAGTACGGACCAGACTGACAGGGAAATGCAGATCAGCGGAGCTTGGGGGTTGTTGGTACATGAGCTGTTAATGCTGCATATTTTAGAGCTGTGTGTGGAGCTTGGGTAAGTTGTCTAATACTGAACCAGGCTGCAGTTGTTTTCAGGCATCCTGGTTATTAGTTTGTAGCTTAGAACTTGATTTTCTTCTGTAATGTAAACCATAGCTGAACAGTAATCTTGGTCAGCAAGATTAGTCCCTATCCTGATAATTCTTGCTCAGCCTAGATAACCTAGCTAACCCTTAATACCTTGACTACCAAGATGTTTTTTCTGTTGTCACCCTTACTCCTGTTTCTTTTATTTGAAGCACTGTATTGATACCACACTACTCAGCAAATTTCATTTCAGGTACAAATAGCTCAGAATTTAGGGCTCTGCATTACCATAAGAATATAACATTAGACTTCTGGGAGCCAGATGTCTCTTCTCAGTTCCTACATGTCGGACTCGAAAGGGAGGAAACCTCTTCCACTGCCAACTCTGCTGGAGTTAATGAAGTTCAAGTCCACATCTGGCTTGGTACAGGGCATTCTAGCTGTACCAGGGATTTCTGGCAAGGAGAGGAAGATGTAATCTCCAGGTCAGGCTGGATTGTTCAGACATCATAAAACTGTATTTTTACCTTACAAGGACTTTGATAGGATAGATACCTTAATTCACTGTTTCTGTACTTTGTCACCTAACAGCTTTTCTCAAAGCAGCAGGCTTTCATTGCACTGTGCAGTCAGAGCTGAAGGGTTGGACTGATGGCAGCTAAACATATGAGTGCTTTTATAGCCTGGACTAAAGCAGTCCTAGATAAATACTGTGACACACACAAACTGCTTTCCGCCCTGCAGCTCAGCTAGCTAGGCTTTCCTGTTTCTGAACACAACTTAGTCACGCACGATTGTTCATTTTTAGCAATGGATAAACAACTCTCTTGCTTAGTTAGATAGGTGCTAAACCTTCACTGATTCATGACCATCATGAGTGCGCATATACTGGGCTTCAGATTTCATTGGAAGTCTGGCTGTGGTACTGTGATGGACACCTGGCAGAGTCCTTAGGGCTGCTGGCATAAAGTGACAGCAGTATGCACTTTGCACAAGAAAATATTTTAAGCAACAGTCATGAAGAGATGGGTCTAAATCCACAAGCATTCATGGTTTGTCCCTACATAGGTGTAGATCCCTTCATTTTTACATGTCTTGCTACTGCTGACCTGAGTTTCTTTTGTAAAAATGTGGTTCTTAAAAGGAATGACAGCTTGTTCCTGTGGTGGCAGTCACTTTTCTTTCACTGAGGGTGCATGCATAAACATTTCAAAGTGAAATAACAGCATTTTATCCCAAGTTCGGAATTAAATGGATAAGCAAGATTTATCCTATTATTCATTTTAATCAGGGAATACTAAAACACCTTCAGAGAAAAAGCACTGTAATCTCTGTCTTGAAGTAGCATGGAGACGGTCTTTGTGAGTCAGAGCATCTCTGAAGCAGCAGTGCATGCTTGTCATCTCTTCTCCGCATTTTGTCTCAGGAGCTTGACAAGGCATGCATCTGTCACATGGCCTACTGAAGGATACACAGAGTGGTGGAAACTCACAGAAAGTCTTGTAAAGGCTTTTGAAGTGCCCTATAGTGCCCCCAGCTAAAAGTTGTACTGAGGATGTGTTTAGCAGAGAGGGGTAGTGTCTTATGGCAGTAAAGTGGAAATATAGTATCTCATAAAAAAATAACATTCCAAATACAGACCTCTGCAATTGCTAGTTATTGATCTGTGGAAAACTGCCAAGTCTTTCACAGATAACATTGTTCTGGGAGCGAGAAAGCAGTTCTGGGAGTGTTGTTGCAGTAACATAAAATATTGGGGATTTTTGTTAGAAAAGGTGGTAATACTGGTGTGTGGAGATAGCTGTAGGTGTTAAATTGGTTCTTTTCAGATGTAGCTAGAAATTAATTGTTCAACTTTTGTGAGTTTTTTACTTTAAAACTAGTTAGATTAACAGTGGAGAGTGGAAAGCAATGGCACTTTCACTCTTGTTTGTGTATCCACATTGATAAACCCACACACAGATGTGTGTATGCACTGGGAGGACAAAGGGACCTCAATATGCCTTTTAAGTGCTCTATTTAAAATAGAAGTAATGATACTGTTGAAGAAATAATTCTTACTGGGTGTCTACTGTAACAGTAATAATGGCTACTGTAAAAGTTGTAACAACTCTGGCATGGTTACTGCATATACCAGCAGAAGGCTTTCAGGGTGCCTCGATTTCTGTTCTAGACCGTCTTCGGAAAAGTCACCTTCATGAGCATTGAGACCATGTGGAACTGGATGGTCTAACACAAGTAGACATGGACCTCAGAACTCAGCTGAAGGGGCTTGGCAGGTGGTCCTGTTAAATAACGTTCCTGCTTTACCTTGGCAAGAGGAACTCAATTAAATTAGCAGCAGTGGGGTCCAGAGTACTAACAAAGGAAAAAGTTATGACTTCTGCATTGGTTTCGTAACTTTCAGAGTGAGAAGTCTATAGCAGCGTATTGAATGTAAGCTACTTCTTGAATGAAGCAACTACTTCTCAGTTCCCTAACAAGAAGACATCGTATTTCCAGGAATGTTAATGCTTTTGAGGGTTTCTTGTTTTGTTTTGAAGTCAGCTTCTAACAGGTGTATGTTGTAACCGATTTGCATGATGATCAGACTGCAATTGTTCATTATAGAGGGAACCAGTATAATTGTCTTTCTATGGTCAGGGTTAGATAATGAGACTTTTCTCTTTGAGAGTACATGTGACAAAAAAAGTAAGATTTTCTGTTCAAGATGACTCTGGAATCAAAGATTAGGAAAGGAAGAGTTTTACAGTAAGTTGTTCACTGTCTTCAAGTATTGGCATTTAGCATTTTCATTCTGGACACTAGTTCTTAACAATCCTTTATTTAGATTGAAAACTGCAAACTAGATGTTAAGATTTTAAGTGGTTGGTTTGGGATGTGTGAGTGTCAACCGAAGAGGGAGCAGTGACAGAATTTTTAATGGGACAATATAAGAAGGTTACGAAGGTGCACCCAGTCAGTTTATCAGACAGGTTTTTTTCTTTATTCAGCCTTTTGTTGAATTCATCCCTGGGCAGATGAACTGGGCTGAGAAGCAGTTGAGAAATCATGATTTGGCATTAAGGAGAAGTATAATTTATTTTTGCATAAAGTGCGCATGCACCTTAAAATGTTGTATGAAACCAGATTTTAATCCCTGTGACATGTTCCGTTCTGCTGAGTGGCTTGAATTTCTGTCGAGGAGCTGAGGGAGCAAAAATCTTGTTCCTAACATTTAAAGCAGACTAATTTGTCTGCAGTGCTACGCACAGTCCTTATAATTAAAAAGTTCAAGGCAAATGCCAAGTGGCTGCAGAATGTCTTTCTCTATTTTTGTAAGGCACTTAAAGTCTGGGTGAAACATCTGTTTCCTCCTCCCTGCAGCTCATTTCAGAGATTAATATTCTTCTAGTGAAATCTCCCTGTGACGTGTGCTGCTATTCAATGAAGATGTTTCAAACACCTACACAAAACCTAATTGCAGCTTCTGCCATTTCCTGCCTCTATTGGAAAAAAAAACCCCAAAAACAATAAAAGGCATTTCAAAAAGATTTGTGAGCTAAAATGGGAGTTGCCAGTCTGAGTTACACCTACAAGAAGAAGCTGTGGCAGAAAGTACTTGAAAAAGTGGAACTATTTGGCGCTACCCATGCCATATGTGCTGAGAGATCACTGCCTATGCAAATATAGTCACTATGCAAATGCTTTTACCATTCATTTCTCTCCTCAACCTGAAAAGCATGGAAACTTTGGAGCTCAGAGGGAGATAGTTATACAGAGATATTATTTTGAGTCCCTTTCTTCTGCACAAATTCTCGTGTGATTTTTGAGAGTCAAAAATTCAGACTTTCTCTGCAGAGATAAATTTCATGTAACTATGCAGTCCATTAAAAATACAGATGTTGGTGAGAAACAGTGATGGGTGCACACCATCCAAAATTTCAAACCAACCAACTTTCTTAAGTTTTGCCTCTCCCTGTGATTGGGTGCATCACCCTCCACTGTGCAGAGCTGTTTACACAGTGCTTACAGTGATAACAGAATCTGTTTTGGTGTTTAGATCATTTTTTGGGCCCAGGCTCCTGGAAAGCAAGTGAAAAGCACCTCTGTGAGCTGGGCTGACCTCTGACTGGGCTAACAGGTTGAGCTGAGGTTGAAGATGTTTTTGCAAAAGGAGACTTTTTTAGAATTATCTCCCTTTTCCTCAGCTGTCAGATCAATCACTGCATATTTGTTACAGCTTCTTTTTGCAAAGAGACTAATACTAGTTGATGCAGCTGACTGCTGTGAAATACAGAGGCGTTTTTGTCAGTTCCTGGAAAAAAAAGACATTTCAGTTTGTCTTCTCTTCATCTCAGACTCTCTCTCAGTTGGTGTGAAACTGTCGGTCTGGTGAAATCAACAGAACGGTTGTTAGGAGGAGTTACCATCCCTGGCTTTCTGGTACTTGTCTGTGCAGCTGAGATGCCTTAGCCGTGACCACCTTCAGTGTTGACTTTAAGTAATCTGCTTTTTTTGGCACTGACATGGATTGGGACTGCTTTCACAAGCATGCCCGTGAGACACTAGTACAGAGACAGCTGTTTAGTTAAATGTCAGTCACTGTAAGGCAATGCCACTGAAGCCACCAGTAAAATTTAATAAGACAGAACCAGCAACAGAGGGCAAGCAATGAATGCTTGTTATCAGGATGCCTCCAGTCATGACAGTAAAATCTCCGTGAAGAGGGTGAAAATCCATGGCCTCAATTCCTTATTAGGAGAATGGTGATTCAAAGGACAAAATAGCTCTGTTAAGTTACTATCCTGACATGTTTATAAAGATGCATCTTTGATGAGTGAGATTACAAACCAGAAAAATATATAGAAAAGAAAGAGTACCCTAAGAGAGACATACTGTGTTTTAGTGAAGATAACTATCTACGCACACATATATTTTAAGGTCAACATTTGAAGAGTTCTTTACCCAAAACTGGAATATGCTGCTGCTTACAGAAATGAAATAGTGTGTTTATCTAAGCCATTGAGATGTAATTTCAGTTTATACCATGTTAGCACAACTAATCCTTTCAGTGATGTTCAGCTTCTGCCAATTCAGTCAATGGACTAATTGTGTGAAGTGAAGCATACAAGCACAGCAGTGTTTTATGTACTACATCTCACCACTTCCTGACCCTGTCTCCCTGCACACTACCTTCTTGCAGTCTTCTAGCCAGATCTGTTGTGCAGTTAGAAATGCCCAGATTAATTTTCCCTGCTTTGACAAGTTCCTTTACATTGCAGGAGGCCAACTTTTATAGTACATCCATAGGAAGCGTCTCCACTACAGCCTTTCACCACACAGGAGACAGACTGAGGATGTAGGCAGCTGACAAATGTGAAAGCAATGAAGAGGTGTTCCGAGGTTGACAGCGCTTTTCATAGTACACGCGTTTTCTGGGAAGGGCATAAGAAGGGAGATAAACAGGGGATGATTTTGGCAAGCTGAGAAGAAGCTGTAGCAAACGAAGATGTTCCAAAGGCAAGATCACATCAAAAAGGTAAGAGCACCAACTTCGTCCTGTCCTTTTTTTCCCGCTGCTTGAATATTTTCTTCAAAATCAGCAATTCTTTGTTTGGAAATGCTGACATTTTCTGGAGAATCCTATAAATGCTACAATAACCGTTCAGCATCACTCTGAGAAAAACACAGTACTATTTTTATAGCTCACTCTAGCCTCCTCAATTTCTACTCTAAAAGTTGGGGTTTTTTTTCCAGAAGCTCTGCAAACTGATAAAATAATGATAACAATTCAAACATCAGAAATATCTCTGTATAACTGCAGTATATAGAGTAATAATCAAGACAGAGGAGGAGAAGTCACGTGGCAGTTGTTAAAAAGTCCTACCTAAGACTTTGACTCGGGACTAGAAATAACTGAAAATAACTCTGAAAGTCTTATTCTTAGTTAAACTGTTCTTACTTAAGCATCTGCCATCAAGGACGTATGCCTGAAAGGTCTGTGAATCTCTGTTGTCGAAAGAGTGTCATGATGTTATGCATGCATCTGAGGGGAGAGCATCGAGGGGTTAATTTGATTGTGTTTGAGTGTAACAATGCAGCGTCACCATGTAACCTAGGATGTTACTCAGCCTTGCCCTAAGTATACCCTCAGATGAGTAAATTATGAAGTTCCTTGCACCAGCATGGGTTTGGGCCAAAACTGAGGGATTTTGAAAATCCCACTGTTAATGTTCTCAGCACAATTGTTTTAATGTAGCTCACAGCCAGATCAATATTCATGTTCAATTATCTAATTCTTCTTTCCTGTTTCTACATATACTATAGGAAGTTTTATTAAAAATAATGATGTTTCCCAGTTTTAAGTTCTTTTATTTTAAAAATAACTGAGCCATCTTTCCCTAAACCTTCTCCGTGGTCTGTAGTCCTGGGAAGAGAGTACACATGATAAAAAACAGTAGTACTGTACATTGTTGACTAACTTTTTATAATGATATGAGAAACAGAAGAGGGCCTTGAAAAGTTAAAATAGTGCACAATGAGAACAGCCTCCTAGAACAGAAACAAAGCTTCCCCTGATTTTGAGTAAGACTTGGTCTAAATGTTCCAAAAAAAATCCTATCCCTAGTTATTTGCTTTTTATGGGAGCATCTGGTAGGATATGTCAAACAATGTTATTTGCAGTAATTGGCCTTGATAACAGTTTCTAGTCTCTTGGTTATCAAATTTCTGCTCCAGGTCAGGCTTCATATGTTCAAATGGACCATATTTACCCCCTGGTGTTTTGGAAAAACATGCCTGGAAGCTAAAATGTCTGTGGTAGCTGTGGGACTGACTGCCTTCCTTTCAAAACTTGAATGCTCCAAGAGGTGAGAATGCTTGGAGGGCCATCATTGCTCGGATGAACTGAACAACTCAGCATCTCACCACTAGGCACTTCCTAGTATTTCTAAAGCATGGCAGACTTTGAGGCCTGGACTAGTTTTTGATTGGCAATGGGCCAAGTGATGTTATTAACTTTAAAGGCATTCATACAGGGTTTCCCACATAAGGGTCTAGGCATCTTTTGGGTCTTGGCCCAAGCACTTCACAGTTCTGGGATCTGCCAGAGCAGCTGAGAAACAAGGTAAATTCTTAGAACACTCTAAATGATCTGAACTGAATGACCGAATTCTAACTCCTCTGAATGACTGTCTTTGTCATTTGTCTTTCAGATCCTCAGGCTCCATCAGCCACCATCTGATCACATTGCAGCAACATAGGTGTTGCCATGAGGATCAGGAGGTGTCCTGTCTACTTCACAGCTTATCTTTCGGTCCTGCTGGGTAAACACCAGAGAGAACTCCATACAGAGGCGAAGCACACATTTTAAGAGAGCTGACAAGTCAGTTCCTGCACATACATGCATCTGTGTAAGAGTACTCCAAGTCCAGAGGCCTCTGTGGCACTGTATGGATGTAAGAACTTTTGCATGTATGGGGTTAGACTCTGCTTTTTGAGATATGATGCTCCGACGAGGATTTATTCTATTTCTCCCCCGACTTGTAGGCCTGCTGGTTGTGGCCTGTTGCTCAATGTCTATTGTTTATATGTTGGCTTGCACACCCAAGGGTGACAACCAGCAGCTTGCCTTGCCCAGAGTACACAGTCCGACTGTGAAGGAGGGCTATGAAGCTGTTCTGCAAGAGCGAGAAGAGCAACACCGCAATTACATTGTCAGCTTGAAGAAACAAATTGCCCAGTTGAAGGCTGAGCTCCAGGGCAGGACCGAGCAGCTTAAGAAGATGCAGAACCAATACCCAGACCCCTTGGAAGTTTGGCTTGACCACAGTAACCCAGAGAAGGCCCAGGCTAACCTGCTGGCTTTCCTGCGTTCCCAAGTAGACAAAGCAGAGGTGCACAGTGGTGTTAAGCTGTCCACGGAGTATGCGGCTGTGCCCTTTGAGAGCTTCACCCTGCAGAAGGTGTATCAGCTGGAGACAGGGCTGACACGCCACCCAGAAGAGAAACCTGTAAGGAAGGATAAACGAGATGAGTTGATAGAGGTGATTGAATTAGGAGTTGGGAGTTTGAACAAACCAGAGGGGGTCGGCAATGCAAAGCACCGTGTATACACAGCCTCTGACTTCGTTGAAGGTTTGTATGCAGACAGCAGGTTAAAAGGGCCACGCTGTGCTGGTGAGGAGTTCTGTTGTGACTGATTTGCTGAGGGAGATGGGAGTTTAATCCATATCTGACCTAGGTGAAGTTAGCATAGGAGAAAAAAACATGCCTTGCTTATCTTCAAATGTTTGTGCTGCAGACACAGAGAATATGTGGGTAAGATGCCTTTTATGGAATGACTGCTCTCATGTGCTGATCCCAAATCACTAGTGATTTTGCTGTGGATTGTTTTCTTCACGAAGCAGTTATGAATAGAGCATAGCAAAATGCATCCTTCACGCGATGTGGACAAACTACTGCTGTTGTGCACTGGTCGGTCGTTAATTTCCACTCTGTATGTTTCTCTGGTGACAGCAGGTTCTTGAAGCCATGCTGGATGTACCTGCCAGCTGGGCAGGTGCCTCCCATGGCAGGGATGTGAGTTGCTTAGACTGTGAAAATCTCATTGAGGCAGGTCCTTGCTCCCCTCTGCTCCAGGCACTTCTTCCACTCCAATTCTTCTTGCTCAGACACAGGACCAGGGGGTGGGCAGAGAGCTGGGAAGTGCTGCTGGCTGCCAGCATTTGAATGCAACCTGGAGCTACATGCTTCCATTCTCCTCCTTTCTGTTTGTTGTTCAGTTTATCTTTTCAAAATACGTTCCTGTAGTTTATTATAGGTGCTGAGCAAGCGTGTATGATCAGCTCTTCCATGGGAGAGGGTGAGAAGGTAGGAAGAGATGTTTCCTGCCATACATTGCTTAATATCCATTAAGTTTAGAGCCCACCTTTATGCACCATCGAGGGTCTTTGGCTGGGTACCAGTGCCGTGCTTGGGGAACAAGGCAGAATTTGATGTGCAGAAAGGCATGGGGAAGAGATCCACACTGCAGTGCTGGCTCTGTGGAGGTTCTTCATGCACTAATGGTCTTGCTGGCTTTCACATACCATGGTGAAATACTCCAGGGGGAGAAAGCCCTGCACGCAACTCAGAACTCAAGAAACTGAAGCCCCATGTGCAAGTCAGTCTGAGCTCAAGAAACCTTCCTTGTGTCCTCACCTGCAGGGCAGGTCCTTGCTTCTGTAGATGCAGGGGAACAAAATCTCATTGTCACTAAGCAGTGCAGACGGATTTGTTTGCAAATGCAGGGATCCATGCATTGGAACTGGAAACAAAGAGATTTGGCTGAAGATTTCTCTGCCAAGTTCCTTTGGAAGTCTCTGTCATCTCTTGTGACTCTTTTCCCCTACCCTCCATTCTCCAAGAATGGCAAAAAGCACTGATCAAAGCACAAATAAATCCATTGCCCTGTGTGACTTGAGCAGGTGAAGGGAAGACTGAGTTTTCAGTTCCAGTTTTACATTTCAATTATAGTTTGGACGCACAACTTGTTTTGGAAACAGTGCTCTGCAGGTGCTACTGCCTACACAAGACGTTAGTAATAGGCTGGATTCTATGTCAGCTTCTGGCAGCTTAATATAAATTTAGCAGCACAGCAACCATGAGCTGCATTTACCCAGCCACCAAGCCAGCTGTTTTCATTTTCTGGAACTGCCCAGGGTATCTGGAGCTTTCTGGGAGATGTGGCCCAGGTCTGCACTGAAAGTAGTACCACTTAACCCTCTTAGTCTTTATCTTCCAGCTACTTCAGCAATAACAGCACACAAAAGCTGTGTACATCTCTTATGCTAAACATGGGGCTTCTGTCCTCATCTTAAGGTTGAGCAGGTGCTGAAATGAAATTAGGTAATTGGGGTCAGAGACAGGATTAAAAACTCAAACTGCTGCTCTCAGTATGTGAGATTTGTGTCCTTGCTTCTTCTCTATTCAGCAAAGCCTTTGACACCAGCTTCGCTAAAAGGTATTGCTGATCCTGAGACTCACTAGAACATAGAGTTGTGCAAGTTAATTTTGTTTGCTTGGGCCTTTTATTTTTCTGTTGGGCAGATTTTTCTGTTCTTGTGGATCATATCTGGCACTTTTTCAGTACTAGTTCCTTGCTAGCATATGCCATTAGGCAGGGTGGTGGTGTGGGGTAATAAACTCAATTAGGGTCTATATCTCTCCCTTTTTTTTTTTTCATTTGGTGCCTTTATTGTCTCTTCAGAGGGAAAATGTTTCTTCAAACACTTCTTACATTTAAGGAGATATGTTTTGTCTCCGTGTCTGGGATTTCTTAAAATAAGCATTGCATCCTCTGCAGTTTCTAGACAGAGTGACTTGTGCGTGGGAATTAGACTGTGACCCTAGTATATTACATCTAAGTTAAACTCCTCCTCAGCAGAATTGCTGTTACATGAAATTTGGATAGGATTCTCAGACAGTTCTCCTTCCAGAGTAATAGCTGACACATAGTGGAATTTTCCATTTTTCCCCCTTATTCAAAGCCAGCAGAGCCACACCTTCTCCCTGGGGCCCGACATGTATCCATCTGGCTGCTGCTCTGCTCTGCTTCTCTCCTGGCAGAGGCACTTCGGCTGTTCAACTTTTAACAGTGCTCCCCTCTCCCCCTTATTCCTCCCACTTCTGGACCAAGTTCAGTAGTTTTCTGCCATGGGGAGTTACGAAAAACTAGCATGGAAAAATCAGAAATTTCTCTGTATTGTAAGCAGGCAAAGGACCACTGTTTCCAAAAGAAAGCCTCTTGCTCAGTGAGCAGGATAACAGGTCTGTTCATTAATTTATGTAAATAGCAGCAGAGCTGAATAGATTTGGGAGTCATTAATTTTCTCAAAGATGGAGATAATAATTGGGAAACTCTGACAAGCCTGAGTGGTATGTTCCATAAGTGAATGGAATCACTGTCTGGTGATACCCTTTCCCAATAGGAACAGTTCCAGAAAATCCCTGGATTGCTTAAGAAATGCCCTGCCATGATACTGTCAAATATGCTGTATTGTAGGTTTTTCTACTTGAAGTACGTGGCTGTCTAGTGACTGAAAATTTAATTAAGGTCTCAGACACAAATGGAAAAGAGTAGCTTTGCTTTCTCAAGCTGGCTTGACTGGTGATGGTGGGCTTCCTGATGCACTGCTGGTGGTGAGCGACCTGATGCAGTTTTGCCCTGAAAATTTACTGGGAGAAAGGATGATGCTTTTCCTCGAAGGATAAGATGTTGTGTTTTACTGCACGTAAAATGGGAAGACCATCGTAATACAGAGTTAAAATGGGGACAATGAATGCTGATAAATCCTAATAAGTGGTTCCTATAACATCTAACAGAAGAGAAGTAATGAGCATGGGTCAGGAGAGTGTTTCTAGTGACAGTGGAAGTCCTGAAAACTGTGGTCTGTGGAACTGAGGCTAAAATTGTCATCCACTCACCAGCATTTTGTTAAGAGTGCATGGCGGTTGGCTAGTTACCCATTCCATGTAGATCCATGTAGGTGAAACTTGTTTGCCTGCCCTCTTGAATAGAGATTAGGTATTTACCATTTCTTTAGAGAACCCTGAAAATTGCTGCTCTGAACACTGGACACTTACCACTTTTTAGTCAGCCCTTCAGCCAAGGTCTTTTTTTGCTTCTCACTTGTTCTTTTCCTTCATTTTAGGGCTGCTCTGTCTGCTGACCCAGAGCTCCTGCTTATTTTTTAACATTGGATTTCCAGAGACTTTAACTTTTCTCCCTGCCTCTGAAAGGATTAGTGCATATTCTGAAATGTAGCTGCTGTAATGGAAGCAATAGATGATTTACTAACCTTATTTTATCCATAGCGAGCATCTAGCCTTTCCAAGGCCTTCATTTCGGGAGCAATCTTTTCAGGAAAAGGTGTTTTCTTTTATTTTCTTGACACTACTTTTTTCATCTCCTTGTAGCTCATATCTTAGAATTCAGGCTGCTTTACACATCTTTCTGAATCACTTAAAAAGTCCTGGTGGCACAAAGGAAGCCTTTAGAAATGGAAAAAAATTGTTAAAGGCAGGATGTTCTGCTTGGTGAGTCCCCAGAATGACTCAGGACATTCACACTCATTTCTGAGGCTCACTGCCTGATCTTGGGCAAATCACTTTGTTCTCTGCTTCTAAAAAAATGATAATTAAAAAAGGAAAGAAGATGCTTAAAAATGGAAAACAAATTACAGGAATTAAGCTTGCATACTGTTCTCTTCAATATAAAACGTTAGGACTATAAATTCTTGGATTACCATTTTGTGCAAGGGAACCTTTCCTTTACCTAAGCTGCTTGCTTTCAACTGTAGTAGAATTACTGAACAAGAATAAAACTACAGAGTTAGAAGCAGCCTGTGTGTCTAGCACTAGGAGGGACCTCCACAGGTCACAACATGCATTCTGCTTCAAAGTACTTCTTATTTGTCAAGACTTCCTTTATGGTGTAGTACATATCTCTGGGGGAGGGGTATTTTTGGGATTGTCATTTCTTGTCTAGGTTACAACAGGATGCAGAAGCAAAGACTTTGAGATGTTGTGTGGTAGGTATTATTAAATTTGTTAATTTAATTTAGGTCTTTGTTATTATGAAAAATGTCAGTTCACTGTGTCAAACGTGTGAAACAGTCACATCTATTTCTCTCTAGAGAAAATGCAAATCAGATTTAATTTACAGTTTTGTTTAGCTTAATGTCAAATGGTTGCCTTAACATTTCAAGCACAAACTTCCTTGGTAAAACCTGTGTTCAAAAACTGCCTCAGCAAATGAGTGCACCCAACAACACGCTCAGATCATCAGCAGGCTTTGTAAGAGTAAACGGGTGAGCAGAATTCAAAGGCCCAGATTTCCGTCTTCTGGCTACCATGAGGAGGAAGTGAAGGGACTATTGGGTTACCATTCAGGTGATCTCAAGTTCAATAACAGATGTAGTTCATGGTCTGCACCTTGGGCAGACTATATGGGAAAAGGTAGGAGGAGTCAAGGGCACAGCCTTGAAAGATTAACAGTAAAAGAATGATGGAGCTGCTATCTCCCTAGATTCCATCTGCTATGCTAGAAGGATGATTGGAGCATTTGTTGACTCAGCTTATATTAAAAATAAAACATGAATAACAGATCAGTAAATCTGCATACATTATTAACCAATTGAAGCATTCATTAAGAACAAAACACAGAATGATAGTGAAGATAAGACAGTCCTCAGAACTCTCACCAGATAAAATCACACCTCATTAGTCTTTTGATTACATCTGTAAAAGCTGTAATATAAGATGAAGAGCTTGTGTCACTTGGCTGTTCAATGAAAAGTTTGACCCAGACCTTCATAAGGAAAACAGACAGAGCTGACAGTCTATGGGTCAGATGCATGGCAGTGTTACACATCAGGAAATGAACAGGATGAAAAAAAAAGCATTATTTCGGTGTTGTTTTTCATAATGAGAAGAAACTCTGCTTCATAACCAGAGGAGGAGGGGGAAAAAAAAAAAAAAGAAAAATAAGTTAAGAGGAGTTTTTTTCCAGACATTTTTTACTTGTCTCTTTACGTTCTGCAAGAGATGGAAGGCATTGCAATTATACTCTTGTACTGATTAAGTTGTTAACATGCTTACAGTGGCTTCATGAGTAGATAGAATTAGCATTAATTATTCCTTCTTAAACCTAATGGATCTGACAATGAAAAAGCTTTATTTAAGTATGCACTTTAGGGACTGAAGTGTCATTTAGAGTGGGTAACATCTATAGCCTTTTTGACACTTGATCTCATTTAAAGTGTCAGAGTAGTGTTTCAGTAAGGCATGGCAAAGATTTCTATAGTCCATGCTGTACCTCGGCATGGGACCAATTTCACCCATTGAGTATATCAAAACTTCATTCCATACAGGAAATAAATACATGTTTGTATGAATTAAATATCCTTGGAGACTGTTTAATGCAGTCTCCAGGACTGTCTCCTGGATCTAGCCTCTGACAAACTCTGTAACATCATCCTTGCAGACCATTACTTGACCAGGAGTGTGCATCATTGCCACAAAGGAAATAAAAGTCTCTCAAGAGCTGATTAACAGGAGAGTTTTGTCCTGATTGGCAGTGGGCAAAGATGATGGCTGCCGAGGCCTGGTTGCATATCGTTATTAGGGGACTTTACAGAGAGTCTCCCAGAACGAAGGAAATTAATGGTCTCATCAGGAAATTGCTTTTCTGGGAGATGGCCTAATCACTCCTCTTGCAGGGAGGCAGGATGCCTTTCTCAGTGTCTCTGCATTCCATTACCATGCATGTCTGCAGTGTACAATTGGAGCAGTCTGAAAAATAAGGACAGTATGTCTGCTGGGTTATACTGAGTGTGAGGAGTTGGTAACCTTCAGGGCTTTGTAACCCAGCCAAGCCTAGAAATGTGCCTGCAAGAATACCAAACAGCTCCTGCAACACAGGGCTGTGTCCCTGCCTGAGTGATGGCCTCCTCCAAATGGTGGTGGATTGTGTGCTGGTTTAGAAGTAAATATCTCATGCTTCTGCTATGTTTTCAATTTAGGTGTAGCAAATGAAGACTGCATCCTGTTTTCCACCCAGGAGCCCAATTTTAATCCAAAAATCCCTTCGCTTTTGTTTTCACACAGGGATCTACCGCACAGAAAAAAATAAAGGCACATTGTATGAACTGACTTTCAAAGGAGACTCAAAACATCAGTTTAAGAAGATTGTTTTATTCCGGCCATTTGGTCCTGTAATGAAAGTGAAAAATGAAAATGTCAATATGGCTGACACACTTATTAACATCATTGTGCCATTGGCCAAGAGAGCCAGCAAATTTCGGCAATTCATGCAGAATTTCAGGTGGGTTTCCACTACAGTCCTGCCTTTGCTTTTTCCTACTTGGAAAGTAAGATGCAATTTCAGTAGTTATCCTCACTCATTGGTACTTCTACATAACAGTTCATTGTGCCACTAAGTAATTTTTGAGATCATAGACTGAAAGGCATTTGTCTGCTTAATGCATTGTGATCGGCAATAAAAGCAATTATAGTCCAGTCATCAGGGTTTCTGATTTGCATGTACCTGTCTTATGTGTCTCAGTCTGTTAGTTGGGCACACACAATTGTGGCAACATGAGAATTTCACGCCAGTGGTTGCAAAGGAACATTTCTGAGGAAAGGGGAATCACCGCTCCCAGACACCAGGGCCTATTAGATGAAATATTAAGGCAATAAGACGCACGAAGGAAATGTATTTGAACTTCCAGGATAGTTACTTTTAAACTTCTTTTAATCTTCAACACAGAGCTGTTTGGAGATGTAACTTTAAATAGCTGCCCATAAGACTATGTTATGAAGAGATACTGACTCTTACAATGGGATTTGTTTTGCCTAATTACAGCCATCTAAAAATAGGCTCCTTGTCTAAATTAGCCATCTGATTGGTGCTTGTTTTAGGCTGAGAAAAATCGCCCTCTGGTTATGCTGATCTCTCTGCTGATTATAGATGAACTCTTGCTGACTAAACTTTGTGCAATCGAGGCATCGTGTCTAGTTCTGATTGGTCTTACCCTTAGGCTACAGTTTTGATCTCTGGTTCATACTTAGATTGTAGTAAATGCCAAAGATCTGAATTCTGGAGTATCTGTTACAAAAGATCAAGGTTATGAGGTAAGGTATGTATTAAAATCCCCCTTCTCATATTCTTGTAAGTGCTGGAGTTGTTACCTACCTGATCATTCTTGCTGAGGCCGGATGGCCTGTTTTAACAGTGTCCTTCTATTAATGTAACAAACAAGGCTTAGAGACCTTGATCCTACTCTGCCTGAAAGATAGACTTCTGTCCCAGCTGACAGAAGCAGTGATCTCCTTTGTCAGGGCAAGGATCTCTTGTCAGTCAGTCACGCCCCCAGGAATGCCTTCAAGGTTCACCCTACTCTGCCTTCCCCAGCAGATGTAGGTTACTGAAGAAAGCTAACTTCTGGAACAAGTCAGAGATCTGTCTCTGTTCTCTAGGGAAATGGGCATTCAGCAGGATGGGAGAATTCACCTCACTGTAGTTTACTTTGGAAAAGAGCAAATGAATGAAGTCAAATCAATACTTGAAAATACCTCTAGGTAAGTACCTGAGCATCTGATGTTTGCTGTTCATACACTGGATTGTACTGTAGAGACTACATAACTGTTCAAAGTTTTAGCTGGGCCAAAAAGTTCTAAACTGCATTGGAGAAAATGGCTCTTTTTTTTTTTTTTTTTTTTTGACTAAAGACATTGTTACCCAGAGAGTCCCATACTTGTGGTTTTGTGACATTGGTTTTTAGAGCCACAAACAGATTTTACTGAATTTTACCTCAGTGCAGCTTTTCTTCTAATTTTTTCCCCCACACTGATAACGCTTTAGTGCTTTTAAAAGTGGTGTTAACTGTTAGGACTGAAAGTTGACTTCCAAAGGCAGGTGGAGCACACAGAAACTGGATGCTTTTGGCCAGTTCTGGTCTACTGAGTTTGCTTACATAGCTGTGTTTGTCAAGATCATGTGGCAGTGTAGCCTTCTGTTATTGTCTCCACACAGGAAGAATACCCTTGTATAGATACAGTAATATGACCACAGGTAATTTATACTGGCATACTAAAGATCTTTTTGTCAATCTAAGCCTTGTTGAGATTTTTGTGAAGTCTGCCCAAAGAAAGTGTATGACAGGAATGCTAGTGTGTGAGTTCACAGGTCAAGCTCTGAATGTAGACCCAGTGGAAATCTCCCGAAAAGTCAAAGAGGACACCTCTTCCCTCAAACAGCTCTTGAACTGTGATACTACAGCTTTCTTGCATATTGGGTTCCACCCCTGACTTGTGTGAAGAGTTGTATGCACAGGGTAAGTTGCTGAGTATTTCCCTTCTAGGTCAGCCAACTTCAAGAACTTTACCTTCATCCAGTTGAATGAAGAATTTTCCAGGGGCAAAGGATTAGACGTTGGTGCTCGATTTTGGAAAGGAAACAATGTTGTTCTCTTTTTTTGCGATGTGGACATATACTTCACAGCTGAATTCCTGAACTCCTGCAGGTTGAACACACAGCCAGGTACTGCAACTCATGAAATATATTGTCTTTCAACAGGTTTTACCTATTGTATAAAAGCCTTCATCACAGTATTTCTGTCTTTGAATTGGTAATGAAGCTATTGTAAATCAGTTGTTAATCAGTTGTAACAATTCCTGCTCCCACTGTGGTTGAATCCCTTGCCTTCAGCATCTGCTTTCTGGAACAGGATCTTTTTGTTAATTATATCCTCACATTCACATTCTTATGCAAAGAATTTAGGCTCAGTGCAAAATCTGTGTAATTTTTTTCTGGATTTGGTCTGGTCTGGACAGCATCTTGTAAGAGACAGAAGTGTGTTTTATACAGGTTTTTTAAAACAATAACCCATTGTCATTTCCAGGGAAGAAGGTGTTTTATCCTGTTCTCTTCAGCCAGTATAATCCCAGTATAATTTATGGCCACCATGATTCTATCCCATCTTTAGAACAGCAGCTGGTAAGTATATTCTTCTCTGAATGCCTGTTTTTATTTAAACAAAGCATTTTTTAAATGTGCACGTGCTCTTGGGTAGCATTCCCCTATTCCTTGTGCACAGTGACCACCACAGACAAAATTAACTACAGCAGTCACCTTATGGTGAGTTCTGCACGTATGTTGAGTTGACAAGGTGGTGTTGGGTCATAGGTTGGACATGATGATCTCAGAGGTCTTTTCCAACCTAGTTGATTCTGTGATTCTGTGTTTCACAGGTAAGTTTCTTGGTAACATTTATTTTAACCCTTTTTTAAAGTTTTTACATGGAACCGAAGAATTTGAACAGTGTCTGCTTCTCTGCCAGAAGGGATTTTCTAATTAGAGAACAGTTCCACTATGGTGTGCTGTCTTGGGGTGACAGTCCCTGACCCTGCTCTTATTTCTTCCTTGCGCTGAATAGTATTTGCATTTGAAGAACTGATGTTTGTAAAAAGCATAGCTATCCTTAGAAGAGTCAGTGAAAGCAAAATTCCAGGGGCTTTCACAGTTTTTCCCTCATTTACTTGAACACCGTACAGTGGCTTTTCCCATCCCACAGTTCATGATGAAACTGCCTGCGAGCAGTTTGTTTCTGAAGTGTACCGCGTTGTCTCAGAGTCAAATGACAGGCTTGCAGCCATCCTTTCTGGCTTTATTCTGGCACTGATATAACACAGCATAACTCCACTGATTTCCATCCTACCTGCTTATTTTTGGTGTGAGAAGAAAGCAAGTGTTTTTAAAAACATTGCCAGAAGGCATATGATTGCGACATGTATGAGTCTCCTTGATGAGGAGGGAGCTGTTGTGAGGAAGAAAGAGGGCACACAGATGAGGTTCACATGAATGCTAGTGACAGAGCCATCGCTTGACACTGCTGCAGACACTATTCTCCATTCTTTTGTGCTCTGGTGTTGCATTGCCCTGAACTTAAGGGCTTGATAGAAGTGCTTCTTGCTGCTCTCCAGAGTCAGTGGGTCACAGTCCTCTGCCCACTGGTCATGCTAAGTGGCTGAATTTTCAAACTGAAGCATAAGCCAGCTATGCAGCTTCATTCAGTTTCTCTGGCTCAGGTACCAACATGCCACATCTGCCCCTCTGACTGCCAGGCACTGCACTCACCAGGGCTCATCATGTCCCAGGCTGGACACTGTCCCCAGAGCATCCCAGCTTCTGTTGCTGTTCTGGGTAGGTAGGGTAGATAGGATTAGTGGAGTTGTGAGCCCAGGAACAGCCAAAGCTAAAAAAGATCACTTGGCATCTAAGTCCAGTCTTCTGCCATCACTACCCCCACCTTGTAAGAGTTCCTCTTTAAAAACGAAGAATGAGAGTTTGAAAATACCTTTTTTTTTTTTTTTTTTTTTTTTTTTTTTTTTTTTTCTGGTCTACTGCTGTCTTTGTTATCAAACATGTAGCCAGAAAGCCTTTTACTGAACAGTCTGGAAAATCCCTTCTACTGATTTTTTCTGAGAGGAGACTTATTCTGGTAATACCATGGGATTCATGTTAGCTTTTCTTACTCTGATGAAACCCTGTCAGGGATCCTCAAGCTTGTAAGAATTGTGCTTAGGGAGTAAAATAGAATTCAACTCCCAACCTAGCATAAAGTCCACAAAGTACGTTGTCAGGATCATGAAAATATTTATGGCTAATATTTGAATCATAAAAAGCGACGCTTACATCAGAAAAGCTTCTTGATTTAAAGAAGTACAACCAATCTCATTTTCTTGCAGATTTTTATATTTTTAGCCCACAGTGATTCCCAGGCATGAGGCCAGATCTTTGCCATTAAAACAAGACAGCATTACCTCTCTGTCCTGGTACTTGGGCTGCTGAGGAAAAAAACCCAAACCTTTGGAAATCTGTGATAGAATTTGATTTGTGCAGCAGCCACTTGTGCTAATGGGAAATAATAATGCTAATGCATTCAAGTGGCTTGCTGAAAGGGCATCATTATGGAGGCTTGTTACAGTGCAGACCTGACAGATACAATCTTGTTTCCTTTTAATTGGCTTCTGAAGTGAGTTGATTTATTCAAGGAAAGCAGAAATGAGAAATGAAAGCAATAGCAATGTGAGCAGTAAAAAAAGCTATTGAAGTGACAAGGGTTATGAACAAAAAGGGGAGATATGAACAATAAATCAGGAGAGATTACTTTGGAAGAGCATTTCAGAAACACTGGGATTTGTAAATCCAGAAATGGAAATTCTGCCTCCTCATCTTCTGTAACTCTGTCACAAGGGAAGTCAGGATCTTCCAAAGCAGCTGCTAAGGGGTAGGTTTCTACCCAGACCTTCAAGAGTGTGAAGTACTGCTGACTTGCTCAGAGGCTTTAAATACCTGTCCCCGTCCCTTGAAGCTCTCAGATGTCTCACCAGATTGGGTTAGGTCACTCATATGCATGAATTTTTGATGCTGAGGATCTATACTTGGATTTCTGCTTTTCAAAATTATAGCCATGGTTTCTCATTGCTCCGATTTTTTACCTGTAATACATAATGTTTTCATGGTCCATCTCAGTAACATAGACTGTTCATTCATACTCACAAGGGCTTTTATGGGATGTATATCCTGAACATTTCTGGACTTCAGTTTTAGCTGGATATAGCAGTTCTGTAATGGAAAAATATTCTTGGTACTTCCCTAATTTTTGTCAAAATTAAGGTAATCAGAAAGCCGTCAGTTGTGCAATCAAGACTAGAACAACAGTTTTCTTCCAGAGCTCTTGGAGTCCGCAATCCAGGTGCCACCATCTGCTCTTAGAGCAGAGTCTGGCTTCCCTGCTTTAGCAATATGTTTCTTACATTTGAATGCCACAGAAAGAAACTAACAATTTTGGAGGATATTTTGCCTGCAAAGAGGTAAGCTCCGCAGAGCAGTGTGATATTGTTCTATTTGGTCTACGACAGCAGGAGTAGGGCAAAGTCTGATCATTTTGGATCAGGGACTTTGTCCATGATGGCTAATGACATAGTTCTTTTTTGGAGGCAGATATATGCAATGAGCATCTACAAAAACAGGTTCAGGATCAGCCGTGGATTCACATGCGGAAGAATAAAAGGGCAGTTGCTCCTATTTCTGGCCACATTCAGGGACTTGTCTGCTGCTCACTCCGAAAGCATTTCTGCTTCCATATAAACACTCTTTTCCCTCCATGCAGATTATTAAAAAAGAAACTGGATTTTGGAGAGACTTTGGTTTTGGGATGACTTGCCAGTACAGATCTGATTTTATAAACATAGGTAAGAAAAATACACTCCAATACACCTGTCTTTTTACTAAAACTTTTTACTTAAACTAAAATGACAGTCAGCCTCCCTTTCCTTGGCCAATGTGTCTATGTAACTAATTTGCAGCAGTGCTGTGGTTAGATATTCAGACTATTCCTAGATGCCATAGAGGTTGCTGGAATCTAAGCACTGCTCAGTACAAATAAAGTTTCATCTGATAGTTAAAGATTTGAGGCTGAGGAATTTGGGCACTTGTATGTTCACAGGAAGTGTGTCTGTTTTAAAGGGCTGACTGGAGCCAGAAAACAGCTGCAGTGTGATTAATAGCATTGAGTTTCCTCAGATATATTTCTAGTTTCATTTTGGATTTTGTTTGTGTCAGGTGGCTTTGACCTGGACATTAAAGGCTGGGGTGGTGAAGATGTACATCTGTACCGCAAATACCTTCACAGCAACCTCATCGTGATCCGAACGCCTGTCAGGGGTCTCTTCCATCTGTGGCATGAAAAGCAGTGTCTGGACGAGCTGACCCCGGAGCAGTACAAAATGTGCATGCAGTCCAAGGCCATGAACGAGGCTTCTCATGGCCAGCTTGGGATGCTTGTTTTCAAGCAAGAGATTGAGACACATCTGCACAGACAGAAACTGAGTAGTAAGAAGACATGAAACCAGAAAGGGAGGCCAAGAGCCTCCGAATAGGGTGTTTTGTAAAAGAGTTGCTAACCAGAAAAGATGGGATCAGGCTGAAAGAGGATGGAGATTTCTGCAGGATGGCAGCAAAAGAAGAGGGAAAAGTGTTTGTCCTCCTTACTTCTCTTTTTATTCTAATGGGGCTTTTCAATACTCCATTAGCCTGACTTTTCAGCACTTGCTTCTAGGGGAGACTTGAACACTTGATGAGATTCAAGATCATGTCATGGAGACAATGAATGTTACATAAATGCCAGTGTGGTATTCACAATAACAAATGGACGTGCTCCTCCTTTGAAATGTTTGTAAGATGTGTACAGTTATTTAAAGGATTGACCTTTTCGTGGGCCAATAATTAGGAGTTCTTTTCTACATCTCACCTGATGTATCTAAAAAGGGCTATTTTTGAATAAGTACAGAGCTCCTGCTCTGAGAAGGACATCTGATTGTTAACGATGGTTAAGCTGGAGCGACCAAAAATCCTTTTCCCTTAAGCGGCTGGGACAGGGTGGGGGACAGCAGCAGTGCACTAACAAGGCATTCCCAGTTCATCCAGAGAAAGAGGTATTTCAGAAAGTGCTTTCTAAAATTCAGAAACAGAAAACCCTACTGATCAAGTGTGATGGTTCCAAAGCACTCGGGGGGGGAGTGTTTGTTCTCCTCTGTGGATGGTGAACGAAAAGCAATGAGCCACATCTGTATCATGTGAATCAGATGGTGTATTTCTGCTTTAGAATACTGTATGTATCTCAAGATTTATTTTTCAATGAAATTGGTTTTGCTTGGGAATTATTTTGTCAGACTTCAGGTTTTCTACTTCCTGCCTTACTAGGAAACAGTACAGCCTTCCAACACTTGGAAAATGCTCTACAGATTTGTGTTTCCAGTGGATGGGATCTGGGTTCAGATAAGTGAAGTGATTTTTCTACACAACCTGGGTACTGGAAGGCAGAAGCTTTATCATGCTGAAGAAAAGCAAATACATATCAACTTGCAGTACTGATTTAGGAGGCTTTAAACTCTGAATGCCAGATACCAAAATTGATGAACATTTTCTGACTTTGTACCAAAGTATTCCTTCTAAACCAAATACAGAGTCTTGCCCAGGGCACAGAAAGCTTTTTGTAATTAACAAAATAAATTTTTGTGATGGATTACTGGACCCTGCAAATTCTCTTATGACAATTATAGGTACTAATCCTAAAAATTAGTCATCTTCTTAATAGATTTTTTCGATTGCCTAAAACTGTTGAAAGTCTGAGTTACTGCTCTTATAAAGCATTTTCTTTTAATGCTGAATGCTATTTATCATTTTAATATATAACAGCCAACAAAAACTGCATGAGCCTGGAATCCATTTGCTTACCTAAATGCTGTTTCTTTGAGCAGTCTCTTTGTTTTATAGCTTCAGATTAATACAATGCAGTCTGAAACAGGTTGTAATTTGGTTTTTTGGCTTGTAAAAGCTGGGGGAAGAAATATGAAAGATAGCACTGAACAATGAATGAATCCCTATTTCATGTGCCACTGTGCAGTAGGAAGAGCACTTATGAACCTCTTTTGAAAGCACTGCATGCAGAATCTGCAGACAGAGACCATGCCACTGTAAGTACCCTTTCCCTTGCCACATGTTTATATGTGTTTGTCTTTTGTTGGATATAAATTATCTGCATTGCACTTCTCTGGCTAATCATCAATGGTCCAAAACACTGCCAAAGTACAAAAAGAATGAAAACTTTGTATACTCAACCCCAAAATACATCACTTATCATAAAAACTTCAGCAATCACTCAAAGAACTGTTTTGTTCCCAGAAGACATGATAAGTTATTTATAAAGGGCTTTGTTTTGATGAAGTAACTTTACAAATATTATGCACTAGGAGGAGATAGGCATGGCTTGTCGAGACCATATGAAAGTTTTGGTAACTCAGCTGCTCCAAGGCAGCTGTTCCAACAGTCCCAGTTAACCTGTATTTGAAACTGGTGTTGTATATTATGCAAGTTGCATAGTCATAGCCTGCTTCAAGCCTAGCCTTAACTATTTCTGTGATGGGTTTTTTTCACTGTTTTTCCTGAGGTTTCCGTAACCCCTCAGTAACCTAATGTAACTTTGAGGGTGGCCACACTTGTAGAGCAGGGCTAGACCAGATGATCTCCAGAGGTCCCTTCAAACCCATGTAAGTTTCCAGCTCTAAGCACTGGACACTTTTAAATTCAACAGTTCATTATTCTGGCTACCTTAGCAAGCGTGTCATCAAGACCCTGTCAGAGTTTCACAAGTTATGTGAAGCAAGTCATCCTTACTCCATAGACTTTTGGGGTAACTAGATTTTGGAGCAATAGAAGGGCCAATCTTGAGGGCATCTGTTCTGGCAAGATAGCTGCCTTTGCAGCCAGTGCAGTGATCTAAATGTGTAGGTACAAAACTTCCTGTTTCTTTTCTTACAGGAGACAGGTGAAGCTGGGAATCTTTAAAAAACTGAGGCATGACTCTCAAAAGTGGGATAGATGTGAACATGGATAGCGGTTTTCCCTGGGCTATACTGATACAACATTTCAAATATAAAATTGTGTGAAGCTACTGGCCCATGGTTCAGAAGGGCAAACCCTGAGTAGTTTTACTATAGATCTTAGAGCTAAAATTGATTAAGTTCTGCTGTGTCCATGCCAGATCAGCCTCAACCTTATTTCTGCAAGTTAACACCCTGCCTCTCAAAATGCCTTTTTAGAGGTATTTAGACTTTTTCCTCTGTCTTTACCAGCCCATACTTATGCAAAACACTTTACGATTTGTCTCCTGCAGGATAACAACTATAGCACGTTCTCCACATCAGAACAGATGCTTTTCTCTAGGGTCTTTGAAGGACATTTTGTTTTGGCCATATTTTTAAAATAAACAGTTCATAAAAAGGGAAGGAGGGATTTTTCCCCCCACAAATAATCTAATGCCCCTTCTCATGACTGATGCAGATTATATTGAAGTTATTTCTTTGATACATGTGATATAATGCTCAAGAAGCTCATTAAGTCAATTGCAGTGCCAGAGTGTCGTTAGATTCAGAATCTCAGTTTACACTAAGGCTTTATTTCTAGCAAAGTACACCTGCTGTAACTGGAGTGCAGTTTTGCCCTTTCCTTGAATGGAAATCACCTGTCAGCGTAGTTGTAAATTTTAAGACCAGATGATTACAATTTCTTTTAATCTGTATCTCACAAAACATAGATCAGTCTGAGACTAAAGTTTAGATTGCTCCTTCAAGTTAAGCAGAATAGCCCTGATCTAACAGAAAAAAGGAAACAGGTAAAAATAGGTAAACAACTGAAACAAGACTGACTGTTGTTCACTCTTTGAGGATAGTGTCTCTAAAATGTTAGCAGATTCACACCACAGCCTTCGGCTGTAGAGTTTGTCATGTGCAACAACATGAGGGAATCTCAGGGTTAATTTGTTATGTGATTCTGTCCAGCCTCTCCCCCAATATTCTAAATGATGTATTTAAAGAGCAGTGTAACAGAAGAAGAGAGAATATTACATTGAAAGAACAAGTTCTATAATGAAGTTTGCACCAGATGCATCTGAGTAATCTGGACACAACTTGCAATAAATAGCTCCATTTTGGAAAATATCATTCTTTACTGGCAAACACGCTTCCGTAAACTGTATTAATACTGATATGGGTGTTGCTTCTTACATTTTTTATGCTCCGTACCTGTGGTAGTCTTTTATACAAATGCCTCTGTCCCTTCTTTCCCTTTCAAAAGCTTAACCCCTCTCAATGCAGAAAGGCCTGTGTGGGATTTAAACACAGGTTAAAAGAGTGAGGATCTATATTCAGAGGCTAGAGGAGTTTAAAAAATGTACTCTTCATGAAAATCCATCATCACAGAGAGCACCTTTCACTGAAAGGCACTCAGGGTTTGCTGGGATGTTCAGTTTGATTGTCCTTCATTTCAAGGACACAGCATTTTACAGATTTAAGCTTCACATTATGCAAATTACATATCAAGATCAATTCACCTCTCCAAGTTGTTATGTGCCTTCAGGAAGGAATGATCTCATTCAACTGTAAGTACTAATCTATTTCCCAGATGACACACAACCTTGCATTCAAGAACAAAAGGCGGCTTGAATATGGAAGTCCCAAAAAAAATCTGCAAAAACCCACTGAAAATCTGTGGCAGTATCTCCTGTTCAACTGATTACTTCATCAACTCATTCACTCCATTGTGTGGGATATATCCAGGTGCTTTGCAGCTTGCCGGGCTGATGCATCCTTCAACTCAGTTGATATGATAAACCCGCAACAGTACTTATCCTCCTACTGCTTCATTTTGAAGGATATAAAATAGAGGCACTTAGGGTTTCAGGCAAGTGTCAGCAGCTCTAGTTTCAAGTTCAGTCTCTGTGAATACAAGCATGGAACTGCACAGTGAGACTGGGAGGTTCACGCAAAGAGGGAGACGTAGTCTGGCTCTTGGTCCTCTTGGCCACATGGGTAAAGCAGCAGCTCCTTCCCCAAGGAAGTGATGGGTTCGTCCTGTTGATACAGGATATGATCAAACACCGGTTTTCAAACAGACCCTACCTGTCACAACCTCATGGGGTGGACAGCAGACTCCCTGCCTCTGTTACGGTGTGGCCTCATTCATGCCACTGTGTGATCCAGCTCAGTGCCCTGGGGAACTTGGGGGAGGACCCAAATGGGTGCCCTCTGTCTTCATAACAGAATGTTTGTGCTCAGTGCCACAACTCAGTGACACAATTCTGGCAGTTCTCTGGAAGAGCTGTGCTCATCTTGTAGGAAACTACACCTTCTGTGTCATGAAGTAGTGCCCTGCCTAGAAAGTGCTGGAGCAAGGACTGTGCAGGTAAGCAGGACCATGTGTTGTGTTTGTGGGAGGGACAAGGGTGGATCTTGGAGTGAGCACATACCCTCTGCTCAGGCAAGTCCTGTTCTAACTAGGGAATTCCCTGATAGTACAGTCTCTGCTTCCAGTCTTGTTCTCTATCCTAGCAGCAGATGCATGGTGGGGACTTGCCTTCTTTCATGGTCACCCAGTGAGTGATGAGCAGAACCCACTGGGTCACTTTGGTAGAGTGGGTTTAGCCTGCCCACATCTCCTGTAGTGCAGGGACTCTGTAGGATTCATTTCAGACTATGGGCATGGCTCTATCTTTGATGTAGCGATGCACAGCCAGGCTTTAAATCCCCTGGATCTGGAGTCAATAGCAGTGTAGCTCCTGCTTTCAGTAATTTCAACCTGAACTGTGAAAACCGTGCAAGAAGTAAGTTCAGGTAGCCCAGGTAGAGTTCCATAGAGCAAATGAACATAGATATTGTCCTCATGTTGAATTTTGTTTAGCCATGTCTGTATTAGGCTGGGCACCTATTTAAAAGAAACAAGGATTTTAAATGAACCTATGAGCAAAAATATTGTCTTGTCCCTGGGCAGATATTACAGTGAAGGAATGAGCAATCCATCTGGCTCTCCTTGGAGCCCATATAACTGCAGTCAGTGCTGGTAGACACTACTCTTACTGTTGCAAGAACCTGCCAACCTTCTTTCTTCCCTTCTATTTTTTTATCTTTGCTCAGTATCACACCTTGCCTGCTTTGAGATTATAAAGATACCTTGTTCTCTTTCATGCTGAAGCTGGATGCAAACAGGATTTTCTGTTTACCCAACTTGCCAGAACAACAAAACCGCAGAAAATACGAAAGGAGTCTACATGAGTATGCTGTCACCTCTCACTTTAGCAACATTTCTAAGTAGCACGAAAGTAACTTGAGCCCTGTGTGCAAGGTGTTCTGTGTGCTTGAGAGTGAATGAGTGAGATCTGAGATGTTTGAGATATGTTAGGCCACTTGAGATGTACCGATCAGGCTGACATACCCTTCTGGAGCAGCACACAGGATACCCAACAGCAGTTAAAATGGGTCCAGTTACCTACTTCAAAGTAATTGCATCTGTTCTTGCTTATTTTGAAGTGCCCCGAGGCAATTAAACGGTTAATGAATGCACTGATGGATGTTTACCTTGTGGTAGTCTACAAGGTCAGCCAGCGTTGAATGTTGCAGCTGGTCCACTCCAAGGAAGCTGTAGGAATCACTGGAGGCATCAATGAGGAAGTGTTTGCATCCTTCCACAGACCGATAGGAGAGCACATAGCCTTTGATTTTCTCGCTGACCCGGATCAGAAAACTTCCTGGTACTGTTTTATCCAGAAGCTCCTCTGCTTTCTTAGAGGTTAGGATACCTGTTCAAAATCAAAACACAGAACTGAAAGGAGAAGAGCATTTGTGCAGGACTGGACAGAACAGTTCTCAAAAGAAATCTGCTTTACAGCTCTAAACCCAGTCCGTGGCACTTCCATCCCTTGTTTTCTTGCCCAGTAGCCCAGGAAGAACACTACTGCCATTGCTAGTAACAGACCATGGCCATGGGCTAATTGCTCTATGTTAACAGCTCCAGACTTGGCCAGCTGTGAATGACAAACGTACAGGGCTTGAAGGGACAGTTTCTGTGTTATGAGAGAGAACGGCATTGCAGTTTGTTGTATGCTGATTCCAGTACAGCAGGAGCTTTACTCCTGGGCCCAGCCTGTGTTAGCAGCCACGTTAGCAGAAACAACTCCTTAAACAATTGGAGTTGGGGTGGGAATGCTCAGGACTCACCATGAAACCAAGGTGCTATTGTGTCTGTGGTTTTCAGATAGCCAGCTCGGAGAGGGAATTGCTCCTCTTTGAACCACTTGATGATGCTTTCTTCAGTGGAATTGGAGATTGTCCTCTGGATTCCCTCTTTCCTGTTAGAAAAGACCGTGGCTTGTGCCTCAAGTTCAAATAGGTTTTGAGTCCTTGCACTGAACTTACCTTTTGCTTAGGATTTTAAGAACATCCGTAAACAGACAGCTGACACTAGTGCAGCTGTGTAGAATACAGTTTTTAGTGGACATCTGGCATCATAGAGGCTGTATGCACTCCAGGCTTAGGACACTCTACTAAATACACCTGTTACCCTGCAGGACTAAACACCTGAAGGCCTCATCACACCCTAGGCTGGAACTGTATTTTTCCTTGTGGAGCGTCTCTTCCATACAAGGTGGAGAGTTAACCATTCCCATCTCAACCATCTCATACTAGAGCAGAAGAATCTCGTCCCTTCACCCCTCCACTGGGCACAGGGGCTTCCTTACCTAATTGATCTCCCATTTGCTGTCACAGGAGGTAGAAGTTTAGGCTTGGGGGGGAGAGGTGGATACTGGAGTGGTCGCCGATCTCCTGCTGTGGCACCCCTGGAAATATCTGCCTGCTTCCCTCTGTGGATGCCCTGCAGTGAAAGCCTCCTGTAGTCATCCCTGGCTTGCCGTGCAAGGGAGCGTCTCTTCTCATCTGCTGCCTTGGATTTCCGCACTGGAACAAAAAAGGAGTCCTACAGGAGCGAACAAGCAGGCAAGTTTAAAGCTTGCTGCCCTTTGGCCATCTTCCTGCTTGATGAAGTGGAAGAGTAACTCATTTCACAAGCTGAAAGATCCACTCAATTGTGAGACCATTTGCCACGTGTCTCCTACGTGTTAAGTGGCATCTGCCACTAAACAGGGTACAGTGTTTATTCCTTTGAGACACTAAAAATCTTTTTTTTTTCTGGATACCACATCCCTTTGTACTTAGAGACTTCTTGGTTTTGTTTCAGATGCTGACTCCTGGTTCAGATATAGATTTCTCTAGTGCCTTTCATGTAAGCTGGTGGGAGGCAGGCCATATGGAATTAAAGCTGCTGAAATGACCTCAAATCAAACTTTTGAAAGATTTGAAAGTGCTGATCCATTTTGGAGGGTGGGGGAGAGTCTTGCTGAAACTATTAGGGAAAGTGGAGAACTTGGCTGTGTTTTTCTTTCTTTTTTTTCCTGTAAAACTGCCTTGATTGTTTATGTCCACCTCATCCTGGAGTCTGTAGGAGTAATCAGCTTTCGAGTAACCAACTTTTTTTTTTTTTTTTTAAATCAGTCAGGAAAATAGAACCCCTAGCCTGAAGTGGAAACAACTGGTGGTACAGCATTGCCATCTACTGAGCAGCAGGGGAGGAAGTGGGGAAAAAAATGCATCAGGTTCTCCCTCAGGAAGTATTTGGCAGCAGTGATGGATGCTACTGCAAGTCTCTTACTGTTTGCCATTTTCCTTCCTATTGCTGGGATTCATTACATGAGATAGTGAAACGGGGCTCTGCTCAGATGGGATCATGCCTAGATGACAGGGAAGCTCTTTTTAATTAGTTCTTGTCACTCATTATCCTTGTCCTCAAGAGCAATGGTTACTGCAAAGTCCTAGAAAAGGCCAGCTTCTAGTTTAAGACTAATTATCCTGTGTGTACTCATGTGGTTCCTTTGTTGCTTGTTTTAATATAGTATCAGTAGGAAAAGTTTTCCATTTCCCTGCCCAGCTCTAGTCTCAAGGCTGTGTGGACTCAGAAATATTTCTGATAATGCAGTGCTGTATTTCTTGGCAATACTCTCCACCCACAGACCTATTATTCAGTTCCAGTGTGACAGCAGAAGGGTTGAGATGACCCCACAGAGCCCCAGGATTTCTCAAGCCTCATAGGAAAAAGTTATCCTAAGATCTTACAGAATTCCTGCCATTCAGGCTCATTCTCATCCGATTTCTGCAACGTTCTCTGGCTCTCTGTGCTGGGGTGGCTCTGTGGTATTGCCTCCTGGGGGTCTGTGGTCTCTTCGGAATTTCTCCTCTGTGCTTCCTTTGGCTACAAAAGAAACAGTACATTCAGCTTTGTTTTAGGCAAGTTTTAATCCTGCTTTTTATCTAGCCTTGAAATACTGGGAACTCTGTTTGGTATTGTGAATCCCTCCAACTTCAACAACATACAGATCCTCTGTCTTTACTGCAGGTGAAGTGAGGGAAAACAGTCTACCGGAAATCATCAGGAGCATCTCCCTGTGCTAGTCCCCAGACTACCAGTCTGGCCTGCTTTGTATCATCACCAAATTGTCACACTGTACATGAGAAGCAGGCAACACTGGTCCAAGAGGTGAGAACATTCTTAGGTCAGATGAAGCTTTGAGGCTGACTGGGACTCTAGGATAAAGCCTGGGCCCCACTCAATGTGCCAGGAGCATCGTAGGTTGCCACTTACCTTTTGAAATCTAAGTTTCCTTACATGACAGTCTGCCAGCATTTGGTGAACATCTCTGGTTCCCCTCTGAGCAGAGCAAAAGAGTAGTGAGAAATAAATGTGACGTTAGGACAATTGCTCTTCTTTTGGAGCAATAGATGTATAATGCAGAGGCAGTGATGACATTTGTTAACAAATTTTGCCAGCCTTCTCTGACGAACATTGGGTTTTCCATCATATTAGGCCTAACATACCACATGAGGAGAACTCAGGGGTGCCAGCATTGCCATAAGCATGTCTAGATTTGCTAAGCAATGCCCCCAAGTGCTTCCAGGGAGCAGCCTCTTTCCTCCCTCCCCCTAAAGCAATCCCTTGCAGAACCTACCATCCAGAACTTTACAAGCCTGTGCTTGTTTGCGGCTGTGGCTGGGGTGTTGCAAACTCCTGCTCGACAGACTGACCCAACTAGCTGCATATCTCCTGTTTGCTCCCCCCCTGCAAACCAGTCTGGCCACCCTGACAGCAGTTGCTAGCTGAGACCTGCCTTTGAAGGTGAACAGTTAGATTTGTCTTTGAGTAAACACCCACCCACCTCCCTGACTGGACCCTGACTGCTCCCACAGCACAGTGAGTAATGAGGTAACTGTACTACACTGCTTACCAAGGACACGCTTCTGTCACCTACTTGGCTAATATTTAATATGAACATGGCTTTACAGTTTCCCCCTCCTTCAGGAAACTAGGAACGTCAAATGTGTGTGAAGTAGCTTTTTTTCTTAGATCAGCCCTGTTCCGTGCAACAGACAAAGCACGATGCCTGGATCCCTTATGTTAAATGGGAACTAGATCTTTTGGAATTAGATTTTTGGTGGTAGCTTGGGGTTTGGTTTTTTTCTTCTTTGTTTTTTTTTTTTTTATTTTTTTGTCAGCTGTGACTAATAAATTCCTTTGAAAAAAAAAATCTCCCACACAGTTGCTCAACTTCAGCAAACAGTGCAGAGAAAAGCCCCATGTGACTCAGAGGCTTTTGATAAAGGAGACAGCCACTCCAAATTCCCTTCACTATTTCAGTAGCAGCAGGAGAGCATGTTGCCAAAATCCAACCTTCTGTTATCATGCTTTTTATACCGAAATATGGTGTGGCTGTATGATAAAAGAATATACACTCATACAAGTTCATTCAAGGCTGAATGAAAATTGCTGAATGAGATTGGACTTCTCCCATTAAATTGGCAGGGTGTCCTGTTCCTTCTGTTCAACTGTGGTTGCATGGGTAGTTAATTTAACTCATATTTTTCTCAGGTCTCTGCAAATGGCTTTTTGTAGCCAGTTGAAAAGTAGAAATGTATTTATTGCTGGAGAAAAATATTTCTGTAATGAAACACCACAGGAAAGCAGACACCGTAGTTACTGCATTTTGAATTGTCCTGTGTTGTCAGGGTCATAAGTTGTTTTCTAAGTATTTTAGAAGACCAAAAAACCAAAGAACCACCTAAATATGCATGTCAGATGATGCTGGTAAAATATCTTCATTTGCTCTTTTATAAAAGTGGATAATTTGTCTAATGGCTGTGACCTTCCATGTACAGGTCCTGGGACAACCTGCCTGGTCCTGCCCCGAAAGCCATCCAAACCAGCCACAGAGCAGGAAGGAAAGTACTGCACCCCTCGTTTTACTCACAGAAAATGGAAGCAAAGGAATTCAGAGTAACTTATCTGTTGCTACAGAGCAGATCTATCCTACCTGAGACCTCCTGAGTCCCAAGGAAGGATGTAACAGCATGGCTTCTTCTCTGACTACAGAAGAAAAGCCTTAACAGCTCTTTTTTCTTCAGATTTCTATTTACAGCAACCAGGATTTGCTGCACTTCCTAGATCTCAAAACATGTGTTTCTGATAGTTATGGGAAAAGGGGAAAACTACCTTTGTGAGCTCCTGGCTTTTCCCTGTTGTTGTATCAGTCATTTTTCTCCCATGTTCCTCCTTTGTCTCCACAGTGCTTTTTTTGTTCCCATGAAGATCTGTCTCACCCAGTAGTCCTGGTTGTGGGTGTAGAGACCATGTTACAGAAGAGTCAGTCTCTCTGAAATGCAAGAGAGAGGACTTAGAAACCTGAGTGAACCACTTTCTGCTTCCTGAGTATCTTGCAAGGAAGCTGCACATGAGCAGAGCAGTGCAGCATTGAAGCCATGTGTGTATGGGCACTTATATTTCCAAATCAGGTAGGTGCAGTAATTAATTTAATGACTTGTGGTGAGCAACTGTTGTCAGGCTGCACACTGGCACCTGTTGGTGAATCAGTGCAATCCAAGCTCACCACCTGCTGCAATAACAGTGTTGGCATTTCCCGTGGTCTGCAGAGTGTCCCACGCGGGAGCCGCATCACGGGAGGCTCAATGAGCCGGAGCAAGTCTCAGGCTGGAACTGGTCTCTGCCAGCATTGTGTGTCCTCACAGAAAGCCAACTTTTGCCTGTGCCTTTTGCCTGCAAGTCCAGCATGACAGTGGTAACCACAGCCCCTACAGAGAAGACTCCAGCCTCTGAGTCCCTAGAAAAACCTTCTCCTCCATGTCAGCCCACTCAGTCCTCCAGCTGAAGGGTGCTTACCTGCCCTCCTTGCCTTGCTCTCTTGCCAGGCGCTTTGCTCTTTGTGCCTGGATCTCTTCACAGATGGCTGCATATGGTTTATCTGAAGGATGCTCGCCCATCACCCAGACCCAAACATCGTTGTCAGCACCGAGTTTCCATGTCACTGACTTTCCACTGGCTGGAAAAGAAGCAGCTCTTTGGCAAATGCTGTTTGCTGGATAGCAGGGAGTGTGTCCCACCTGCTGTGCCCTACTGGCTGCTGTTGATGACAGAGCCTCTCCAAAAGCAACTGTACATGGGGAAAGCTCGGCTGGGAGGCAGCCCACACTTCACATTTTTTTTCATGCTACTGAAGCCAGGTCAGTGAAAGAAGTGTTTCTGAGTCTGGGGGCAAAGGAGAGGGCTCACTACTGTTTCTTTTCTTGCTTTATTCCTGGCCAGTGCCATCCCCAAACTGCGTGAGGGTGATCCACCTAAAAACAGAGCACTGGGGGGGAGAGCTGGGAGGAGAGTGCTGTCTTCCTAGCAGTCAGCATGCTCTGCAATCCTGGCAAGGGGACTTCAGATATAAAGTCTCAGTGGAAACTGCAGATCTGGTGCCTCAGGACAGATATTCAAATCCCTGGTTATGTTATAGACAGAGGCCCCATTTAGTGGGAAACTTAATGAGATGCATCTCCTGGGGGCAAATAAGCCCTGTCTTCCAAGCTAAGGGAGCTGAGCAATTTGGTCAAGGACAGAGTGTCTGGGTCAGGGAGTAAAACCATAGTGTGTCTGGCCAAAAGTACCCCATTGCAGGTGGGTTTAGTTACTGGTCGGAGATAAGTCTGTCATATGTCCCTGGGAGAGGAAATTACTCTAAGGATACATTATCTCCTATTTCTAGGGAGCAGTTGACTAGGCCAGATATAGGCCAGATATGTGTCAGAGGGTGAAGCAGCCAGGAGGCAAAGACTTACTTTTTCTTGGCAGTGGCTTCTTTGCTGGAGCCTTGTCCACAGCAGCTTCTCTTTCCTCCCACCGTCTGATCTGTTCCTGCCTCATCTTGAAGAAGAGGATCTGCTTCTGCTCCTCACTGAGTTCTGCCAGCAGGTCAGGATCGATGTACATGTCTGATAATATCTGCTTCAGCATGGCTGCAGGATTCAGTTACACACGTTTGTGGCGGTGATCTCTAGGGATAAGATCCTCTTCCTGGCTCCAACAAGAAGAGTCCCTGCCCGTCTGAGCCTGGAGCAGGAATGCCGGCACGCCAGAGTAATTATGCTTCTATCTTTTTTTTTTTTAGCTCAGACTTCCTGCGCAGACCAAAAAAGTAAATAAGTAGCTTAAAACCTGCTGTTAAGATTCCTTAAAATAAGAGGTGAGCTCAGTTCCCACGCAGCCCCTGCCTACTCTGCAAGGAGAGCTGGCTAGAAGGGGAGAGTCCAGGAGTGGGGAGGTTGTGTTGATACTCTGATAAACCCAGCTGATAGTATATCAAAGAGAGAGAGCACTGCCTGTTAGTCATCAGAGGTGCGGCTGAGTTGTGCCCAAGCAAACATTCCTGCTGGGCAAGGAATCAATGAACCCATGACTAGACGGCTCCTCCTCCTTCCAAACAGGAAAACTTTGATGATCAAAAGCCCAGCCTGCCTTGTTTTGCCAAAGAAAAATGGGGAGGACTTTTGGCTCTGCTTTTGAGGTGAGAGTGGGAATTTTGGGGTGCTCGCATCCATCAAAGGCAGCCTCCCAGCAAGTCAAGGGAGCACAAGTAGTGCAGCTGGTTTGAAGAAAGACAGTGTGGATGGTCAGTGTCTGAGACAGCTCTCAGTCTGACACATCTTGCTGATGCACCTTGCCCACGTGGTGAGCCTGTCATGGGACATCCCTGCCTGACAGGATGAAGTGGATGGGGAGAAGGAGCACTCCTGTTCCTCCCCAGGATGTTGGCTTGTGTATGGTGCATGCTGGTGAGGTACTAACACCCACCCAGCTGTGCTATGTGCTCACGGATTTACAACAGAGATTTCACTGAAAAAATGGAAGCTCTCTTGTCACTTAGGAAGGTACCAAATGAGAAAATAGACATGTGGACTAAAGACCTTGAAACGAGTTCTTTTTCTTATCTTTTATCTGGATAAACTCGAGGAGATCAGGAAATTGGTTGGCAGTGCTTTTGGTGACACAGGGACTGACAGTCGTGTGTAAAGTGCAAGACCAGAGCACGGGGGCTGGTTGGCCAGGGGTGGCAGTGGCTTCCTGGACAAACTCTTGGGAAATGTTGTAGCCATCAGGCTACAAGGAGATTAAACCAGTGGGATTATTCATGCTCTTCTGCACAAGTCTTGGGAGTCTAAGGAAGAAGCATGCTAGGA
Source organism: Oxyruncus cristatus (assembly GCA_013399855.1). Taxonomy (NCBI): domain Eukaryota; kingdom Metazoa; phylum Chordata; class Aves; order Passeriformes; family Cotingidae; genus Oxyruncus; species Oxyruncus cristatus. The sequence goes on from VXAY01005702.1 coordinate 773,330, forward strand.
CATAGCACAGTAGGTGGGAAGAAGAGTTGGTGAGGCAGTAATGTGGAGGTACAAAGGGCACAGACATGGCAGAAGAACCTATGCCAGGGTGAAGTGAGACTGTATATTAAATTAATGAGGTCAAATCAATTAGCCATCTAACAGGAGATAGACTGAATCCCTAGGGATCCAAATGTTGGAAGAAAAGTGTTGGGAGCACCTTCAGCTTCAGAGTATGACTGCTTGGTTTCTACCACATAAAATAACAGAGGCTGTAGAGGAGCCAGCAAGCGCAATACTGAAGCTTTCCAGGGAGCTCACACAGAGCACATTTAATTAGATAAAATGGGGCAGCACAACAGCAGCCTTCATAAAGTTAGACTGTGAGAACAATATATCCTGCATTGGTCCACCTTCCTCTGTCTCACATCCATGCTGGGATCAGGTAGGCTGTTGCAAGCATCCCCCTGCTTCTGAACATTAAAACTGCTGGAGACAGAGCTGGCCAGAGCCCCAGTGCAGTGTAGTCCCCATGAACTTTTAGCAGAGAGAGCATGAAAGGAGCTTGGAGCAGCTGGAGGAGCTGTAGGCAGGGAGACAAGGAGTTCCCCAAAGAGCTCAAGGCATCAACAGAGCAGACCACAGTCCAGCATAGTCTTGTCTGCAGCAGAGGCCAGGAGCAGGAGCAGGAGTCCCTGGGAAGGTGCAGTGACCAGGAGTTGGGAATGAGCCTTCTCATTTCTACTTTGTTTCTCTGATTACTTAATATTTTACCTATTAAAAATCTTAATTCCAGAAGGAAGCATGAAGCTAATGTTCCAAATTTGTATGGATTTGGTTTAAACAAATGGCTTTCTTGATTTAAATAAAACAAAGGCTTTTTGGGGAGGTGGTCTGATCTGGGCAATGCTTTCTGAGTATCCCACAATAGCAGAATTGTTCCAGCTCAGCAGCGGAAGAGGCTTGGGCTGTCCTTGAGCTATGGGGGTGGCAGCTGCAGAGAGGGAAGAGCTTTTTGTGGGGAGGGTGTTGTTGAGCATTTCCTCAACCCTTATACGTGCATCCTTTGTGGACCTGAAATAGTAATGGAAGTGGGATAGCTCTGGCCATCTGGGCTTGATGGTGTGGCAGAGATGCCTTCTATGGGCTGACAGAAATTAATCACGATGTCTAAAATCAAGGGGGCTTTTAACAAAAGAGACTTGTTACATGCGGGGAGCTGAGATACTTTTATTCCCTTCAGGTACAGATCATGAGCTTGAGTCTTGCACCCTGCTCTTTTTATGGCAGTGGGCAGCTTGAATCCACCTCACCATCACTTCAGCCCTCTTCCTCACCCCCTGGCTGCACAGGAGGCATTGGACATGACCCAGAGTGGCTTATGTTGCAGAGTTAAAATTTGCAGTGAGCAAAGCTGCGGTGATCAAATGGTATCTCCTTCTCCATCTCTCCCACTACTGCCTCTTGGTGCTTTAGGTGCTCTTCCTCACTCTGGGATGTGCTTCTGTCATTGAAGGTTCTGTCTTGTATCTTCTATATCCAACCTGACTCCTTCTGCCTGACCAGGTTACCTGTGAGACAGAGAGGGTTTATAAGGATTTCAAGTCTTTTCCTTAGTTAAATTAGGCTTCCTGCGACATGATGCATGAGAAGCAAAATGCATGCAGTAGCATGTCCCTGCTGTTCTGGCTTCTCAGGAGCGGGAATGGCTTTGCTATGGCATCTACTTAGTAGGACTTGATGTGCTCTGACATATGCAGTGGTGACAAACTGGTAGTCCCTTTTTCCGTGCCTGGGGACACAGTGTGTTGGCAAGATGGAGGGGTACTCAGAAAACAAGTTTCACTGTACTGATGCAGTTTTGCAGAGTTGGATTTCCTTGTAACAAATTGGTTGTAAGAGGAAATTTATAACGCTGTATCCGAAAGGTACCCTTTAAAGCAACAGCTATTTTAACACTGGGAAATGACATACACATCTCAAGAGGTTTGCAGTATTTTTTTAGCAATCACTTCATTAAAGATCTTAGGAGCTGCATGTCCTTGTAATAACTAGCAGTCATTCAAAGTTTGAATCAAACCCACGTTACTCTCAGTTGGAGAGAAGTGGTTTTGCAGATGCTGTTCCAGCTGCAAGTAGTTATATTTACAGCTCAAATTTGGGGAAACCAAAGATTGCAGTAATGACAGTGGGAGTTTCAAGCAGGTAACTTCTAGGAAAACTCTGGTAGAGGTCTTGTTAAACTTTCTACTACTTGTATTTTTTCATGGGAGTGCTATATGGGAGCTGTTTTTTTGGAGGAATGGGAAATGGGAGTAGCCAAAACCAGCAAAAATTAAGTGGGGGGAGGTGGGAAGCCAAAATAGGGCTTTTGGGGCTCTGCCACTTATATTTAAGATAGTTGACTTGAAAGCCATAAAGGTAAGTACAATACAAAGGTTGAATGACCCTTCAAAAAGCAAGGTCACACAGCATTTAAATTTTCTGCTGCAGAGCAGCCTCTTCTCTGTAGTCCTGTAAATTATCTACCATTAACAGGGGAAACAAGTCTATGAATACACATACGAGCGCAACCACTTTTCAGAAGAACTGGCATGAGCTCCTGCTCACGTGTGCAGGGGGTGACACTCGGTCAATGACAGGCTCACTGACACTCCCTTCTGGCATACTAGTCCTGGTCCTCACCATCAATGCTGCCAGCAGAGGGGAAGACTCTCCATGAAAACAACAGGCAGATAGATAGGCATTTGGTATGATTTTCACCAAGAAATCAAGCAGGAGGGTGTAAAATGAAATAGTGGACAAGCTGAATGGTGGCTCTTGTGCTGATTTTCTGGGAGGCAGCTTCTTCAACCTGCTGCACACATCTCTCCTGTAAATGTGACAGTAACTGTAAGCTAAGAATAACCCAAGAAACTCAAAGATGAAGAGAAAATAGAGCACAAGAAAAGCTACTTCAGGATACAGTCTGATGAGCTAAGAGGATTTCTATTGTCATAAAGTAGTTTTTCCCATAAAAAAAGCAGGTAAGAGCACATTGTTCAGAAAATGGTGGAATTATATTATTTTGAATCAAGAGCTTCTCCTAGGAGCTGGTCATCTGCTTAGTGAGAAGTGGCTTCAGAGACACCATCGGGAATTCTTTTCCCTAGACGAGAGGCTGAGCCACGAGAGTGCAACTGAATTTCCTTTCACTTGCCAAACTAAGTCCTGAAGCACTGAAGAGGTATTTTGCTCAGGTTTTGCTGGATTTCTCCAGTTCCAGCCACTCCAATGCCATCACCTCTCTGCCAGACTTCAGGAAGTGATTTCTGATTTTTTTTTCAGAAGTGAAGCAAAATAGAATTAGCAAACCCACCTGAAATCAGTGCAGCCAAAGGTAAGTGCTTCCCAAACCTTGCTCTCAGTGCACAAGTCTTCATGGCTTAACTGTTACACATTGTTCATAAAATGCACTTTTGTCAGAAAATATTTGTGTTAGCAGCTGTACCGGCAAGGTTACTACCAAAATATCCTTCCGTGCTTTGGGATTTGGTTGCTGGTTTATTTGTTTTGTTCTTGTTTGTTTGTTTTTTTTAAATCCTCATCCTGTTCTAAATAGGGGAATGATTCATTCCTCTCTTTCTGTTTAATTTTACTTCAGCCTACTGTTTTCTGTTTCAGATGAAAGGAAAACTACTTTGGTCATAAGGAAAATATGACTGCATAAGCTTGGCACTCAGAAGACAGAACTAGACCAGTTTGTATCTTAGAATAGTAGAATTGTAGAATGGTTTGGGTTGGAAGGGACCTTAAAGATCATCTAGTCCCAACCTTCCTGCCATAATCAGGGACATTTTCCAATGGACCAGGTTGCTCCAAGCCCCATCCAACCTGGCTTTGAATAATTTCAGGAATGGGGCATCTGCAGCTTCTCTGGGCAACATGTTCCAGTGTCTCACCATCCTCACAGGGAAGAATTTCTTCCCAATATCTAATCTAAACTTGCCTTCTGTCAGTCTGAAGCCATTCCCCTTTGTCTTGTCACTACATGCCCTGGCCCAAAGTCTGTCTCCAGCTCTCTTGTAGCCCTTTCAGATACTGGATTCTGAGTAAGGCTGGCATGTAATGCTTGAAAGAGCAAAACCAGTGAAGTCACCACAACATGAACTACCTTGAAATTACCTATAGCTGAACTGACTTGCCCTATAGGCTCCTGATCATCCTGGAGAGGGCAGTGGTTAGCTTATAGCAGGTACAAATGGATGGAAATGGCAACAAGGAAAAAATAATTTGATACAGCAGAAGCCACTGAACACAGTGTGAGGCCCCAGGGCTCTACTTTCAAGAGAAAAGTTGTCTTCCTTGCTAGAATAGTGTGCAAACATTTCTTGATCATCTTCCTATATTAAAATTACTGAGGGAATTACCAGTGTGGTGAAAAGGGTGAGGGATTCTACAGGTTAATACACAGGATCAGAGACTCAACCAAACTCAGCCCCTGTAAGAAAGGAGATTTTTTCTAGCCATGACACGTAATTTAATTTACAGTTCTGCGCAGAAAGGGGTGATCAGTAGTAACTTCCCAAATCCAGCACCCGGAGACACAAAAAAGCAGGCCTACTTATACAGTTACAATCTTAGTCTATTAGCATATCTTACTAAAGTCACTAATTGGCTAAGTTGTTATTGGCTCATCCTTTCTCTACTTTGAGTTACAGCCATTGTGTCCCAAGAAATCATAGCACATGCTCAGTGAGTGATGGTCTTTTTGTGGACAGGTGGGGCCTGAGCTGGGGTGTGTTTTTTACTATTATAAGGAGCAAAAGTTCATCGCTAGGGCAAGTTCTCACCACAGAATCGGTCAAAACAGGGGTTTTTCTAGCTCATCATTACACATCCCAGATTAGAAGGATTTTATCTTTGTTTTCCCCCTTCATGAATGTAGGCCATCCATGCCACCCCAAGCCACATCCACCCCTATGTACCCCCCAGCCGTGTCCACCCCACGCCCAGAGACAAACACCACCCCCATTTAGACCCTGGCCTTTCCCCCCAGAACTGTCCTGTGCCCCCACTTTGATCCACACCTCCCTGTGCTGTAGGAGTACCAGGGCGGTCACATCAAGCCCCCCCGCTCCCCACTCCCCATGTCTTGTTTAAAGTAGTTCTGCTCTAAGCTAGTTGTGGCGTCAGGAGGGGTTTCTCCTCAATCCCGGACCCAGGGGTTGGGCACTGTGAGCTGGGCAGGGTGGGAAGTGTTCGCTGGGCTGGGGACTGTCTTGTTTTTGTGTTTTGTTTATTGCTGTGATTGTTTTTTTACACGCTCTGTTAATACAACTCCTTCGGGAGGGGAAGCAACCGCTGCTCCTGACCTGGGACTGCGGGGGGTGGGCACCCGCGATCTGGGGCTGCGTCGGAGGGCCGGGCTGGGCGATCGCAGCTTCCCTGGGACTGGGGGCTCCCCCAGGTGCAGGGGGGCTGTGGGAGGGTCAAACGTGCGCCCTCTGTCCCTGCGGGGAGGGGCGGCAGGAGAGGGCCCCGACGGTGTGTCCCGCTGGCCTGGGCCCCAGGCAGGCGGTACGGCGGGGACTCAGAGCTCTGCCCCGCTACCGGTGCTGCCTAGGCCATTGGGAACACCACGGGGAGGAGGACACGGGGCAGAGGCTGTGGGTCACGGCTGTGCCCGGGGCAGGAGCAGGGATGGGCCGGCAGAGGGCCCCGGGGAGTCGCACAGCCGGGACAGCTCCGCTCAGGGGCACTGTCGCCAGCCATGTTCTGCGCCCGCCCTGTCCTGCCCACCGGCCGCTACCCACCAATCAGCTCTCGCTGCCTCGGAGCTTTGGCCAATCGTAACCCGCCCTTTGCGCATCCTCGGCCCTTGCCTCCGCCCACCTCCGGCCTCCCCTTCCCGATTCCGCCCCGGTCCCTTGCCGAGTCCCCACCGCCCCGCTGCAGCAGGGGCCGGCCCGGGGGGCGCGGTCCCGGCCATGGTCCGGGCGTTCGTGCTGCTGTCGCCGGGCGGGCCCGCCGGCCAGCCCCTCTGCCGCGTGCTGTACGCGCGCGCCTTCGGGACCCCTCCCGGGACACCTCCCGGGGATGCCCGGCAGCGCCTTCGCCGCAAGGAGCAGCTGCTGGTTGTGGCCAGGTAGCGGGGAGACCTCCCCGCCTCGGGGCGGCGACATCATCCTCCGTTGCAACCCCCTTCCTGGGGATGCTGGGCTCGGTGGGACCCCTATGACCCTCTCCATTCCCTGAAGTCCTTGGAGTTGTGACTCCCCATCCCTTTCCTTGGGTACTCCACAAACATGATGCCTCCTTTTTTTTTTGGTGGGGGGGTTGCTGGGTTTTGCCGGACCCCCACGGCTGGGACACCCCTTTACTGCGGGACACCCTCCCTTCCTGAGGGTAGCCTGCGCTCAGTGGGACCTCCAGAACAGTGGCAGCCCCCTTTTGGGGAGACAGGGCTCAGCAGGAACCCCAGGACCATGAACCCCCCTGTTCATCAGATATACCTTTTTTGGGGATGCTAGGCTTGGTAGGACCCCTGGGACCCTGACCCCCCAGTAGAGGGGGTCACTCTGTCCTTTGATGAGGCAGGGGTCCTTAACACAAGGGTTCCCCCTTTCTTTTCCAGACAAGTGGCTTCCCAGTGCCAGCTGCTTCAGTCATCCCTGGGCCACCCGTCCTCCCCACAATTCCCCCAGCTGCCTGATGAGCAGGTGTCACTCCAAGATGCCCCGGGGGGGCTTTTCCAGATGCCCCCTGGAGACCCCTTCCCTGACCGGGTGACGGTAGTCTGGTTATCGGTGCTGGCCCTTGCCTTTGCTTTGGTTTGTGACTCCCAGGAAAATCTGTCCTTGGCTGAAATCACCCTGCGGCGCCTGGCTCCCCGCCTGCTCATCTCCCTGCGGCTCCTCAGCCCTGGCGCTGACGTCCTGCTCCGTCCTGATGCCGCCGATGCCCTCCTGGATCGTCTCCTGCCCCATGGGCAGATGCTTTTTCTCAATGAACGTTTCCTCCAGGCAATGGACCGGGAGCTGGGCATCAAAGCATCCCGCTGAGCTACAGATGACATCCCTGCCCACCACCTCTGGATATTTTTCAGTGGGGAGAGACGAGGGAAGTATCTGAGATGGTCGCCAAGCCCCAGCAGGATGGATAGGAAAAGTAGCTCAGGAATAAAGAGCAACATGCCAGGAAAGAGTGGGATTTTAATCCGTTTATCCCCCAACTTTGTTGTGGGAGAGCTAATAGCCATCGCCATAAATCCATCCAGAACTGGAACAATGCCACGTTCCTGCACCGTTTTCCTGCGCTGTGTTCATGCACCGCTCCATGCTCACGTGACAGCGGGTGGTGGCTCCGCATGGCTGTGAATGGACATTGAAAGAAAGAGGGACCCTGGGTTACCCCAGCTGGAGTTTACAGGGCAGGTGGGGGGTCCCTGGCAGGGGAGATGTGGATGTAAGGCAGTGCAGAACCCCTCTGCTGTGGGATGGGAGCTCACCTCAGGACAGGAGGAACCCCTGGGGACATGGGGAAGCTGAGGGTGTGCAACCAGCCCGGGTGCATCAGGGTCACCGGGTGGGGGATTAAATAAACAGGCAGCGAGGCAGGATGTGGCCGTGGGCCTGACACAGTGGGGTGGTTGTCCCTGGGTGATGCTGCTTGGGGCCAGGGGACCTATGTGACACCCTGGGAGGTGGCTGGAGCTGGCACCCACCTGCACAGCTCCCCCAGCTGCCACCAGGGTGCAGCGGGGAGCAGGGTTCTACTCTAGCAGTGTCTGAGTGCTGGGAGACTGGGGGAACCAGGACGTGGCATGCGTGGCATGCATGGCTCTGCCGGTAGGACTCTGACCTGCTATACAAGCACATGGTAGTGGGCTTTTGAAAAAGGGGTAGGATGAAAAGGAAGAGAGAAAAGAAGAGATGAATTAAAAGCGGAGAGAAAGAAAGAAAGGAAGGAAACAGAGAGGAAGGAACACAGAAAGGAATAAAGAAAGAAATCAAGAAAGAAGGAAGAGAAGGGATCACCAGTCTGGTTTCTGCATCAGTCCAACTGCTGGGATCTCCAGGGTCTTGAGGACGCAGCCCTGGCTTGGTGGGGGTACCTTTTCATAGATGGGTTTCCCTGCCCTGAAGACAGATTTCTTGCTTTCTATGCAAATTAGTTCTCGTGCAGTCTGTTCTTTCACATTCTTTTGGAGATGGGTCGGCGGGGTTTTGGTCATCTTGGATGATCTCATCCCCCCCTACCAGGTTGACCTTTGGTCAACAGTATGTGCAAGCTTCTGTGCTGATGTTGTCTTATTTTCTTAGTTGTGTCTCTGTGGACTAGAACAAGGATGTTTGTCCCAGAAAAGTGCTGCCTTACCTCTGCATGGCCCCTTTATCCTGTCACATCTTGTTCTTTCTCGTGGCATGTTAGTTCCAGCAGTCCTTGGTTGGCTCCATGGCTATCCTGGTATCGGTGTTTGAGACATTGGCCCCTTTTCTTCTGGGCTTCTGTGCCACCCTATGGCTCAAACATCAATATGGCCCTTGAAAAGGTGATCCCTTGAAAAGGGAAAAGAAGAGAAAGAGAGGGAGAGGGAGGGGCAAATGCATTGTGTAAGTTATCTCTAAGCTTTGGGATAATCTCACTATAATTCTCCACACCTTAACGTACAATCCAATTACCAAAATGAAAAGCAGAAAGGTTAATACTAAAAGAACAATCACAGTACCACATTTTATTAAAAATTCACGTTGCTGTTGGTGACCATCCAAATACAATGTCACACCAGGGGTGTTCCCCATCTTTCTTCACCCATTCCATCAAAAGTCCATAATGTGGACTTTTTCCACATTATGATGAACAGTAATCAAAGTCTTCATAGAATTGTCTTGTGCTTGCTTCAACAGTCATCTCAGGTCTTCATATTGTAGCAGCTTCTTTAGCAGTGTGAGGTTCATACCAGTGGGAATGGGCTGTAAAGCTAAGATGGAGGTGTAGTTAGATTTCAGTAACTGGTAAGAGTTAATCAGAGCTGAATAATTGAAATCCCAACCCTTGATTTGTACAAATTTACAAATGTTAGAATGATTTTTAGTTATTACTACCTGATTATCTACAGTTGCATGGTCACAAGGTGTTCCTAAGCAAACACATCTCTTGCCTGCATACACATGCATGCTTTCTGGGTTGTGGTCTGATCAAATTTCAGAATGAGATATTTTGCTCAGTATCAAGACAAGTGTCTTAAGCCCTTAGTGTATTTTCCTGACAGATAAACCCTTGTTGTTCCTGCACAGTGCATGCATCGACATCTGTAGTTTGCCATTTTTTCCATTCTTTATAGGCCCATACCCTATGTTCCATGGGGTACAGTACGATTCCGTTATAAATTAAACCTGAAGCGATGATGGGATGTATTTTTTACACTTTTTCATTAAGCACTGTTAACACAAAGGCAGTGACCATATAATTTTTGAGGTTATAGGTAAAGTTGACTAAATGCCACCGGGACAGGAAGTTTCTTTCAAACTATTATCCCAAATTACCTTCCTAATCTCAGTGGGCAAGGTACTGTCTTCACCTTCCCATATGATAGCAGCTGTCATATATTGCATGCACAATTGGGCTTGAATACAAACAAGAGCCAAAGAGACATTGTCTTGGAGTGTTTCAATGGTGTTAGCAATTAATTGTTGATGAGGACCAACTGGAATCTGAATGTATGGGCCATTATTTTGTATGCATTCATAGGACTCCAGTTGCTGGATTTCAATGTCACCTGGTTTGTGGCCAGAATTCTCTTGCAAGTCAGCCACTGAATCAGACCTAATGGAGTTGTTTTCTGTGTGTGATTTTCTGCTCCACCCTGAGATCTAGTAGGTTCAGGGGGAGTTGAAGGAGATAATCATCTTTCCCTGGTCCCCTGTCATTGGGATCACACCATCATCCCATGTAAGTCTCCTGTACTTCTCCTGGAACTTTGATATCGTTTTGGTAGCAGTTTGCTGGCCCTGACCATCATCTGTTGTTTCAGTTTTAATTAAGGGTCATAATGTTACTTCCTCATCATCTGAAGACAACTGATTTTTGTCGGGGTAATAAACGCATTTACTGTTTTCCAACTCTTTCATTGGATATAAAAAGAGTTGTGAGATTGTATTTTTTCAAATGGCACAGATTCTAAATCCTGCACTGGTGCCCCTTTTCCCATAGGCCCTGCTGACCTGGCCTGGGCCAGGCACCCCTTTCTTCCTGTTTCTCCTCAATCTCCTCCTGCAGCAGGAGCAGCACCTGCTCCACCATGCTGGGTCCCAGCACTGCACAACCTGGATCACATAACCAGGATGGAGAAGTTCAGTGTACTTGGCACTTTCCTGAAAGAGGCATCAAAGGAGCACCCAGGAGGGCAAGGAGCGAGGCACCCCTCTGCCTGCAGCACCCTTGGCCAGGTCCCAGCCAGTCTGGTTCCCAGCCAGGACAAGCAGGGGCAGCACAGTGCTCACAGAGCAACAGGGGAGGGAGGCAGAGCCCACCCCAAAACTGTCCCACACCCTGGCTGCTGCCCATTTGAACCTGCTTCCCATCCTCCATGCTCCTTAGCTGAGCCAGCTTTCGTTAACCATTACGGCTTGGGCGGGGTGGGAGGGCGGAGGTGCCAAGGCTCCTGGGGACCAGAGGCCTCAGGTACAGCTGCAGCAGGGATAGGGTGGCAGAGGTGTCTCTGCAGCTGTAGAACCCTGTGGCACCTATTAAAGGGGCTGAAGCTGGGGGAGAAGCACAGACAAGTGGGAAGAGAGGTGATGGGCTCCCTTCCTGACCCCTCACGGCTTGGGCTTAGGGTATGGCTGGCACCACAGATGTCAGGGTGACATCCTGCTGGGGAACGGGCCATGCCGCTGGCTCTGGCACTGGCACTGGCATTGGCAACACCTCTGCCACACGTGATCCAGGCTGAACTTTGCCTGGTGGGGCACTGCCTTGGGCACAGTGCTGCCACAGGATCCAGCTAGTCCCGAGGTTGTGGAGGCTGCCAGCAGGGAGGACAGCCAGCACTGTGAGGACCCACCATCAGCCATGGAGCAGGAAAGTGTCAGGGAGGAGCTGGGCAGCCTCCACGGTATCCCCCTCTACAAGACCTTCATCGAGGGCTGGCCGCAGGTGAAGGATTTCCAAGCCCGTCCAGATGACCTGCTCATCTCCACCTACCCCAAATCAGGTGAGTGGCCCTGGGGAAGGGTGAAGGAAGGATGAGGTGACACCAGCCTTTGCAACACTGTCCCCATGCTGCAGGCACAACGTGGCTGAGCGAGATCATGGACGTGATCTACCAAGATGGTGATGTGGAGAAATGCCGACGGGATGCCATCTACAACCGTGTGCCCTTTGTGGAAATGAAGGCCCCCAAGATACCGAGTGGTGAGCTTCCCCAGCCTGGCTGCCTGGACTGGGGGGGAGGGAGCAGAGCTGGGGTGGGAGTGGGCGTGCAGGGGCTTACACCTCTAAGCCCCCTGTGCCACAGGTGTTGAGCAGCTGGAGCACACCCCATGCCCGAGGCTGGTAAAGACCCATCTCCTGGTCCAGCTCCTCCCACAGTCCTTCTGGGAGAAGGACTGCAAGGTAATGCTGCAGGTGCCCCCTGCCTGTCTGTCCATCTGGGTTGGCAGAGAGGAGGCACCACTCTTAGCTCCCAACCACATCCTTGTCTGTCTCCAGATCATCTACATGGCCCGCAACCCCAAGGATGTTGTCATCTCCTACTACTACTTCTACCAGATGGCCAAGTTCCACCCTGACCCTGGCACACTGGCTGAGTTCCTGGAGACCTTCCTGGCTGGCAAAGGTGGGGGCTGAACCACAGGATGCCCATCCTGAAATGCTGGTGGGAAGGACATCCCCTGCTGCCCCGCTTTTCAGCTAATCCCTTGACCATATTCCACAGCGGCCTATGGGTCCTGGTATCATAGAATCATAGAATCATAGAATCAGACGGGTTGGAAAGGACCTCGGAGATCATCAAGTCCAACCCTTGATCCAACCCCACTGTGGTTACTAGACTATGGCATTAAGTGCCACGTCCAGCCTCGTCTTGAAAACCTCCAGGGATGGAGAATCCACCACTTCCCTGGGCAGCCCATTCCAGTGGCTGATTACTCTCTCTGTATGACCATGTGCGGGGCTGGTGGGAGAAGAGGAAGGAGAAGAAGATCCTGTACCTCTTCTATGAGGACATGAAGAAGGTGAGAGTGTGATGAGGGGCAATGTGCCCTGGTTGCCGCCCCCAACCATTTTGGCAGCCTCCTCATGTCAACTGCCCTGCAGGACCCGCGGCAGGAAGTGAAGAAGGTCCTGCAGTTCCTGGGCAAGGAGGTGGTGGAGGGAACAGTGGAGAGGATCCTTCACAACACCTCCTTCCAGGTGATGAAGAAGAACCCTGCTGCCAACTATGAGACCATGCCCACTGACCTGATGGACCACAACCTCTCCCCCTTCCTCTGTAAAGGTGGGATTTGGCCAGTGTTGGAGGGCTTGGGAGGAATGTCCCTGCGTTGTATTTCAGCCATGGCTGCAAATATTTTGTGTGTCTCAAGATTTGTCCCACTTGCTTTCTTGCCCCCAGGCATCTGTGGAGACTGGAAGAACCACTTCACCATGGCCCAGAATGAGCACTTCGACCGGCACTACCAGGAGCACATGGCAGGCTCCGACCTCCTCTTCCAGATGGAGATGTGAGGGGCTCATCCCACTTTCCAGGAGGACTCTGCTTCTCCTCGCTTCCCTGGTGAGGTGAGTGGGTCCAGATGGAGCATCCTTGCACTGATTTACTTTTCCGCTTGCAATAAATTGTGATAAATGGAGAATGAGTCATTGCCTTCAGAAAGAGGAGGTGGGGAGGCTGAACCCTGCCCCCCCCCCCAAATTCCAGGCAGTGTCTGGGAGCACCTCCCTGATCAGCAGGAGTGAGGGTGGGCACACACAGTGGGTTTTTAGGTGGTGATGGCCAGGCATCACTGGGAATGTGCATCCTCCCAAAACTACCACTGGTCCCTGTCACCTTGGGTGCCCCAGACCCAGCCTACCAAGGTGCCTGGAGGGAGCAAAGATCGGCGAAGAGTGGAAAAACCTCAAAGCAGCAGCAAACCTGCTGCTGCCCACGGCTTTTGTGTGCACAGGAGCTTTCACGGCTCCAGGTTGTGTCAAGTTTCTTGACAGAGCGGGTGGTGGTGAGGCTCTCCTCAGGCTCCCTGACCCAGCTGGAGCTTGGCAGCCCATGGTCTATGGAACAAAGGTGAAAGGAAACACCTCCCTGCTGGCATATGGCTGGGCTCAGAAACATCACCATCCTTGCTGGATAGGGAAATCGCCCTGCAGCCTCCAACCTGGTTGCACTGAGCCCTTGCTCTGGGATGGCCAGAGCAAACCACTCCCTGTTCCGCTGGGGCAAGAGTGTGCTTTGGAGCCCCAAGTCCCCTACTCACACCTCATTTCTGGCCTGTTCCAGAGTTTCTAAGATTGCAGTTTTCTGGCAATACAGCCTCATGGGGTTGTTTATCCCCAAAGAGAAGCAACTCAGGTCTGACTCCTACAGAGCAGCAGTGCTATGAGGGGACTTGACCAACAGGAATGAATCCTTTCCAGACATTTATTTCAATGCCAATGGAGATCTCTGTGCTTCCCCACCTCCTGGCTTTGCCTGTGGTGTTTGCACACGAAGCCAATTTTGCTGCCATATGGACAGATGGACGGGCAGGGAGGCATGTCCCTGCCTGCAAAACACCTGAACGCCTGGCATGACACATCCCACCTCACCTGGAACTTGGCCCTGGGTCCAAATCAGGGACTTCTGTCAAGGTTGCAAACAAGTGCCCTGCTGCCCCTGCCCAGCTGTCATCTTTCCTGCCCTCACCACTCTCTCCCGGCGCGGAGGTCGCCTGTGGGAAGCGGGTAAGGAGGAGCATTTCACCACCGGCACCTTTAACCACCTTTCCCAGGAGCACTTGTGCTTTGCAATCCTGCAAACTTTGGACCGTATTTGAGTGGAGTAGGGTTATGACCAAAGCCTGATCCCCATCCCACTAGCAAGCCCCACATCTGTGTGAGGAATTGGGGACGTCCACTCAGGTGATTCCTGGATCGGGACAGGGTTAAGTTCCGCGGGATGTGGGTTGGGATTTCCACCCTTTGTTTGCCTCTGCGGGTGGAGGGGGCAGCTGTGATTTGCACTCCCGCCACCTGTGTGCGTACCGGGGGTTGCTGAGCACGGCACAGCTTATCACGGGCATCTGGGGACAGTCCCAATCCCCGCTTGCCCCTTCCCCTGCCCTCCTCCTGCCCCAGCGGTGTCCCCCCGCCTCCCTGAGCCTCCATCTTCCAGGAAGCGAAGGGAAAATAGCAAATCCCGCCCTGTAAGCGGCGGGTGAAGCTTTGCCTGCTCGCTGCCGGAGCACCCGGAGAAGAGGTAATGAGGGGACTCTGGCCACGGTCAGGGAGCTTGGCCCATTTCGAGGTGCCCTGGCCTCACAAGCAGAGGGCCTGCGTGAGGGGGTGCGGGGGCTCAGAGGGGCTCAGCGTCTCTGCAAACCTTGGAAGATGGAAGCAAGTGACCAAGCCTCTCTCCAAAAGTCACAGCGTGGGTGTTTTGCAGCTGCCATATCCAGCGTTTCCATCCTGGCTGGTGGGTGGAAAAGTTTCCTAAAGAGAGAATTTTGGGAGTCTTCTCCTCGTTCCTGTCTCCTTCAAACCCTTCAGCCCCCTGCAAGAAGGGCTTCCCCAAGCTGCTGTACAGCTGAGAGACAGGGAGGAAAAGGCAGAGGGAAAGCAGCCTGAAACCCCAGCCAGGAAAGCCCCTGTGAGCTTTTACACCCAGGTAGAAGTACCAGCTTGGTACAGTTAGCTGTCCCACTGCCAGTGGGACCTGAGCCCCCCAGAGCCAGCCATGCCCCTCCACACTCCCTGCACCACCACCTGGCCCCAAAAATCCCCACAGAAGACAGGTGCCACCTTTCATGACACCAACAAGCAGGGGACAGTTTCCTTCCTGTGGGCAGGATGGCTGGGTTCAGCAGGCATTTTGGAGACTCCAGGGAAAGAGGTGGCCCCTTGATGCTGCTTGCTGCCAGCCAGCCCTGCCATGTGTCCCTATCCCCAGCAGGATGGCTGATCCAGACTCCTATCTGCGTCAGCCCTGGCGCACAGTGCACGGCATTCCCATGGTCAACGCCTTCGCCCTCAACTGGGAGCGGATTGACAGCTTCCAGAGTCGCCCTGAGGACATTGTGGTGGTCACGTTCCCCAAATCTGGTGAGCGTCCCCAGGCAGCAGAGAGGGCCACACTTGGGAAGGGAGGTACCAACCTGCAGACACTGGGACTAGGACTGGAGGGGTTGCTAAAAGGCAACGTTGGTAGATGGTGGCCCTCGGATGCCTGAGATGGGGATCCGGTGGGAGTGGCATCAGCTGGACACCCAGCCTCTCCTCGCCAGGCACCACCTGGGTCAGTGAGATTGTGGACATGGTCCTGAAAGGCGGTGACCCCAAAAAATGCAAGCAGGATATCATTCTCAACCGGGTGCCCATGATGGAGTTTGCTGCCCCTGGGAAGATGCCAGCAGGTAATGGGGGTGGCAGTGGGTGCTGGATGGGGGACAGGCTTGGTTTTGTATGGGAGGGTATCCTACTGGCAGTGGGATTGCTCCTGGGGGAAATCCTTGCAGGCACAGACCAGCTGGAGGCCATGGAATCCCCTCGCATCATCAAGACCCACATCCCAGCTGACATCTTGCCAAAAACCTTCTGGGAAAACTCCTGCAAGGTAACGGGATAGTTATCTCACCTGGAGGGATCCAGCAGAGATAGAGGGCGTACTTGCCCTTTTAGGACCTTGCAAGTCCCCACATGCCACCAAGTTTTCTGCAGATGATCTATGTGGGGCGCAATGCCAAGGATGTGGCCGTTTCCTACTACCACTTCGACCTTATGAACAAGTTCCACCCTCACCCTGGGACATGGGCCCAGTACCTGGAGGAGTTCATGGCCGGCAGAGGTGGGACAGGGCACACCTGGGTGCATGTGGGGACCCTGTGGGGTGCTGTCACCCACTGACATCCCCTGGCTGCTCTCCCCATGCAGTGGCATATGGCTCCTGGTACAACCACGTCAAGGGCTACTGGGAGCGGAGGAAGGATCACCCCATTCTCTATCTCTTCTACGAGGACTTGAAGGAGGTGATGGACTCGGGTAGATGGTGGTGTGGCATCTGGGGGGGTGGCAGGAGGGGTGACCATCGTCCTGTGTCCCACAGGACCTCCGCCGGGAGATTGCCAAGGTGGCGCAGTTCCTGGGGCAGGAGCTGTCAGAGGCAGCGCTGGACACCATCACCCGACACACTTCCTTCGAGGCCATGCGGGACAACCCCACCACCAACTACAGCAAGGTGCCCTCCGACCTCATGGACCACAGCGTGTCCCCCTTCATGCGCAAAGGTGAGCAGCTCTGGGGGGCTGCAGGCGCCCTGTCCCCCCGGCCCCTGCTGAGCCCCATCTTGCCCGGCCACAGGCACCACTGGAGACTGGAAGAACCACTTCACCGTGGCCCAGAACGAGCGCTTCGACCAGGACTATGCGCAGAAGATGTCGGGCACCGACCTGCGCTTCCGCACTCAGATCTGAGGAGACGCCGCCAGACACCCCCCAAATCAGACCCATGCTGGTGGCACTGCTCCCACAGCAGGGGCTGCTTCCCCTCCTCTGGGACTGCTGGAGAGAAATAAAATGTGCTCCCTGACCCCTGCATGGGGTGCTCACTACCCTTGCCTGTGCGGATCCCAATCCTGCCGTCCCCCTGGGGCTGCTGCCCTCTTCTTGGGCTGGGGACAAGCAGGTGTCACCCCTCAGCTGCCGTGGTGGGGGGATTGCCACCAGCAGCTCGTGGGATTGCAGAGGGTTGTGGCAAAACTGTGTGTGAGGAAGCTGTTGGCTGCATGTGGGCAGTCAGGGGTGGCGTCCCTGTCCTCACATGGGGAAGTAAGTCTGGGACCTGGATGTGGGAGGCAAGATCAGTGGGGCTGGAAATGTCCACTGTGGCCCTGCCTGCAGGTCAGTGGCTGGTGGCTTTTCCCTGCACTTGCTCCTCCCTCCCAGCAGCCACAGCGCTGGCAAACATTGCTGCCCTCGCCACCCTGCCTCACCTAGTAAAAACCACTGCCGTCACCCTCGTGGTGTCACCGTCCNCTTGCTTTTCCCTGTGCTCGCTCCTCCCTCCCGGCAGCCGAAGGGCTGGAAAACATTGCTGCCCTCACCGCCCAGCCTCTTTCCTTCTCCTCCCTGTAAAAACTGCTACGGGGCCCCGCGTCTCCCTATCCTCTGCTGTCACCCTCGTGGTGTCACCGTCCCAGCGTCACTCTCCCGGCGCAGAGCGGCACCGTAATAGGTGAGAGGGGTGTCCTGGGGTGCCCTGTGGGTGCTCTGCCCATGCTCAGCCACACCGAGCTGCATGCTGTGGGGTCCAGGTTGGGGGGTTTGGGGTACTTTTGGGTGTAATCAGCCCCCTTAAACCTTCCGCCGTGGTGAGGTCTGCTGCAATAACCCCTGGGACCCAGTTCCCTGCTCCCCTGTGGTGCTGAGGTACTGGGAGAGGTGCTTGGTCTGGGTGATGCTGGCACCCCAAGGGTACCCCCGGCCCTTGCTGTGATGCTGAGTGTGTTCCTTTTCCCGCAGATGGGACCCCTCTCCCCTGAGATGGGCCCCCTGTCCCCAGCAGTGGGTGCAGCGATGGCTGCAGTGACCTCTGGTCTGTGTGCTGGTGCTATCACTGCCGCTCCCAGGGCAGGCACCGTGCCAGTTGCCTGGGCTGCCCTGGCTGGTGGTTGCCCTGTGAGGGTGAGGGGGTGCCCCCCTCACCAGTCAGCCCCCTCCACGTGTCCCTATCCCCAGCAGGATGGCTGATCCAGGCCCCTACCTGCGTCAGCCCTGGCCCACAGTACATGGCATTCCCATGATCAACGCCTTCACCCACAACTGGGAACGTGTCGACAACTTCCAGAGTCGCCCTGAAGACATTGTGGTGGTCACCTTCCCCAAATCTGGTGAGCATCCCCAAGTCCACCAGATGTGCTGGTACTGTGTGGGCGAGTGTGTTGTACATCTGAGGCACACTGCTGGGAGAAATGCAGCACACCTGGGGGCTGTCTGGACAGAGCTCTGCGGGATCCCCTCTGCCCCCTCAGCGCCTGGTTAAAGTCTGAGGGGTTGTCAGTGATCAGGTACCCAATGCCACCCTGGCTGCCCCCTGATGGGTTCCTTTCCCCAGGCACCACCTGGGTCTGCGAGATTGTGGACATGATCCTGCAAGGCGGAGACCCTGAGAAGTGCAAGCGGGACATTATCAGCAAGAGGGTGCCCATGCTGGAGTTCTTTGCCCCTGGGAAGATACAAGCAGGTAGTGGGGTGTGGGTGCTTGACCGTGGGCACCCCGACAGGGGCTGAGTCCTGGCGATCTCTGCCAAGGGCTCACTGAGGAAGTGTTTTGGGATTCCCCAGGGACGGACTTGCTGGCCACCATGCCCTCACCCCGCGTGGTGAAGACCCACCTGCCACCAGATGTCTTGCCAAAATCCTTCTGGGAAAACCGCTGCAAGGTAACTCCCAACCCTGGTTTCTGCCCTGAGAGGCATTTAAGTCCCCCTGTTCCCATGAGATGGGACCCTGCATTGCTCCCTTCAGGACACTAAGTGGGCGTGGGAGTTCTGGGAGCTGGAGAATCCTCCCTCTTGGGGGTCCTGGGGCCGATCTCACACCCTGTGGCCCATCTGCAGATGATCTATGTGGGGCGCAATGCCAAGGATGTGGCCATTTCCTACTACCACTTCGACCTTATGAACAAGTTACAGCCACACCCCGGGACATGGGCCCAGTACCTGGAGGAGTTCATGGCCGGCAGAGGTGGGACAGGGCACACCTGGGTGCATGTGGGGACCCTGTGGGGTGCTGTCACCCACTGACATCCCCTGGCTGCTCTCCCCATGCAGTGGCATATGGCTCCTGGTACAACCACGTCAAGGGCTACTGGGAGCGGAGGAAGGATCACCCCATTCTCTATCTCTTCTACGAGGACTTGAAGGAGGTGATGGACTCGGGTAGATGGTGGTGTGGCATCTGGGGGGGTGGCAGGAGGGGTGACCATCGTCCTGTGTCCCACAGGACCTCCGCCGGGAGATTGCCAAGGTGGCGCAGTTCCTGGGGCAGGAGCTGTCAGAGGCAGCGCTGGACACCATCACCCGACACACTTCCTTCGAGGCCATGCGGGACAACCCCACCACCAACTACAGCAAGGTGCCCTCCGACCTCATGGACCACAGCGTGTCCCCCTTCATGCGCAAAGGTGAGCAGCTCTGGGGGGCTGCAGGCGCCCTGTCCCCCCGGCCCCTGCTGAGCCCCATCTTGCCCGGCCACAGGCACCACTGGAGACTGGAAGAACCACTTCACCGTGGCCCAGAACGAGCGCTTCGACCAGGACTATGCGCAGAAGATGTCGGGCACCGACCTGCGCTTCCGCACTCAGATCTGAGGAGACGCCGCCAGACACCCCCCAAATCAGACCCATGCTGGTGGCACTGCTCCCACAGCAGGGGCTGCTTCCCCTCCTCTGGGACTGCTGGAGAGAAATAAAATGTGCTCCCTGACCCCTGCATGGGGTGCTCACTACCCTTGCCTGTGCGGATCCCAATCCTGCTGTCCCCCTGGGGCTGCTGCCCTCTTCTTGGGCTGGGGACAAGCAGGTGTCACCCCTTAGCTGCCGTGGTGGGGGGATTGCCACCAGCAGCTCGTGGGATTGCAGAGGGTTGTGGCAAAACTGCATGTAGGGAAGCTGTCAGCTGGATATGGGGAGTGAGAGGTGGTGTCCTAGTCCTCATGTGGTGAGACACAGTCTGGGACCTGGGGGTGGGAAGATGTCCACTGTGGCCCTGCCTGCAGGTCAGTGGCTGGTGGCTTTTCCCTGCACTTGCTCCTCCCTCCCAGCAGCCACAGCGCTGGCAAACATTGCTGCCCTCGCCACCCTGCCTCACCTAGTAAAAACCACTGCCGTCACCCTCGTGGTGTCACCGTCCCAGCGTCACTCTCCCGGCGCAGAGCGGCACCGTATTAGGTGAGAGGGGTGTCCTGGGGTGCCCTGTGAGTGCTCTGCCCATGCTCAGCCACACCGAGCTGCATGCTGTGGGGTCCAGGCTGGTGGGTTTGGGGTACTTTTGGGTGTAATCAGCCCCCTTAAACCTTCTGCCGTGGTGAGGTCTGCTGCAATAACCCCCGGGACCCAGTTCCCTGCTCCCCTGTGGTGCTGAGGTACTGGGAGAGGTGCTTGGTCTGGGTGATGCTGGCACCCCATGGGTACCCCCCTGCCCTCTGGTCTGTTAGGAGGTTCTATCACTGCAGCTCTCTGGACAGGCACCATGCCATGTGCCCAGGCTGCCCTGGCCATAGTAGACTGCCTGTTCTTTGCCCAGCTCTTTCGTGCCCCAGCAGCAAACTAACCCACTCATATAAATCATTGGCAAGCTGACCTGTCACAGGGAAAGGCTTGCTGCGGGAGCATGAACAGCAAACATGCATGAAAAGGTGGAAGAGAAAGAGCAACTCTCCTCTCTGGGGTGATGAGCTGTTAGATGAGTCCCATCATGTCTATACCCTCAGGATTTGTAAACTTGCCCATCACCTTAGAGCAGAGCTTTCCCCTGGGGGGTCAGATACATGATGGCAAGGCAGTGTACAATATCTGCAGGTAGCTTTGGCAAGTCTCTGCTGCTGCTCTTCACTGTAGAGCTGACAAGGACAGCTGCAGCACCTATTCTCCACCAACAGTGCACAATTCCGAGCATGGACAAAAAGCTTGGCATAAACCTTCTCTGACTTCTTTATTGTTCTAGCTTGCAGAGAGGAAATGGCTCCAGTGTAAGCCACCCTGGTGCCTGTATATTTACATGCCAAGGTGCCCCTGCAGCATTGCAGCAGCAGTGAAGAGAGTTCATAAAATCTTAAATTGAATCAAAAAATCCAAGTGAAATACTGTAAACCTAGCCCCTGGTATTTTTGTCCTGCAGCTGCAGGGTAGAGCTATAAAGATACTATTTATCTGAGAAAGATGATCGTGGTGAGGCTATTTCAGCTCATTAACTTCAGCTGGAGTTTCCTATACCCTGGGGATTATATGGAAATGGGTGTTTTACTGAGGACATGCACACGTGGCTCTGCGGAATTGCTCAATCCACTCACTTCTGCTTGTAGTTAGGGGTGAGCCAACTTTGAAATTTTCCCAGTGGAACCCACTCCACTCCCCTTCCCCCCACCTCCCACCCTCCGCTGCAAAAAAAGATAGTCAAGACAAAATTTTAAGTATGCTTTCAGACCAGAAGCTGCTTTATTGCATTAAGTAAAAGGGAAACCAGAGAGTCATTTGATGCTTCTTCAGGGCAAAAGCTTCCCTTTTCCATCCTGGCCCTGACTTTTTGAGGTGCTGGCTGGCATCAAGGTTTTCTAGAAATAAAAGTGCCGTGCACACCATAACCCCCATCGAGCCAGCACAATGGTGAAGAGACCCGTAATAAACACTAGTTTGCATTGCTTAACTTTTGCATAAGGGCCTTAGCCTTGAAAACCCTGTTGTTATTTAACAAGGCTGGAGGTTGCATCAGTCTGCAGCACTTCTACTTAGTAATGTTAGATGTGTGAAATACGGGCACTTAAGACCGTCTTTCTTCTGCCCCACTTCTCTCTCCATTTGCTGGATTTTGTCCTTTAATGCTCTCAAAATGCTTATCTTCCCTGATCTGAGCAATCTGAGCATCATGTTTAACAGCTGGCCATGGAAACACAACAAATTTAACCCTCTGGTTCTCCTAGTAATAGCTCTCATTTGCTACAGAGGAATTCCTTACTAAGAAATTGGAAACCAAAACCTAGTTCCCATCCAAGAAGTGATCACAGCACCAAACCTGACAGAGCTCAAGAAGCATTTGGACAACACACTCAGGCACATGGTGTGACTCTTGGGGTTGTCCTTGTGGGTCCCTTCCACCTCAGGATATTCTATGATTCTATGATCTGCTCTAGCCCACACATGAACATGGCCTTTCCATAGTTGCTGGAAAAGCTGTAAGTTTCTTATAGGACTTTACAAAACAAGCTAAATTAGCCTGAAAAAAAGTATTATCCTGGATACAAAGGTCTGTGGAGAGACTGTAGTGAAATTCCCGGCTGTACTACTGTTGAAACATGGTGGCAAAATTGGCCCGGATTCTGAAGGTTTAGAAAAACCCTCATTGAATATTATGGATAATATTTAAAGACCTTGAAGATGCACCTTTAGATTCCTGTATTTTCAGGTTATTAAAAACTTGAATAGATCTCCAGAATCAAGGGCCACACAGCCAGTACAGGTAACATACCCTAAACCTCTGCAAACAAACCAGAAGATTCTCTCCTTGTTCCTGTTGACAGTTTATAAACAAATCTATTACCTAACAAACAATTTTGTTTAGCCACCTGGGACCCTACAGGGAGTAAAAAAGTCTTTTTAGCAGCCAGACATCATATTTCTGAGCTATCGTATGCAAAGTCCTCTTGAGAATCTGGCTCTGTAATAACATTATAGTACACTCACTAGCGTGGGGAAGACCATCTCAACTATTACATTCCCAGATCATAACAAAGCAATGAATAAACACAGAATACAAGCATTGTTGCCACCATCCCCTATTTTANGACAAGCAGGTGTCACCCCTCAGCTGCCGTGGTGGGGGGATTGCCACCAGCAGCTCGTGGGATTGCAGAGGGTTGTGGCAAAACTGCATGTAGGGAAGCTGTCAGCTGGATATGGGGAGTGAGAGGTGGTGTCCTAGTCCTCATGTGGTGAGACACAGTCTGGGACCTGGGGGTGGGAAGATGTCCACTGTGGCCCTGCCTGCAGGTCAGTGGCTGGTGGCTTTTCCCTGTACTTGCTCCTCCCTCCCAGCAGCCACAGCGCTGGCCAACATTGCTGCCCTCGCCACCCTGCCTCACCCAGTAAAAACCACTGCCGTCACCCTCGTGGTGTCACCGTCCCAGCGTCACTCTCCCGGCGCAGAGCGGCACCGTATGAGGTGAGAGGGGTGTCCTGGGGTGCCCTGTGAGTGCTCTGCCCATGCTCAGCCACACCGAGCTGCATGCTGTGGGGTCCAGGCTGGTGGGTTTGGGGTACTTTTGGGTGTAATCAGCCCCCTTAAACCTTCTGCCGTGGTGAGGTCTGCTGCAATAACCCCCGGGACCCAGTTCCCTGCTCCCCTGTGGTGCTGAGGTACTGGGAGAGGTGCTTGGTCTGGGTGATGCTGGCACCCCAAGGGTACCCCCCTGCCCTCTGGTCTGTTAGGAGGTTCTATCACTGCAGCTCTCTGGACAGGCACCATGCCATGTGCCCAGGCTGCCCTGGCCATAGTAGACTGCCTGTTCTTTGCCCAGCTCTTTCGTGCCCCAGCAGCAAACTAACCCACTCATATAAATCATTGGCAAGCTGACCTGTCACAGGGAAAGGCTTGCTGCGGGAGCATGAACAGCAAACATGCATGAAAAGGTGGAAGAGAAAGAGCAACTCTCCTCTCTGGGGTGATGAGCTGTTAGATGAGTCCCATCATGTCTATACCCTCAGGATTTGTAAACTTGCCCATCACCTTAGAGCAGAGCTTTCCCCTGGGGGGTCAGATACATGATGGCAAGGCAGTGTACAATATCTGCAGGTAGCTTTGGCAAGTCTCTGCTGCTGCTCTTCACTGTAGAGCTGACAAGGACAGCTGCAGCACCTATTCTCCACCAACAGTGCACAATTCCGAGCATGGACAAAAAGCTTGGCATAAACCTTCTCTGACTTCTTTATTGTTCTAGCTTGCAGAGAGGAAATGGCTCCAGTGTAAGCCACCCTGGTGCCTGTATATTTACATGCCAAGGTGCCCCTGCAGCATTGCAGCAGCAGTGAAGAGAGTTCATAAAATCTTAAATTGAATCAAAAAATCCAAGTGAAATACTGTAAACCTAGCCCCTGGTATTTTTGTCCTGCAGCTGCAGGGTAGAGCTATAAAGATACTATTTATCTGAGAAAGATGATCGTGGTGAGGCTATTTCAGCTCATTAACTTCAGCTGGAGTTTCCTATACCCTGGGGATTATATGGAAATGGGTGTTTTACTGAGGACATGCACACGTGGCTCTGCGGAATTGCTCAATCCACTCACTTCTGCTTGTAGTTAGGGGTGAGCCAACTTTGAAATTTTCCCAGTGGAACCCACTCCACTCCCCTTCCCCCCACCTCCCACCCTCCGCTGCAAAAAAAGATAGTCAAGACAAAATTTTAAGTATGCTTTCAGACCAGAAGCTGCTTTATTGCATTAAGTAAAAGGGAAACCAGAGAGTCATTTGATGCTTCTTCAGGGCAAAAGCTTCCCTTTTCCATCCTGGCCCTGACTTTTTGAGGTGCTGGCTGGCATCAAGGTTTTCTAGAAATAAAAGTGCCGTGCACACCATAACCCCCATCGAGCCAGCACAATGGTGAAGAGACCCGTAATAAACACTAGTTTGCATTGCTTAACTTTTGCATAAGGGCCTTAGCCTTGAAAACCCTGTTGTTATTTAACAAGGCTGGAGGTTGCATCAGTCTGCAGCACTTCTACTTAGTAATGTTAGATGTGTGAAATACGGGCACTTAAGACCGTCTTTCTTCTGCCCCACTTCTCTCTCCATTTGCTGGATTTTGTCCTTTAATGCTCTCAAAATGCTTATCTTCCCTGATCTGAGCAATCTGAGCATCATGTTTAACAGCTGGCCATGGAAACACAACAAATTTAACCCTCTGGTTCTCCTAGTAATAGCTCTCATTTGCTACAGAGGAATTCCTTACTAAGAAATTGGAAACCAAAACCTAGTTCCCATCCAAGAAGTGATCACAGCACCAAACCTGACAGAGCTCAAGAAGCATTTGGACAACACACTCAGGCACATGGTGTGACTCTTGGGGTTGTCCTTGTGGGTCCCTTCCACCTCAGGATATTCTATGATTCTATGATCTGCTCTAGCCCACACATGAACATGGCCTTTCCATAGTTGCTGGAAAAGCTGTAAGTTTCTTATAGGACTTTACAAAACAAGCTAAATTAGCCTGAAAAAAAGTATTATCCTGGATACAAAGGTCTGTGGAGAGACTGTAGTGAAATTCCCGGCTGTACTACTGTTGAAACATGGTGGCAAAATTGGCCCGGATTCTGAAGGTTTAGAAAAACCCTCATTGAATATTATGGATAATATTTAAAGACCTTGAAGATGCACCTTTAGATTCCTGTATTTTCAGGTTATTAAAAACTTGAATAGATCTCCAGAATCAAGGGCCACACAGCCAGTACAGGTAACATACCCTAAACCTCTGCAAACAAACCAGAAGATTCTCTCCTTGTTCCTGTTGACAGTTTATAAACAAATCTATTACCTAACAAACAATTTTGTTTAGCCACCTGGGACCCTACAGGGAGTAAAAAAGTCTTTTTAGCAGCCAGACATCATATTTCTGAGCTATCGTATGCAAAGTCCTCTTGAGAATCTGGCTCTGTAATAACATTATAGTACACTCACTAGCGTGGGGAAGACCATCTCAACTATTACATTCCCAGATCATAACAAAGCAATGAATAAACACAGAATACAAGCATTGTTGCCACCATCCCCTATTTTATTACTTCCTCCTTGGGAAAAGTCCAGTTCAGAGGGTAACTTACTTAAGCTCCTTCTGCCTGATAACCAATCCCACTGGAGCAGCCCAGGCACAGAGGAGGGGAGCGGCAAGGAACAGATGCAAACTGGTGTAGCAAATTGCACCTTGCAACTCAGACCACGATGCTTATGTACCTTGGAAGACTACGCTAGGTAAGAGTTTTTTGCTGCGTGGCATTCGTTCCCCAAATTGTGTTGGTTTGAGAGTATCATTATCTGTGTGGGGTTTAGTTGTAATTCTGGCTCCTGGTGGTTAAGAGCTCCTTCCAGGGCATAGCACTTACATTCAAAGGACAACTTTCCAAGTGAGAGCCATCCCAGAAGATGTAGGTTTTGCTCTGAGAAACACCTTGAAGGGCCAGACCCATGTTTGGACACCTGAACTGAGCCAACAACACAGCCAGGTTGGTGGTGATGTGCCCCAGACATTCCCTGTGTTAAGAGTTGTCTGGGAGCAATTGAAAGCCACCTATCACCTGTCAGAACAATTTGCATGTTATTATTGGCATTATCATCAACCAAATGAATGATTTGTTGCCTTCTCTCAGCGCGGGGAATATCAGTACTTCCAACATCTCACTGTGAAAAAGGATGCCACTTCCAAGCTAGCCCTGTGGTGTCTCCTTCCTTGTCCTGAGCCTGGCTTTGCTAGTTGATGGAAGCAACGCAAGGGATTTGTTTGAGGCTCAGAGCTGCCATCCAGGGGACTGGCTCCTTTCACAGCAGTGAGGATGGCTGCCACCCTGCTAACCAGAGAAAGGAGCTCCCTTAAGGGGAAGACCTAACTGGGTAGAAGGCAGAAAGGGAAAAGTAAATCACCACATATTTTTTTCTGTCTTTTCAGACCTGAGACCAAACGTGGGTTATAAAGGCACCACCTGTGTGACAGCAAACGCTTGCTTTTGCCAAGAGTGCTAGTAAGGAGTCATCAAACACAACACAGAGGCACAGCATTCCTAACTGGAAGAGAAAATTCCCAGGCTACCTAGCCCTTAACTCTGCCATGGCCACAAAAACCACTGTCTCAAAGAAATACCTCCAGCTGCTCCTTCTTCAGGTTGCTCTTCTAGGGCCTGTTTTCTGTGGGAAGGTGCTGGTCTGGCCAACAGAAGGCAGCCACTGGCTGAACATGAATGTAATTATACAGGAGCTCATCCGCCGTGGGCACAGCATTACCATCCTGGTATCCAACGCTACCCTCTTCATTGAACCCAAGCCTAAGGCCGGGGAGAAGTTTGAGACCTATTATGTGCCCTTTGAGAAAGATGTCCCTCAGAGCCTGATTAATGGAATAGTGGCACTGTGGCTCAATAACAGGCCAACCATCTTAACCTTCTGGCATTTTTACAAGGAGCTGGGGAGATTGTCCGTAGGCTGGCAGAAGATGAACAAGCAGATGTGTGACTCGGTGCTGGCCAACCGAGAGCTGATGGCTCGCCTGCAGGGGGGTGGCTATGACATGCTGCTCTCAGACCCAGTGACCCCCTGCGGGGAACTCATTGCTCTCAAGCTGGACATCCCCTTTGTCTACTCCCTACGCTTCTCTCCAGCCTTCACTCTAGAGAGGCACTGTGGCAAGGTCCCAACCCCACCGTCCTACACGCCTGCAGCCCTGTCTGAGCTCACTGACCGCATGTCCTTTGTTGAGAGAATAAAAAACTTCGTGTCTTACCATCTGCAAGACTACGTTTTCCAGTCCTACTGGGGACACTGGGACATCTACTACAGCAAGATCTTAGGTAAGTCTTCTGATACTTCACTTCTCATTATATAGCCTCCATCCTCATGACCTGCAGAGCTAGGAACCTGGCAGGGTCACAAAGTCAAGGGAGAGATCTGCAAGAGGTTTGTCATTATGCCCCAAAAAAGGGAGGGAGCCACCAGGGGCCATCAGTTGCACCTGTTAGGGTGCTGTGCTGCTATGCCATTGCATTGAGGCAGGATCAGGGTCTTTCCAACAGATGAATTTGACTTTTGTCATAATTAATTTTAATGTGGAGGTTCATAGAACTTCCACACCATGTAGGGCCCTCAGCAAGGGAGGCCTCAGCTTACACATTTTCCCCTCCATTGACTGCTTGCACAGAAGGCAGCCAGAAACAGAGCTGTTTTCCTAGTCCATAGCACCATACCAAGGAGGGGGGAGCGGGTGAATTGCAAGCCAGCCTTGCCACTCTCTGTAGCAATACTGAAATGCATTGTGGCTTTCTAATAGAGACTTCACTTACGTCACTGGTCATAGAAAATCGCTCCTCTCTGAACAAAACAAGTTTTATTTAAAAAATACCCTCCACCCACAAGCAAACAGTGAAAACAACAAGTCTTTTTCTCTGCAGGCTTTTCTCTTGGACTCTTTTGAGTGAGTATGTATTAAAATATGCTTGTTATTAATCACATGTGATCAACAAGCCATTTCTACTACCCTTGCACTGGGCTCCTGAAAAAGACCACTTGCAAATCTCTCAGTGTTCAAAAAACTGTCTCCATATTCCTGCATGCTGCAGGACTCCAAAAGTACCCAAGCTGTTGTCATGTGCACAGCAGATGAGGTATCTCAGCCTGGCTCCTCACAGTCCAACTGTTTCCACCACCCTCATTTTCATCCCAGAAAGGATGCTCTAGGCAGCATGGAAACCGCAGCAAAAGCCTTGCACAACAACATTAGGAAAACCTTGTGTAACAGAGCTGGTTGGAACACAGTGAAGAGGACTTACATTATTTCTTAATTGCACATCAGAAGGGACCATAAATAAACTGTTTAACAGGCTTTCTAGTTCAACTTACAGTGCATATTGGCAGTTAGTGGCAGGCAGGATCACCGACCAGCTCTGGCCTCCCAAAACGCATGCTCTGGAAGAGGCAAGTTCACTTGAGGACGGTCTTACTGGAGTCATTTGCTGTGTAGTTTCATCTACTTCGAGATGCAACTCTTGAGCTGCAGCCTGGGATCACCACTTTAAGTGGGCTGTAAAGGGACACTCAGTGGCTTCATAAAAGCAGAAGTGTGCCCACACAGTCAGTGAACATCTTTGCTGTGTATCCAGCTGTGCTTCAAATAGCCAGAAGAATAAAAAATTCACCTCTTCTACCAAACGACACAGAGACTGTAGTTAGACAGGCAGGAGGGCTGGGACTACCAACAGGATACAATCCTTGCTGGAGCCAGGGCTGATGGCTCTAGCTGCTGCTCCAGGGGAAGCAGATCTTCCAGCTTTAGCAAGATGTTTACCACCAGAGGATGCTAGATGGTGCCAGTCACTTATTTCTCCCCCCTTCCCCCATGAAAACATGCTATTATCCAGCACAAGATAACAGCCACCCACCTTGGCTCCCTGACCTTGGGACCAAGGCAGTGTCACACATGCCCAGCCCAGCTGGGGAGCGCTGCTGCTCCCGGTGAAGGAGGGCCACGTGCGCATTGCCACACAGGGCAGGCTATGGCAGGGAAGGAGCTGGCAGTGCTGTGGCTGCTGGCTGTGCTGGGCTGGGGCTCCGGGGGGAAGGTGTTGGTCTGGCCGGCTGACAACAGCCACTGGCTGAACATGGAGTTCATGCTCCGGGAGCTTGTGCTCCGGGGCCATGAGGTGACTGTGCTGATGCCTTCATGCTTCCTCATCTTCAACCGCACACAGCCCTCACCCTTCCAGTTTGAGGTGATTGAGGTGCCGATCACCAAAAAGGAGATGGCTGCCATAATGGACGAATTTTTCTATTTTTGGTTTTACGAGGAGAGAGTGCTACCATTCTGGAAAAGTGCTTACAAGATAGTTCAACAAGTGAAAAAGCTGGAGAATGTAACCAAAACCATTTGTGATGAGGTCCTGAAGAATGAGGCGCTGCTGGAGAGACTGAAGGCATCCGCCTTTGATGTCTTTTTGGCAGACCCACTGTCACCCAGTGGGGAGCTGTTTGCTGAGAAGCTGGGTATCCCCTTCGTGTATACCATCCGGTTCTCCATAGGAAACACGCTGGAGCGGCTCTGTGGGACACTCCCAGCACCTCCTTCCTACGTACCAGCCACCCTAAGCAGCTTAACAGATAGGATGACCTTCTGGGAAAGGCTAAAAAACATCTTCATCTACACTTTGCAGGATATCACATATCATTACCTTCTCTGGGGAGGCTGGGATCAATACTACAGTGATGTTTTAGGTAAGGCTGCTCTCTCTTTCAGATATTAGATCTGCTGTACAGATATTAGATCTGCTGTACACGTAAGAATAAATACCCAGAGCTGAGAGGTTAAGGCACAAATTAGGAGCAAGACAGTCCTGAACTCACTCTCTTTCCTTCAAATTCCTGTGTCAAGTCAAACAATCCAGGCAAGTACAAACATTGCCCATTAATCCTAACCTGCTACACTAGTTCAGCTAAGTCCATACAGGCACTTCTAGGATAGGTAAAACAGTGCTAAAGCCACTTGAAACACAGCTCATCAGTCATATCCATAGATGAATCATGACAAATACTAAGAACAGCAAAATAATACTGTATGCCCACCAAACACTAGTACTAGGTTTGGAAAGATATGCAAGAATACTACCTGTTTTCCCCTAGCACCCTTCCTCCTTGCCAGCTTGTCTCTAAATGAGAGATAATGGTCTCCTCTGGTCTTTTAAAGGCCTGGGATTTCAGATGAACTGCAATTTGCAGTGAAAAAATGACTTTTGTAGAGACATGGTTCTTTGCTTTTCTGATAGTATCTAAAAAAATACTAGAGGGTAGTTGTATTTATTTATTAGGTGGTTTGATTTTTTTCTTAAATAATAGTTGCATAATTATTTTCCCATTTTTGCTGCAAGTGATTATAGCAATGCTTAAAAGGAAACAGGCCAAACATATATGCATTGCTGGTGGGCAGATAAAATGGATATTTCAGTATGACTTTGAAGTGTTTTTATTTTTATTTCACTAGTAAGATGAATTCTGCTGAGAGCTAAGCTGTTAAGATATCCTACTATTAGAGTACCTAGCTGTGTGTTTTTGATGCTTATCTTGTTTGACATGATAAAATCTTGTGCTGGCAGAAGCATGGTTTGCATGTGTAAGTGTCAGAGCTGTTTGGATCTTGTGGTGTCTTTTTTTATTGTTAAATGTGGGGTTTAACATTTAAGGCTTCATGTGCAATACCGGTTTTGTTAGTTTGCATGGGCTACATGATGGATTTTTGTTGAAAACAGTGTTGATAACACAGGGATTCTTTAATGCTGTGGCTCTGTAGGAGACTTCAGAACGGGATTTGCTGCTTGCCCAGTCCTCCTATGAGTGTTGTTTTGTGTTAGGACATGCCCTCTTGCCACACTTGCCAATCTTGTCACCAAATGTATGCCACTTTGATTGGTTGGCTCCTTAGTGTTTACACAGTGAAGAAATAAACTGCTTCCAGTTCAGTCAGTCCACAGTTGTACATGGTGTGCTGAGATGATGAGGCCAAAGTTCCTCTGGCTGCTCTGGGCCTATGCATGCTGCTGGAGCACTGGCTTTTGTGGGAGGGTGGTGGTCTGGCCCACTGATGCAAGTCACTGGATCAATGTGAAAGTGGTGCTGCAAGAGCTCGTTCTCCGGGGTCATGAAGTGACTGTACTGGTGCCCTCAAGCAATCTGCTCATCAACTACCAAGACACCTCCTCCCCCTTCACCTTTGAGGTTCTGCAAGTCCCCTTTAGCCAGAAGACCCTGGATGCTGCCATGGAGGACTTCCTCAATCTCTGGCTGAACGAAGCCTCTAATCTCTTCCCCTGGGAGGTCATGTGGAGGATGAAAAAGGAACTGGAGGTCTTTACCAATATGTCAAAGCAAACATGTGACACCTTCCTGATGAACTCTCAGCTGATAGCAAAGCTGCAGCGGGCTAAGTTTGATATTCTGATTGCTGACCCCCTGTCTATAGGCGGGGAGCTCGTAGCAGAAATCCTAGCCATCCCTTTTGTCTACAGCTTCCGCTTCTCTGATGGGAATGTGGTAGAGCGGCTGTGCGGTGGGCTCCCATCCCCCCCTTCCTATGTGCCTGCTAGTACAAGTGGGCTGACACACCAAATGTCCTTTATGGAAAGACTACAGAACTTCCTCTTTTACTTCTACACGGATTTATTTTTCTTGAAGTTTTGGCGCGATGAGTGGGATGAGTACTACAGTAATGTCTTAGGTAAGGCAGCTGTTGAGTGGTTTCTTCTCTTGCATAGGTTGTGCCTTTTGAATGTTTTGGGACCTCAGTGCTGTTGTTTCAAAATACTGTTTCTCAAAGGCCAGCAGAGGTGGCAATCCTGCTTTTTTTTCACAGAGGCTCTGCTTTCCCTTTTAGGTCTGATCTGGACTATCAGACATGAGAGCAATTTTGCTCTAGTTCCTCTGGAGGATCTACCAAGCATGTAGTTCTAATATTTGCCAATGATGATACTGCTGGTGAATTCTTGCACTGAGCTGTATGTTCATTTTAGTGCTTTCAGAGGACAGCTGCTGCCTTTTCGTCTTGATGATGCCAGCTTCTACAATTAAGATGGTAGAAGATAAAGGCCGGAGGGCAAAATCATTCCTTAACTAAATGTAAGGCACTGATGACAGCGCCATTAACACCACAGGGATGGAGTTAACCCTGTTGTAACTGGGAGCACAGGCTGTCTCTGGACAACTGCAGAGCAGAAAAGCACCCTTCACTCACATGACATGCATCGTCTGGAAGTATCTCTCAATGCTGCAGTGCAGGATGTTGAGCATGAGTTCAGATTCTTGAACAAGAAATACTACGAACTGTCACCTCTCCTTTTCATCCACCATTCAGAATATGAAATAGTCTCCTTAAATTACATGCATACCTGAAAAGTTTGTTCCAACGCGGTACAACTCAGGCATGATTCAAAGTCTATTAAACAGACCTTTTAGTTCAATGGACTTTGAATCTTGTCCAGAATATCTGCCAGTTTAGGCAGATAACGAGTGAAAATCTCTGGACTGACTTTTTTTCTAAATACCACATAAGATTTAATTACATCTTTATATCAGTCTACGTGTAATACAGACTTAATTTTCACCTCAGTAACTTTGTAACTCACTCATTACTCTTTATGAAGAAAAAAAAACCACTGGCATAGATTATTACCCTGATCAAGTAATATAAGAAGATGCTTGACAGCTAATTTTTATCTTGCTGCTTATTTTCCTTGATTCCTGCTTGGGCAATAATCTATCGATACTTCTAGCACTTTTACTCTCCAGTTTTGCTTTCTGTAGAAAATACTGCAAAGACAGCTTGCAACATGTATCTAAGAATATATATTTTTCCAAATGGGAAGCTATAAAACATTAGATTACCATTAGATTTTTTTTCTGTAGATGGAGTTCTAGAGACAATGTATTTTGCATAAAAAAAACTTTCAAAGCATCTATGGATTTGGCCAATTTTTCCCAATATGTGTCAGAAGCAGCTGACCCAGTTCTCAAGAAAATTAGGCATGTCTATACCTGTCTTTTAGTGTTGTCTGAGTAGCCAGTAATTGAGTCACCATTTGAAAAATGCTACAGAACTTCACTTAAAAACTTTCCTTCTCCCTGACAGTTGATCATCACTTTGTGATTCATTTATTTTTTATTTGGAACTAAATTTTCTGTGATCGTTCTCTTCCCCAAAGTGCATTTTTATTACAAGCACAGGTAATGAACTCTTTCAGTGGCAAGAGGGGTTACAACAAGCCTGCACTTCTACATTACAGATAATAAATGTTTCCCACTTGTACTGCCCTAAATTAATCCTGAAGGTTCAAAATCCTTTTAAAGATTGTATTGCCTTGTTTGTGGCCACCTGCCAAGGCTGAACACAGGACAGGGCAAGGAATAGGTCCAGATTTGTGAGTGTTTTCATTTTATGCATGGTTTGATAGATTACACTGTTTGGAAGTGCCAAAAGACAAAGGTAAGGCTCCTGTTTCTCAATCTACAGCAAACAAAGTCACTCCCGTGCATGTTGTAAACCTCTTGTACCTTGTCCGCAGGAAGGCCCACAACCCTGTGTGAGACGATGGGGAAAGCAGAGATATGGTTAATCAGAACTTACTGGGATTTTGAATTTCCACGCCCTTTCCTGCCCAACTTTGAGTTTGTTGGAGGACTTCATTGCCAGCCTGCAAAGCCACTACCAAAGGTACTCCAGCTTCGCTCTGCTGTTGGCTGGTGGGTTGTGCAGCAGAAGAAAGACTGTTTCTCTTCCTGACCAACCATGCAAGCCATGTCCTGAGAAAGCTCATTCTTAAAGAAATGTTCTGCTGCTGGTGGGGAGGAGCATGGAGCTGTTTAGCATCTGTCCATGTCCCTCCAGCTGAGGGCTGGGGTTACAGGCTTACAGCTATGTGTCCTGAAAGGATAGCAGAGGTCAGTGTGGGGGAATACAGCATCTGTTTTGCGAAAAACAGGGGCTACCTCAGAGTAGTTAAGTGTAACATTTAATTATAAGATACAGACTTGCAGCCCACGATAACACTGAAATAGCTGATGCAAAATGGCATTGTGACAGGACAAATTCTTTAACTAAAATGGGGTCAAGACTTGCAGAAAGAGATGAGTGAGAAACACTTTTTCTATTGTACTTAGTTTAAGGCATCTTAATGGGAGTGAAAGACTTGATCATCTCCAGCCTATGCTCTGCTGTGAATGGCCATATTCCAGTGGAATTTGAAACTCTCAGAGACTGATGAGGGCAACATGACAGACTCTAGTTTGGATTATCATTCCTGTAGGAGCCTCAGAAGACATAGGCCATTTTCAGTGCAAGTTATCTACTAAAAAGAACCTTCTCTCTACTCCCTTTCCACTCAGAGAAGGGGTTGAGGTTGGGGCAAATGGATAACCATTCTCTTTTGGATATTACTGCCATTTCACATGACATTAACTAAAGAAGTGGAACAGGAAAACCTACTGGTCTGATTTGTAGAAAATCTTCTGAGCAATGTGGTGTGTTGCAAGAAATAAAGAGAACTCTCTAACTAATGAAATGATGGCAGTGACTCAGTGATCTGTGATCAGCATGCTGAAAAACCCTGTCAGTTTTTAGCACAGTCCCTTCCTGCAGAGTTACACAATGCAAAGTACTTGTTCTAGGAAAATCCAGAACCATGACTATGCTCGGGAGGGGGCCACAGGGTATGGCCGGCTCATGACAGTGCCAGGATCCATTCCTGCTGCTTGTGCTCCAAAAAAAAATGTGTCCTGAAACGGCTAGATTTTCTTTCCAAAAGACAAAGCATCTGTCACCTGTCTCAACTTCTCCTGCTCATTCTTGGGGAGAAACCGTTTTGCTCAGGACCAGGTCTGTCTTCGTAACTGACACCTTGTAACATTCTGTCAGTGGAGGTGCTCATACACCATGTCAACTTGATAAACTAAAAAGGTTATGCCCTCTTTTCACAGAAATCTGTGCAGTCTGCATGGCATAATTGGTCTTGGTATGTTTTCTGTCTCTCCTAGGAAATGGAAGAATTTGTTCAGAGCTCCGGGGAACACGGCATCGTGGTATTCTCTCTTGGGTCAATGGTCTACAACCTAACTGATGAAAAAAGTAATGTGATTGCCAAAGCCCTCAGCCAGCTTCCACAGAAGGCAAGTTTCCTTTCAAGCTTAAAACAACTTGCCTGTTTTTTATGTGCATCCCTGCTGGATATGCTACAGCTGGGATGCTGGGCTCTCTCTGACAGGCAGACTGCCGAGCTACCTCGTGGAGAGTTCTGGTGTTTCACCTTCTGAACTGAATTACGTGGTGGTGCATCCATAGGCCAAAATACATAAATCACTCCAGGCAATTTTGATAATAAGCATGTAATAACTAATCAAAGAGTTCAACTGGAGCTGAAGCTATTTGAATTACTGGGAAAGGGCACATGGGTTCGAGATAAAGCCCTATATTACACGTAATAATACAGAATGGCACATTGCATGTACCATGTTTATCTTATTCTTCCTTTGTTCAAGGTCCTCTGGCGGTACAAAGGGAAAAAACCAGAAACTCTGGGCTCCAACACCAGGATTTATGACTGGATACCCCAAAATGACCTGCTTGGTGAGACTGATTCTATCTGGGATGGACTGTACCCTCGGAAAAACTGTTTGTTTTTCCACTGAAATAGCTAATTCAAGGACCAGAACCATGTAACACTTGTGGATACACTTAGTTTCGTAACTTAAGCTGCTTTGCTCTTGCAAGCCTTTATTTCCAAAAAGGCTCTAACTTCCAGATCTTGGTGGCAGTTGTCTAGAAAGGCTCAAAAACACCTGTAGGCAGGAGTAAATACCAAAGTAGAGATGTACTCTGGAGTTGGATTTGGCCTCTGCAGTTAATCTCCAGGGCTTATTCTTCAAAATGCTTCACCTAAGCAAGGCTGAAGCAGGGGGCTGTTGCAAACCTGATACCGTGTGAAAACTAGAACAGCACAAGAGCAGGAGGGCTGAAGTAACTGGAGTAGTCTGGCAGGATATGATGATTCAGACGCTGCATTAAAAAAGTATGAATGCACGAAAGCTGAACATGCAAGCTCTGCTGCTGACCCAGAGGTCAGGGGCCGTTCCCTTGTCTGGCAGTGCATTTGCCCCCGTGTTTTGCAGTGCTCACATCCCAGTCAGTGCAGTCTGCCACAGCTGCTGTTACATGCACCTCTCCTTCCCTGTTACAGGGCATCCCTCCACAAAGGCCTTTATTACTCATGGTGGGACCAATGGGCTCTATGAAGCCATCTACCACGGGATCCCAATGGTTGGGATTCCCATGTTTGCCGACCAGCACGACAACATTGCTCACGTAACGGCAAAGGGAGCTGCAGTTCATGTGGATTTCAACACACTGAAGACTCAGGACCTGGTTGATGCGCTGAATACAGTCATTTACAATTCCACGTGAGTTTTGTTCTCGCCTTACAGTAGGCCCAGGTTATCAAAATCCCGGGCTGCTGATGTGAGAAATTCTGCTAGCTCTTAGAAAATGCAGGTAGCTAAGTTTGGGTTTCAGATGAAAACCATCTTTCATTTCTGAGAATCAGCATTTCTCAAATAGGAGAGATCAGCAATTTGATTTTCCTTATATTTTATGATCCCTTCAAGAAGTTCTTGGAAACCCCAGAGCAGCTCTTGAGACAGTTCTCTGCTAGTGTAAATCCTCTGCAGGCACTGGGTGACAGTTCTAGGTGTATTAGGTCTTCTCTGTCTGTCGCCACAACAGTTCTTTTTCCCACCCCTGACCTTCCAATATCCTTAGGTTACCATACCTATCACTCAGGACTTTAGAGGGTAAGGAAGGCCAGTAGCTTGGATCCCTTGCTAAGCACAAGGCCATTGACAAAGCAACTGGAAAAAATGCAGGAGTCCTCAGTCTTTGGCAGCAACTCCTGTCAAATGTGAGTGACAGGTGTTCCTTCAATATGAACTTCCAAATTCCCGAATCAAACAGACCAACACTGATGGAGGTATCTAGTATCTGAGGGAGTTCGCCATGTGGCAGGTGACCCATAACAACCTGCATGATATTTGGTGTATGCAGCCTCCCCTACCTTCCCCTCAGTTTTATTGCTGAGCTTGACACCATATGGCCTGGGATATCCCTTGGGTGAGTTGGGCCCAGCTGTGTCCCCTCCCAAGTCCTTGTGCACCCCCAGCTGCCTTGCTGGTGGGGTAGGGTGAGAGGCAGAAAAGGCCTTGGCTCTGTATAAGGCCTGCTCTGCAGTAAGGAAACTATCCCGATTTTATCAACACTGTTTCCAGCACAAATCCCATAGCCCACACCACCTACTATGAAGAAAAAGTTAACTCCATCCCAGCCAAAACCAGCACACTGTATTATATTGGAACATAAAATGCTGCAATTGTTTCCATGCTGCTTTTTTAAGGAGTATCTGGAATAATTTCTAGTAACTTTTCTTTGCAAAATATTGGCTTTCTCTATTAGTACTTTTAACCCAATTTTATGCATACAGGAATAAATTGGACCAGTTTCAAATATATTTAAATAAGACTGATGAAAGTAAAAGCAGGGCTGTCTACCTTCCTCAAGAAGACTGCCAGGTGCTGAATGGCTTGTTTCAGGAATCAGTGAGAAATCTCCCTGGTTTCTTCCCTTTTTTTTTTTTTTTTTTTTTCCCCAGCTATAAGGAAAATGCTCTAAAGTTATCCAAGATACAACATGACCAGCCGGTTAAGCCTCTGGACAGAGCTGTCTTCTGGATTGAATTTGTCATGCGCCACAAAGGAGCAAAGCACTTGAGACCAGCTTCTCACCATCTCACCTGGTACCAGTACCACTCCCTGGATGTTCTGGCATTCTTGTTCACCTGTATAGCCATTGCTGTCTTCATTCTTGTTAAGTGCTGCTTATGTTGCTGTAGAAGACGCGGCAGGATTGCAAAGAGGAAGAAAGAATAGACATCTTGTTCTCACCAGCACTTTCTCTTCTCCTAGGCTGATTCAGCAAGGCATTTATGCACATTCTTTGGTTAATAAAATTATCAGGATATGCTTTAACCTGGGCATATCATGAAGTGCCCCACTGAACAGGGTCATGATACAAAGCTGTTGTGGGGCAGAGCTGCTTGTTTAGCCAGCAAATTCTTTCTGGCCTAAATAAAACTGAATTATAGTTGCTTTAGCCTAATGGTCTCTACCATGGTAATTACTGCTCTAACTTTTTAAATTCATTTTGGTATATTCCATAAATTCAGCCTTCCTCTGTGAGGTACTATGGGTCTGCAACTAATCACCTTACCTTAACTCTGTCCTCGCCTTTAAGTGTCACCCAGGCTCGATGATTCACAACCAAAATGCCTCTCCAGTCAGAATCTCACTCTCCAGACAGGACAGAGAAGGTAACATCACAGACTCCTAAAAAGTGCCTGTATGAAGGGTCGTGATCATAAAAATTGGGTGCTGCAAGTGGCAAATGCACTGACTACTTGGGGGCTAAGGGGAGACCAGAGTCCTAAGACCATCAAAGAAATTACTCTTTTGGGAACCATTTATCTTTTCCTTTCAGTCTGGAGTCCTGCTGCACAGACCATCATTCTAACTGCAACACTGCAGGGATGTGAAAACCACCTCTGTCAGGAACTTGCCCATTTTAACCCCCAAATGCCTCTGAGCCATGCAAGAAAAACTTGAGAGAGGGAACTTGCAAAGCAGTAACATTACAAGTAGGAACAGTGCACTAGTCACTTGCCTTGCCTGAAAAGTTTTAGGGAAAATAATGCTGCTCTTGAGTCAGGTCAGACTAGTACTAAAAGCTGTACCAGTCAGACTGGTACTAAAAGCAGTACTTCTTCAGTTGTTAAAAGGTGTCTACTAAAATGCTGCTAGTTCAGGCCTCCGGCTCTAGGTAAGGTTATTATGTGCCAGCTTACTCAAGAAAGAACCTGCTCCAATTTGCTGATATTTGCTGTACTCTGGAATTGTTTTTCAAACAGAACTGGCTGAGAAAACATGATTATTTGTTTACATAATAAAATTCCTTATACCACATCAACTCTTTTATTAGCGTTGTCATGTTTCAATGTCTGATTAAGTCTCTTCATACTACAACACCTACAAAAGCTCAGGTGAACTGTTTCCAAACTGAAGAGGGGGTAGAACAAGACTACTGCATCTCATGGCAATTTCTGGTACACTATTCCTACAGCCACGATGGACTCATGTGCAGGAATATGCATATTGAAATATGCACAGTGAACAGAAAATGGAACAGTGCAACATCCAGGCCTCAGATCTGAAAGGGTTTGCTGTAACTGCTCTCAGCTGGTCCCCAGGCACAGCTCCATCAAGCTTGATCACTAACAGCCCCCATCACCCAGTTGCTGAGATGTCAGTTCAGATGCCTGAAGGCCAGCAAGCCTCCTAGAACACTCCATAGGCATTGGTCAGACAGGGCTAACAAAGGACACTGGTAACAGGATAGCTAGGAAAAGTCAGAGAAAGTGCTCCATAGTCAGTGTCAGGAGGGGTGCTTCTTATCTGTAACCTACTCAGAAAAATTCAGCTTATCTAGTATTGAATTTAAGAAGTAAAAAAATCCAAACAAACCAACTAACCAAAAACCAAACAAAACCAACACCCCCTCTTCATTTCTTCACTTTAGAATCTGCATATAAAGCAGAGAAAGATATCAAAGTAGGAAGGTGGTCTATGATGCATTTCTCCAATTAGACACAGTATGTATACTAAATTTTTCACACTGATCTGACCCTACAGCTAGCATGCACACCTCTCCATGAACAATAAACTGTTTTGAGGAACCGAAACATATGTGCAGCTTGTTGTGTTGCTTAAAGAACCAATACATACTTGCACATTGGAGGTCTAACTTTTTGCTGAATACATGCAGATTTTTACTGGAATTGTAGACTAAAATAAACAGAGCCCAAATTATTGCCAGATCTAAAAAAACACACGCTTCCACAACTGCCACACTGTGGCCAATCCTGTACTGCAATTTATAAGAACATCAGCGCCCAGCCCAGTGGAGCTTGGGTCTTTAAAACACGTGCTACAGTCTCACTTTGTTACATGATCAAATGCTGAAGAAAGTTTATGAAGTCCACCCAAGCAGTGCTACTCTTACAAGTTTTGAAAAATTGGAAATTGCTAAAGGAACTGAAGAACTTTCACTACAAATTTTACTTTTCTTCCTCGCCTTCCCCCTCCCCCCCCCAGTTTTACCATTGGCATTTAGGTTAAAATATTTCCTATCTAAGAGAAATAAAAAGTGATGCAGTTTCCACTACAAAGAACACGTGGGGAGCGTCTGGATCTTGCTGAACTAACACACTTCTGAGAGACAGATATGACTGTGGCCAAGGACAGCCGCTCAATAGTTCAGAGATAGTATGATTAAGATGAACATGCAGGGCCTTACTAACTCTGATGAGCTGCAGGAATTGTAAGCTGACTACATCACTGTGGAAACAGAAAAGCAGTTACCTTTTATTTCAGGAGTCCTTTTCCTAAATTCAGGCTTCAAATCAACTTCACCTACCACATGAACATTTAGGAAAACGTTTTCCTAGAACTGCCAGAATCTATCAAATCTAGCAAGCTTAGAAAATAAAGAAACCTGATGTGACATTTAAACATTTCAATAGTTACCAATTTATTTTTATAAAAAAAATGGTAGCAATGTAGAATACAGCAATATTTTCTGGTTCCACGCACGCAGGTTGTGAACATTCCAAGCAATGTGTACATTTTGGAAGGAGACTAGACAAGAGAATTGACCAAAATGTTACTGAACATGGGAAGATTTTTAAAAAAGGCTAAAAATTAGATATCAATAGTGTCTTCTTAATATTGCTTTCATTACTGAAGACTGAAAAAAAACACTTGACTTTACAGAGAGGGTTAAAAAATGGGGGGGGAAGAAAGAAAAAAAAAAGGCTGCTACAACACTGCCATACAATAAAAAAAAAAGAAAATTCAAACTTCAATATTTGCATACTTGATAGCAGCATTCTCCCATCGAACCATATGAAACTACAGGAAGAAAACATCAAAGCAAAAAAAAAAAAAAAGGCAGTTATCCATCAGTATTCAAAAACCTAGAATGAAGTCACTAAGTAGATGAACACTTATTGAGAATTAATTAATCAATATCTACATTCTTAGCTGCTTCCAACTCTGTTCCAATAGAAACGTGAAGTTGAGTGTCAGCTTTGCGTATTTTATTTTTGGCCTATTTGAGTTTTTTCCAGTTCATAATTCACTGCATGCTTGGAATAGAGAGGGTCATTATAAATCCTTCTACACAACGAACTTTAGGTAGACAGCTGAAAATAAAATGTACTACTTGTAAACACACAAAAAAATACAAGCTTTTTTTGTTTCAAGTGAGCACTGGTTCCAGATAGATTATCTTCGGTATCTACCTCTTTCACCTCTGTCTCTGTCCCGGTCACAAATCCTTTCTCTCTCCCTTTCCCGATCACGGCCTCTGTCGCGTTCTCTGTCTCTTCTATTGTCTCTAGGACGGTCCCGCTCCCGCTCCCGGTCCCTCTCCCGAGGCCTGCTTCTCCGACCGCTGACAACTGCTTGTGTGCGGCGAAGAAAGTCATCTACTCTCATGTCATAGTCGTGCTGTGATCAAAGGACAGCTCTGTTTATCTTCTTTCCCATATTAAAATTCTTTCCCTTATTCATAGGGCTGGCTGTACCTCTTCAGAAATCACAGTATTTCAAAAAACGCCAAACAAATCCCAAGTGTCCAGCATCCATGTGCAGAAGCTGGTGTTCAAATGCCAGATACCAGCAAGAGACCTGAAAGCTAAGCAGCCTTCTAAACCAGCTGACAGAAATTTAATGATCTGCCCTGTTTTCTGATGTGCCTGTAAAAAATAGCAGAACACAAACTTCTGCTGAAAAAGTAATTTGTTGTGCCTGAGCACAGGCAATGTGACAGGCATGTCCTTATTCAAACTGGCCTTAAGCATGAAAACATTCAGAGCTGGACAGCTGGAAGCCAATTTAAAACAGCCCTCAGTTTAAAAATCTGAAAATTTTGTGCTTCTACCTCACCTGGGAAAGAAAGAGTTTTCAAATTTGCTGGAAGTGTCAATCTGAATAACTAATCTTTCTAGGGAACACTAATACAGGTCATAAAAATGCAGTTTATCACAGTGAACAAAGCTCAGGTTAGGCTATACCTGGACCCCAGATTCCTACTCTGGCCTGCAGACTTGCATTCCCCTCTGTCTCTGTGGACACTCACCACTCGTTTGTCTCTGTATCTTGCTTCATGTGGTACAGGATGATGTCCTGAGTATGGAGGGTGAGCCTGAGGTGGAGGTGCATGGTGCTGATAGTAAGGGTGGTGTGGTGGTTGCTCCAT
This sequence comes from Oxyruncus cristatus, assembly GCA_013399855.1. NCBI lineage: Eukaryota > Metazoa > Chordata > Aves > Passeriformes > Cotingidae > Oxyruncus > Oxyruncus cristatus. The sequence goes on from VXAY01005702.1 coordinate 815,896, forward strand.
ACCTGGATACGGTGGCTACAAGAAAGTTACAGGAAGCTCATTGAGTGTTTCAGAGCAAAGGAATGCACACAAGGCTGAGCGCCGGTAATTCAGAACACAGGTTATTTTCATTCATATGGAAAACACAGCAACTAAATATATCCCATCACAGCCTCCTAGCTGAATGGCAGGCTACTTTCCATTAAGTTCGCAGGCTTTACTACCTCTCTACCACTGCTTTTAGAAGTTTGGTCAACACACTCCCCAAAAACTAAACATGCCTTCCCTCCATATCTGCCTCAACGTGACATTGTATATAAAACTTCTGCTACCTAAATATGGTGGGTTTGGTTTTTTTTAAACCTATGCACATGGAATATGAATTCTGTCCAAACTAGCCAGCTCTTACGGATTGAGTCTTTTCAGTGTCACTCCTTATGAGTATGTTTCTATTTTAACTGAGAAAAACCTTACTTTGTAAGACAAATTATTTGACAAGGGGCAGATTTTTATTTTTTTTTAACAAGAAATATTTTGGCTGATTTCTTCCATTTCTTCTATCAGCAAGGCCTTCCTTTCCCATATTACCAAACTATCATTGTTCATATTTTGTTACAAAGAAAGTGCTGGATTTTAGGATGACTACTGGTACAGAATACAAAATGGGGAAGAGGGGAGGGAAAAAAAAAAAAAAAAAAAGAGTTTCTGGAGGTTTAGCTGTGTTTGAAAAATCATTTTTCTCCCCATCTGACAACCTCGCTCACTTCCTTCAGTTATAACAAACCATAGCTGTGTTTCAGCTGAGAAAAATTAGAGGCTATAGGAACATCTCTACATCTGGCATTGCTTTTTGCTCATTGCCAGTATATACAAGAGCCAAAACACTCATTATAGTTATGCAAAAATCAGGCCAGACTTACTATATGTAACCAAAATAACTTGCTATAGTGACTACTCCTCCTGACACACTATCAGTTAATTTCTATCTGCACAGACATAGACATGTGCACTCAGATATCTGCTCATCTGACTGGGAAAAGATCTGCATTTCAGTGGAGGCTGTAATACGGGAAGACTTATTTTAATCATGTTGTGCAGTCCACTTTGCTATGTTCCTGCATGCTTCGCTGCCACAGCCAAAAGCAAGCCACTGCACAGCACTAGAGCACACCAGTCCATTCCATCAGCCTCTTCAACACATCCACCTGTTTGATGCATTTGCTGCTTGAGAGAAAGCCAATTACTATGAACATTTAGCAGAATACAAAATGTCATTATTACACCCCTTTCTGGAGGCTAAACGAGGGTTCTACTATTTCCTCACAGCTTTCAGTTTCTCACAGACTCAAACCAAGACAGAGTCCAGCTACCTGTTTAGTAGAATGCCAGACTACTGCTGAGAGCTAAGTAAATTTCAAAATACTTGATATTTTAGGGGAAAAATATTAATATTTACATAGTTACAGCAAAGATACATTTTAGGAAAAGAGCAGAGTTGAATGCACACTGAATATGCCAGGCTCCTTTAGAGGGAAACAAAAAAAGCCATATTCTACGGAGAAAAATCGAATTCAAGAAGACACAAACCATTCCTTGCCATGGTGGTGGTGGTCCCATGTTGTGGAATTCCCTCACGTAATCATTGTAGGACTAAAATGAAAGACAGTAACATTAAAATTTGTGATGAGTGTTCTTTGGAAGCACAGAAAGTTGAATATAAATTTCCCCAAAAATCTGCATGCACCAACTTACCCCATTTAAAAACACATCTCGTCGAACTCCTGAAAATCGTCTGTTGGGAATAAAAATTTATAGAACTAAATCCAATTTATCCATACAGACAAGTTACCAGGGCATAAAATGAGTAACATGAACACACCTTACCTGTCTACTTCGGGATATCTGGGATCCTTTATATACCCTGTTCGAACACCAAGCAGTATTAATTCAATTTAACATCTCAAGTTTACACTCAATAGAAACATACTCAGTAGAAACTGTCCTTTTATTTTGTGCCAGTTATGAAATTCTGTCTACCTGCTATTACCCTCACTTTTAAACTAATTCTCAAAAACTTCTAACTTCTTATAGACAGTGCAGACAAATAGTATAATGAAAAAAGTGCCACAGGTAAACCCACAGGAATTTGCACACAGTACAAACAAATATACAAGTGGGTAACTGTGCAAATAAACACCTGAAATTTAGTCAAAGGAATTGAGAATGCCCATGAATTTGAAGAGTACCATCTCTTCACAGTTAGTTTGTAGCTGTTGCTACTTACTAACTGTGTATTTACTAAATTGTGTTCAGGTGGACAGCTCTTAAAGCTGATTTTTTAGTAAGTTTTGGGTACAAAGCTACACAGAAGATTAAAAACAACCTCAGAAGCATCTGGAAAAGCCCCACAGCCAAAAGAATTCTTACAGCTTCAGTAAATCCCAGGAAGTAAGCTTTAAAGAGCTCAGTAAAATGGTGCAAGACACCAGGCATGCTTGTGCTAATAAAATAATGCTTCCTACCTCCATTATTTTTATTTTTTTTTTTTCTCCTTGAAAGAGCAGCAACAACACTTTTTTTGGCATCAAGGAACATAGGCTTTGCAGACAGGCTTGACAGATAAAGGCAGGTTCTTACAAGACTAGAAATCTACCACTGAAATAGTAAAATACACTTTTCTAACAGCCATGAAGCACGATTTGGTAGACTAAAAGTAACAATTTCTTAACAGCTGCTTTCTGAAGAGAAAAAAAAATAATGGCACTATGACCAGTGTTGTTGCTACACTGCCATTACAAACATTTTTCTTTGGACAACAAAACAATTCCTTTCTCAAACTCATTAGATCCTCTCGTAAAATGCAGGGAAATTTTCCCCTCACCTCCTCACGTTAAGCCTGTGAAAAACTCTTTCTGAAAACAAAACTGAACATCTACCATCATCTCTAAACAGCGGCTCCTAGTCATCTCAGCTGACTTTCCCAGCTGGAAGTTTCTGACAAACATTTTCATTTGATTATTAGCATCTTGACAATCACACCAATTCTTGTGTCCACATTAACAAAGCACTTGAGAGGATCATTCACAACAGTGTACAACTCTGAGGCTCCTACAAAGGGCTCAGCATAGGTTAACTCAGCTCTCTATCAAACCAGTGAAACAGTATCACTGACTTGTGTGAGAGGTGGGTTAAATCAGTGGCAGCACTTGGGACAAAGTCACATTTTTACATCCCAGTCGTATCAATAGTTTACTTTTGAATTAATGAGGACATATTAAAAGAGAAAACATTTGTGAACTGGTGCACACAAATCTTCAGAGTAAGATATTAACCTGGTCTTTGGTGAAACTCAGGGGGATAGTCAATCCTTGGTTTCTTTCTGCTGTTATGAATATCATAATCTTCTGGTCGACGCCTACACAAATTAGATATCAAAGATTAAACAAGGTTGCTTGAAGCATTTGTCACAGCATAGTCTGAGCTACCCAGGATCTCAATTTAATAATTCTGAATTCCATTTGCTTCAAAATATTCTACGCCTTTAAATCTGAACTGATGTAATCAGGAACAGCTCAATTACATACCCTCTACTCTTACTTTCCGTCTACAGGAATTTTGGTAGTTAAGGAAGGAACTTTACCCAACTATACTTTCATATCAAACAAAAGGTAACAATTTTGTCTAAAACAAACTTACGCATTAATATTACACTTTTTACATTACATTTTGAAACAACCTATTGGATAACAAAAAAGTTCACAGAACATTACTGCATTTGATAGCTATGGGGTAAAGAATTCTATAAAAGGTCTATTTCCATAACATTTATAAACAAAACTCTGCATGCTGTGTGGAATTGCTTCTTTCACTGTAACTTTCCTAATTGGGTAGGTCAGTTATATTATTTCTAATAATTTCCGTTCTAAGCAATTTACCAGGAATGCGTTGGTGCATTTTACAGAGTTTAGGAGTGCTTAAGCTTCCTAATAATTAAAATAATTAGGGCTCCTTTCTATACAAAAGCTCTTTGACAGAAGAGGTATTAAGAACTTTGCTCTTCCTTATAAACTTACATTCCAGTTGCTGTTATGTTTAACGAAGAACTGAAAACAAGCTGCTAATTTTGCTCCAAAGTACATAAACATTAATGGGAGACTCCAATTCTAACACAAAGCAGCTACAAATCCACTCCTTCCCCCACCCAACCCCAGCAATATAATTTCTTATGACAAGACATTAACACTTTCTTAAATCACTTAATTACTGTGCAACTTGCTGGCTGAGTAACAAGCTTATATAGCTTTTAGTTATAAATAATTTCTTCCCCCCCCCACCTCACTTCCCAGCTTCAGTCTTTAAAACCCACCATACCCAGTTACTAAGCTTTTAAAATGGAAGCAGATTCTTTACTATAAGCAATAAGCCCAAAAACCAAAGCAGTTGCATCTACAGCAAATTCAGATCAAAGAAAATAAAAGCTGGTGTAAAGAATAAACATACCGCTTTCTTGTAGTTTTGAGAGTGCATTTACGACCGGTATAAAATATGATAGAAACAGTTCATATAGTAGTCCAACTACTGACTTTAAGCTGTAAGCCACATACATAAATGGAGGCCCTGGCAGGCTTGAGAAGGTGTGGTGGTGTAATATGTATAGTTTGCAGTCCATTGCAAAACCTTCACTTGTATATACTTTATTGCACTGGAAACCTCTTAGCTTAACTCCAAAAGCCATCTCGGTGTTCAGTCCTTTAAAGCCAAAAATAGGGGGCTGCTGCCAGGTTTCCTCCTACCTACTCGTTACAGTGTCCTTTTTTTTTTTTTTTAAGCTCAAGGAAATGGGGACTCTTGCTGGGGCTCTGTACCTACCACAGGACGTTTCCACAGAAAGGAAACTAAATCAAAGGTTTCAGCCCAAACCATACATCAGTCTGTATGCAAAGTGGCTACCACGGGGAAAAGGTGTTTGGCAGAAGGGCTAATATCAGTTCTTTGCCAAGACTTCTCCAATTCTGTAACAAGTTATACCCCCTTTTTCCTGGAAAATGATGTTAAGTTCATATAGCAGTGATCAATAACCATGTCGATCCTCTAAAAATATTTTAAGTCCACAGGTACTGCCAGCATCTGGAAAGGTTGTATATACAGACACAGCAACAGCCATTCTTTTTGGTTTGTTGCCGGGTCTCCAAGGGCCACTTGATCCCTTTTGGGAAGAACCTACTGTTTTCAGAAGCTCAGCAAGATGTGTGAATTCAGTGGTTACATGTTAGAGAATATCTGGCAATGGGGTTAACACATCACGGTGACACAATTTGAAACAGTCCCAATAATGCTCCTCTTGAATATCAAAATAACTTAAATATTTTATCCTCAAAATGAGGCGGCATCTTCTGCAAAATTCTAAGTGATCCTTATAAAAGTCCCATATTTGATAAGGCTTATCCAGAGACACACCTGAAAGAAAAGGCTTTTACAAGATATTAACACATTTTTGGCATATAAATATTTCCTCCTCTCCATCTAGCCTGCTTGTAATCAAGCCAAGCTTACCTACAGCTAGCATTACAAGTTGCATTTAGCTCAATAAATGATCTAGTCTAAACTAGAGACAGCACTTTAAGAGCTTTTTTCTGCAAAAGCAAAGATCCCCATTTTCCTCTTGAAAAATGACAGACCGGGGAACCATGTGAAATCCTCAATGAAGCCACAAACTTGTCCATGCAGCTTGATTTGAGGATTTTCTCTCTTCTTTATCGCAGGGAAAGCTTTGACGAATCACATTCCTCCATCACGTTATTCTGATACATGTGCCTATTATCAGTCCAAAGAACGTTTCTAACCTTCCCACGTCCCGAACAGGGTCTCGACGGGATGGGCGTCCTCTTGATCGGGGTTGTGAGTGCATTCTTCTCTTGTGCCTCATTTTATGAATGACTTGATACAAGTCAATACTTTCATCGGGAGGGAAGAGAAGACAAAGTTGGGTTCCACATTCCGGCTCAATTTCCTAGAATTAGTTAGAAGTTCAGTAGGGGTTTATAAACCGAAGAAATGAAACTCTCCCCAAATACACTGACAACATATATTAAAAAAAAAAAAA
>VXAY01005702.1:822074-835312 GCA_013399855.1 Oxyruncus cristatus
CAAAAACACTGAAAAAAAAAATTAAAAAAAAAAAAAAAAAAAAGGACACTTTGAAGAGATTTCAGTATCTCTAGAGACAGCAAAATTCACTTACATTACCTTTCACTTTTTAGCCACTACTTAGAATTTTCATAAATTAGTCCAACACTTGGGGCAACCATATCTTCCCATGAGACATACAGGCCACATCACTGTTTTGCTACAAAAATCAGAGGACTGTTTTTCATCACAAAGAAAATGATCACCTATTACAGAAAGAAAAGTGACAGACGTAGGAAAAAAACCCACCCCAGCTTCACGTATAAAGCTGTGGCCTGATGAAGTTGAGTATTACCACTCAAAATGAGTTCTTTTTGTATGGTACACAGGTCCATGAGAATATTGACTCAATGTTTGACATCAGTCAAAACAAGCAATTTATGTGTCCAGGATTGTTAGGAAAGGAACACAGAACAAGAAAATCATTATACCACACTGGAAGTTCATGTTCCACCCACACCTTAAATATCAGGTGCAGTTCTGACCACTGCATCTCAAAAAATAGGAGGACAGAAACGGAAAAGCTTGAAAGCAGGGCACCAAGAATAACTGATCGAGTGTAACAATTCCTACATGCAATGACTGAGCAGGTTGTGTCTCTTCAGCCTGGATTAAAAGAGAAATACATGGGGTACGGAGAACAAGGTGGATATAATGGGAGCATTGGACACCACAAGTTATTTGGAGTAGGGAAGGAGAGAGATCAACTTGCTGACTCTCTCTTCCAGTACAAGAACTCGGGGCCATCAAATGAAACTAGCAGGAGCCAGGTGCGAAACAATTCAAAAGAGTGCTTCTTCAACCTGGTGACTAGCAGGCCTGCATAATGCCTTCCCAAATGACGTTGTAAAGGCAGAATTTCAATGTACACATCCTCAGAAGAGAGATCCATTCAGAGTTACATAAATGTAAGTGGATAAATGACAACCGCTTCAGGAAATAAGCAGAGTTGAAATCAGGGAGAGCAAGCATCAAACAATGCTTGTCCAGAACCTAACAGTATAGTAATCTTATGAAAAAAAATGAAACCCATGTCCAGGATTGTAACTACTGTGAAGTGGACAAAACATCAAAAAAATATATTTCCTTGACCATTTAAAAGAAACAAAGCTAACTGAAATAATTTTTTTTTTTTTAAATTCACACTAAACTAAAAACAAGACTGATATTACTGTTTTACTTCTGCTACACAACAAAACAAACGTATGCATGGGCAAAACAATGCAGTACAGAATTGACATTTTCCATACAATATGGGGATTATAGAACTCCCATCTTGCTGTAAGAAAGCAGAACCCGTTATTTTACCCAAGGCATGGTTGCTTGATGACAGCAGTGAAATACCTGCACTGCGATACGTCTGACAAGACAAAGAGCCACCCCCACTTAAAATTTGCTTAGTATATACTTTTTAATGGCAGTCTACATGCTAAGCAATAGTTCATATAAAAAAAAATTGCAACGCCAAACACAGCTGGAAACACCAGAATCTGCTCTTAAAAACTGATGCTATGTGGTTTGCACACCGTACAATGCAAGGCACATTACATTTCAAATCCAAAATACCACAGTTTTGAAGCAAACACTGTTAATCACAAAGATAACAATAGAATTGGCACCATATTGTTTTCTTTTTTCTTCTTCCTCAACAGCATTAGAAAGATGCAGTGCCTTTGCTGCAGCACTCTACTGCAAGTAACAACTGATCAAAAACATTCCTAATCTTCTGCATGTACAAAGCTGAAAGCAAGCACTAGAAGACATGGGTTATAGAAAAGAAGTAATAATTAACAAACCTGTCCATCGCGTCCAATCTTTACTGGCTTATGTTCATTCCAAGGATTGGTCAGGTGAGCAGACTTAGTGAACGGCAATTCCCGCCTAAATATGCAAGTGGCACCATTTATAGTTTTGCCTCTGTTTTTCATTAAGGAAAGATTTAAAAACGCATACAGCAGGATATTGCATACAAAATAACATTGTTATCCTTTGTACTGTCAGGTCTAGGAACATACTCCTATGTAGTATGTATTGGTAACCAGGGATTTCACTTTGACTTATTCCACTATTAACTAATATAGTCCATACTGTGTCAGGCCATCTTTTCAAAGAAAATTTCTTTGGTCTTCGTGCACTATCGAGATTGTGCTTTTTTATTATCTCACCATCTGAATACACTGATCAGTCTCTACGTGATGTGGTAGCTCATGGTACCTACCCGAAAAAAGTCTCTGAGCATGTGACCTAACTACGAAGCTAGAACTGCTTTGAGCTGGAGGTGGGAGTCAATAGCTTCCAGAGGACCTTTCCGACCTAGACTTTTCTCTAATTTGAAGTCTCACTTTTCCTGTGTTTAGTCTTTCAGGCACCCTGAAGCGCTTGTACAACCATGCTACTATGTATCACACAGGAACTACTATAACTTTTTTCCTTAAGAGAGTTTTAAAACGTTTTCCGTGAAAACATCCTCAGTTACATCAATGAACATACTGCTCACAACCCACACATTATACAAAACACCTGTACTATTTCACATGTTATTTCACAAGAGTAGCGTTTTCTTTGCTCAGCCAGGTAAAGACAGATTTGTCCTTAAAGGATGTTTTTCCCTTATCTTCACTGTTGTCTATTCAAGTGAGCAGTTATTTTACTCAAACAGAACACAGTTTTCTGGTTTCAGTGCAAAAGATCAGTGAAGGAATGCAACTAAGTGTTAAAAACTTGTTTACATCAAAGAAATTATACATATTCTTTCTATAATGCATTATCTACATAAAAAAAACAAACGTACTTTCCATTGCACGTGCCAGGTACAGACCTGAATCCCCAGGAGAGTAACACATGGTTTTGGGTAGACTGGAGGACACATCTCTGGTTGAATCGAGTTTCAGAAGGAGGCAGTCAGCACTCAAGTAACATGCAGAAGTGGTATTATAATGCCTTGTTACTGACAGCAACATAAACGAACAATGATTTACCTGCAAATCCAGTCAATTTTAAAGACACCTCCCAACATTTTTGCATTCATTCCTGCAGGCAGCACCCAGTGTATAGGTGATCCTCCATGATGGGACTCTGAAGACAATCTTGCAAACCCTAAAGGATTTCATATGAATTGTAACAAAGATACAAGAGAAAATCTATAGAACATAAAACTCACGTTCACTTACCTTGATAACATATCACTTTCCCTTACCTTGGAATTTGCCACTCTCTCTTACAGAAAATATCAAAATAACACTCCTTGCTGATCTAAATGCAGCATTAAGCTTCTTTTCATTCACTGGAAGCGTTGACCATACTCCCTAAAACAGAACAACACCCGCCCCACCACCAAAACATAAAAGTTCATCTCAAGTGATTTAGTTAACAGAAATACATAGTGCAGATGAGGAAAATAAGACCAAAATAGTGTACTGGGACAGAAGATAGCGGAAAGAGAAATGTATTGCTAAATTCATGTCTTTCAGGAAATATTTTTAGCCTGCCTTGTGCTAAAACTTTTAGAACACTGGCTTTTCAATTTTTTTTTTTTGAACTCTTTCAAAAGATGCTTTGAGACCATCTGAAATTACAATGGAAACATTATAATGATGGACAGATACCTTAAAAATACTAAAGGCAAAGGTTTTCATGTATTTTTTAAGTGACTTTGGTAGTTTATGTATTATATAACACACAAATTATGAAAACCCAGCAACATATATACTTAAATGTGGGCAGGCAGACTTCAGTATAGTATTGCAGATTTTTTGAGGGCAGTTTGCAGACTTTAAAACTGTTTCAGTGAAAGGCCAGCAACATGAAAGATACCAGAGTAACAATTTAAACTGACGACTCAAACCACTTGGTTCAGCCTTCAACATCTCCACCTATTAACTACTACCTCTTCCACCAGCCATTATGTAGCCATGCACGATAAACCCCAATCTGTTTTAAGGTACCAGCTGAACTGGGATATAGAATACCTGTTTACTGAATTACTCTTCAGTCCACTCTCTGGGCAAACAAACTTAAGCCTCAGAATAGGATCTAGAATCTAGCAAAGAAAATGTTCCTTCCCTTACTGTTTTTAGTGAAGGTGTGTATACATGTCCTGCTCTGAGTTCAGATCAATGTTTGTTTGACTGGCAATTCATTAGAGTCACCAGATAACTATCTGGCTTTTTTTACTAGCTTTCTGTCAGATTACATGGCTTTAGGCTGCTTCGAAAGCCCTGCTGTGAACTAGAACAACTTATTGTATTGGCACCACAAAAGCAAGTTTCACAGAAATGCAGTGGCAAAGCACTGATGCTTACACACTGAGAAAAAAACATCCCCTCCAAGAACTGTAGGAACAAGCATACTACTGCAGCCCTGAGCATGGATGAGGCACAGAAAAGGTATACCCCTTTACAGAGCTAAAGCAAAAACCAGTCACAACGATGTTCACTGCACAGATCAGACACAAAGGTGGGGGCAGGGGTACGAGCCAAATCTGTCCAGGAACTTTGAGATTTGCCTAATCATTTTAATGCCATCCTATTTTAGAAAATTTTCATTAATAGAATCACCTACTCTGTGTATATTGTGTAACAGCAAATAAGGTATTTTTTCCTCTAAGTTGTTCCATGCCAATACAAAACCACCAGAGTGGCCTAGTGCAACAGACACCTACTGCAATTTCTCAACAGCTGAAGTCCAGTGCTCTGGAATTCCTCCCAAAGAACTCACACAAGCACTGCCAGGCATACATTTCCACAGTAAGGCCTGAATCAACAGATCCCTGAATCAACTGAGAGAAATTACTTCTACAGCATTATATAAAAAACAAAACAAACTTCTGAACTTCCTCACAATACAGCGATACGAAGAGAGGTGCTGATGAAAGGGAGAAAATACCATCCCAGCATTCCTGGTGGACGTTGGCTTAGGACCTTATCAAAGAGACTCCGAGGCCCCTTTTTAACTCCACTCTTATCAAGATAAATGACTGATGGTCTAGAAACTTTTCTAGGTTACAGTGGAAGCAGAAGAACCAGGGTGAAGTAGCTTTTATCTCTGCACCTACTGAGATGTGATGCAGAAACTAACTCATCTATCTACATGGTCTTGTCTTGTATCCTAAAATGGGTGTGTTTGAAAACAAAGTTTTTAAAGAAAATTCAACGTACCTTTGCTTTAGCAAGCGATACATTTTCATGGTTATTACTTTTGATGAGAAAGAATCTTGCATCTTGGAGAATGTATTTAAGTTTACTTGTTTGGTCTGAAAAAAACAGAGTATCAAATAAGCTGATGTGTAAATACTTAGTTACCAAGCATGTTGCTTTGAGTGTAGATAGTTGTTTGCTTCCTTCAAAATACACAGTATCCCACCCAATTCTACCTATGTATTATCACAGCCACCCAACTTGAAGTCTAAGCTGTAGAGCACAAAATGCCAGGGGAAACAAAAACAAAAATAAAACTTCGATATCCAGGTAAAGAAAAAAAAAATAAAATCAGCATGATTCAGTGATGTTCCGACATACTGGACTTATTTCCTTGCTTAAGTCTTTCAGCAAATACCGGGTAACACACACAACAAGCACAAGTCGTCCAATAGAGAACGCTGAAATGTTGAAATGTTCCTCTTTTCAGATTTAAGCACTTTCTTTTCTAATTTGCTGCCTCTGCAAGGAGCAAAGTGACTGAACTTTTTGCATATCACTCTCAACACATGCAAGAGTAGCTCAAGGTTCGCTTATCATGCTCAGAACAATTACGTGCTCAAATTGATTTATATCGGAACATCACTACTTACAGGTAATTCAATCAACAGAGGCAATGGCTTGCTATGGGGCATGCATTAAAAATTCAAATTTAAATGATACCTTTTTGGACAGCACGAACGGAAGATGATAATTTCTCATGCTTCTTTTCTGAACCTGCGTTTAGCCAAAGTACATTTGTTCAGATTGAGCCTTAATAGAGATAATATACAATTTCTACAGCCTTGTCACATACAATTTTCATTCATGACAAATTATGCTTTCTGGCGCGCACCCACACACACAAAAAATACTATTCAATGTGCACGAGTGTTTTGTTTTGGGTTTTTTTTTTTTTTTTGGTTTTCTTTTTTTGGGTTGTTTTGTTTGGGATTGGTTTTTAAAATAGTATTTGAACAATTTCCTACTCAGAAAACTAGTCACTGAATCATCATCTTCCAAGTTTAAAAAAAAAAAAAAAGTGAAAATTCCACTTAAGCAACAGAATAGCATTAAAGTAACAAGAAAGCCTACTCCCCCCGAAAGGTATCCACACACAACATGCCAAAAGTCAATACCAAATTATACCAAGCTATATACCCCATAAATCTCTACAGCCAGTTACATTTATTTTAGATTACACCTTAAGATTTGATGCAAGTTATGATAACAAGCAATAAAAGGAAAGAATACCTGCGTATGATTCTGATGCAGAACTTCCACTTCTGTCAAAAACAATGGGAGAGATACCCCTAGCTCTCTTCCGCTCCTTCTTTTTCTCATCTAAAAAGAAACCATAACAAATAAAAGCAGTATTTTAAACACCAAGTGTCAGGCAAAATTGAGATTAAAAAGTAATGAGACAGGAAAACATCAGTAAAAGTGAAGTTAGCATTCGGCTTGCACATTAAAATTGTGGTTGTTGCTGCAAAACTACCATGCACAAAAGAAGCAAATGCTAATTGCTCAAGCTTTTCATTCACAAAAGGAAGATGACCACCACAAAACCAGTAATTCTATGCAATGTTTAGAGACAGAATTTATCTTCCAGGTGTTTTAGTAAGGGTGGGTTAGCTCTTCTCCCCAGCCTTCCACATTGAGCACTAACTGTGTTGCAATAGTGATATGGGCTCATTTGCTCAGAGCTCAACAAAATGGCAAGTGATAGGAAAACAAAACACTGTGGCACACAGGCAATTATTTCCACTCTGAAAAAGTGTTATGTTTATACCACAGGGCTTTCTAGAACAATTACAGCTTCATTTGTCTTTAGGTTACACCTTGCTGTTCTCTAATTCCAAACAGCAGAGCTGAGCTAAAAAAGGCAGCATGTTAAGGAGGATGACCACCTATGGAGACTTCAGACAAGGAAGATACACAATAGGAATCTTAACAGGATTGCAAGTTGCTTTCCTAGAAAAAACAAACAATGAACAGCCAAACCCAAAAGTATTTACGTCATTAGCACTTCACATCTGTAAGTTAGGACCAGTCATAATGTACAACTGTGAAGCATCTGTTTCTAGTTTGTGCTTAAAACATTTACCTCCTTCTAAATTTGACCCTTCTAAATTTGCCCTAATAGCTAATATTTTCAACTTAGGTTTAGATTTACTACGCTGAAGGCAGTCGCTATTTAAGATTCAACTACACTTCCTGGGGAGATGGCGCTTTTACTACACCAGTCTGCCTGGTAACTCACCTAGAGGAATACTGAACAGCTTAACACCACTTAGAACGAATTGTATGGGAAGTTAAGCCACTAGGTACTCAAGAAAACACTAATTTTAATGTTTTAAAGCATTGAACAGCAAGGTCAAATCAGTCAAGAACACTATGAATTCTCAATATGGTAATCCAGATATTCAAAAGTTTGTGTGTAAGAAAATACCACTTTCCAGTACACTTTTTCCTTGCCTATGGTATTTCATAATTAACATTTTACTGACTTGTGCAACCACAGCTTACTTTTGACATGGTCAGGAAGTGGTTATTTTTAAAAGCAGCCAAACTTTCAATGGCAAGGTATTTCAGACTAGCATGCACGATGCTGCCTACCTGATGCATCTGAACCAGACCCAGATCTGACTGACCCATCTGTGAAAGAGGCAGATTCAGAATCAGAATCGCTGGCTTCACTCCGTGTGTCATAGTCATTTCCTTCCTTCTGATCTCTCTCATCCTGTTCATACTCTTCTTCATCTTCCTCCCCGTCTTCTTCCACCTCTTCATCCTCCTCCCCTTCATCATCTTCCTCCTCTTCCATTCCTTCCTCCTCATTCTCTGTGTTGCCTTGTTCAGAGGAACCACTACTGCCAGTCTCGTGATCTGAACAATATTCCTCAGAGTTCACCTCTTCTTTAGAAGAATGGCTAGATCTGCTTGGTCTTCTATCCACATCATGCCTGATTCTCTGATGTTTAAAGAAAAAGTGAATCAGCAGTCATACAACATTGTCAGGATGCACACACAGTCCTAAGAGAATGTGCCTTATAAAAGTCTCACAAAACTGCTTCATTTATAAGGCAGCAAGAATATTTAATACCTCTGAACCATCCGGTGTAGAAGACTTTGCCCTTCTGTCAATATCCCTCTTCCTCATGCAGGTTTTTTCTGGTTGTCCTTTATAAGGTTCCCTGGAACTGCTTGTCATGCGCATCTTCCGATCAGCATCCGGGCGCTTGCTTCTGTCAGACCTCTGATACTCCTCATTCTTGTATTCTGATACTGGTTTTCCTTTGGTACTCACTATTCTCTTGTTATTGCTAACTGATGAACTAGGAGGCTTTGGCATCATCTGCCTTGATGAATGCACAGAAGGTTTTTGCCTCTTGCTTTCAGCATTTTCCATCCTGTCAGTTTTTCTTTTTGATCCTTAAATAGAAAGAAATATCAAGTTCAATGTTATTTCCTGTGTCAAAACAAAAACTGTACAGAGGCTCCTACTTCCTCTGTTTTAGCTAATTCCCTTGTTGCAGTCATAGGAAGCATCTCCCAGTTGTAGGCTTTGCAGCAACACTCAAAACTGCTTCTCATGAACAGCTCATGTTCCAAAACATATATTTTTCTTTATAAGAGCAATCCTTTAGGCTTTGGTAGGTGTTTTCTGAATTTTATATATGGGAATTCTAAATTAAATGCTTATGGGATTGGCCTAAAGCCAAATAAACAACCGAGTTGGAACCAGATTTTGGAACCCCCTTGCTCCACTTCCATCTCACTTCATCAAACCAAAAAGGACAGTCCTTTCCTAACAGCAAATGAATTCAAAACAAGTCAGACTCAGCAACTGCTTTTGAGACAAAAGGAAACAGAGTTGACTGTTTGTTTGGAAGGTCAGATGAAAAAGCTCATGTCCATGAAAATAAAGACTTTTAAAACTCTCACTCCCTGAATCAGGTTATAAAATCTGCTACTTCAAAGACTTTAACTATAATAAGACATATTTTTTACCATTTATGTTCCTGCAGGACATTCACTACCAAAGTCACCTACCCTTTTTCTCACTTTTATCTTGCTCGCTATCAGGGTTATACAACTCATCATCTTGGTCAGGAGCATCAGTCAAAATGTCATCCAGAACATTCAGTTCACCATCTGAAAATACACAAATAAAAGGTCAAAAACAACTATAAAAAGTCTGGACATGTAAACTACAGAATGAGTATTTAGAAGTCCAAATATTTCCTTTAGGGTTACAGATCTGCCACAAAGCAAAAATTAATGTCCTCTTGATTTATTTCCACGATTTCAGCTGGAAAGAGCAAGCAAAGCAAATAAAAGAATTAAAATACATCACAGGGCGCATTTAGACCTCTGAGTAAGATCCAAGTTGGCTCCTCATGTCACACAAGCTTTGCAGGAAAGCTGACCTACAAATGAAAGCTTAACATAAAGTCCTGTACAAAATTAGAGAAAAAGGGAGACTGGGAGATGGTCTGAGTGCCATTAGTAAAGAGGAGGGACCCTCGCCTCTTCAAAATCCCGAAACCTGCACCTTAAATTATTTCCCTTTCTGACCCACTATTTTTGTTGTCATTGATGTGTTAGGAGGGTGGGGGTTGTGGTTCACTTACAAATAGAAAAAAAATGCAACAGGCTAACTTAACAGGAATATAAGCTAGGTCACCCCACGAGGGTGAAGAAGAGGAAAGCAGTACAAACTTGCTGCATCATTAACTCTTGAGCTGTTCTGAAAAAAAAAACCCAAAACCCACAACTAATTCACCTTGATCAAAAGGGCAAATGTTTAAGAAAATCCATGCTAGAAGCAGTAAATGACTACACTTGGTCACACAACTTTTAAAATCTGTCACTGTTTCCAACTGTTTCAGTTTGCCTGAAACCAAAGGGGATATACGGTGATTATAGCTGAAGGACTCACCAGCTTTAAGGTAGCAGATCTATGTTTGAAGCACAGGAGTGAACTAAGCCTAAGCACATGAAGGGAAAAATAATAAAAAAGGTATTAATTTTGGAATCTCCTGTTTTTTCTCTTAAACTCCAAAAGTCTTACTTCTTTTCACTTTACGATCAATTCTATTTTCTGTGCTCATGAAAAGGAAAGCAAATTCCAAGGATTCAGCTAGTTGACAGTATCTATAGAAGATGCAGGTAAGGACTCCTGTACTGGATGAAACTGGGGCAATGCAGCAAACCCAAGTCCTCCACAAGTTTGGCAACTTGTCTATCACAAAATCTTGAGCCGAGACACAAAAGAAGTTTTACAGCTTGATATTATAAAAAATACATAATCCACTTAATTAAAAGTTAGTATTATAATTGTCTCTCTACTATATACTACCAAATCTAAAGTCAGCATGTGTGCCAACTTTCCTGCTGGCACTTCTCCACATTTGCAGTGGTAGGGGAATGCAGAAGTGATCCCTGAGCTGCCCAACTTGTGTAGCTAATGCAAAGGAAGTTGTGCAGAGAGAGGTGGATCAAACCTTTCCTGGAAGTTTAGAGATGGCTGGCATTCAAATGCAACACAAACTTGCATGAAAATTCTCTTGGGAACAGCCCTTTATGTTTGTAGATACCTATATATCCACAGCAAATATTCTTGCTGTTACTGATAAATCTATGAGAGTCAGATTCATGGGTGTGCAACAGCTAAACATGGGCTGCAATTTCCTGCCTTGCATTCTGCTTCCCCACAGAAGACTTGGCAAGTCCAGAGCACAAGATTTTTTTACTGGATACTAATGAAAAAGAGGTGCACCAGGATTAAAATATTACACATATCATCCATGTCAGATCACACATATTGAACATCAGGTTTATTTCCCTCTTGGTGAGACAGCAGCACACTTGAATAAACGACATTTAACCTACCTACTGCAGTAGAATTCTGAGGTGGTAAAAGACTCCTGTATCAGTTCATTCAGAAATAAACCAGAAGGAAAATTTAACAGAAAATGCAAGTCTGGTACACATTCTCTGATAAATCCCTTCCACATTTGATGGGTCTCATTTGCAGTTGGAACCTTAAACAAGTATGAAGGAGACAGGAGCGGGGCAAGTTTCCCCCAACCCCTTCTGTAGATACGAGGACCTGTTTTATTTAAAAACACATTTCTGGATTTATTTAGCAGCGTGGTTCCTGTCTCTCACTTGCATTGGACATACTGCTCAACTACTTCCACAAAATGATTCCTCTCACTGAACTGCCACTGTTAGTGTTCAACATGATGAGCTAAATTATCTCAGAGAAGTATGAGGAAAAATACAGAAGCAGAAAAACAGCAGAGGACAGATTTTTTTTTTTTTACAGTTCATCACCACTGAAGGGAAAAGGACCAGTTGAGTCCTTTTCATACAGATACTCCTAACAGGGCTCTCCTGTAACTTATCTTTTTGTTTGGATCACATTTTTTGTAACAAATGTAACTCAGTCAAAACATCAGTTAAGTAACCTGGGAGGCCATTTCTCCTCTACTGGCCACTAGTGTTAGATCTATTCACCAGAAGGCCCCCCCAAAAATCTGATTTGGCACACAGAGAAGATAAGACCAGATGATTTCAAACTAAACAGGTCTGCAAGGTCCCTTTATTTCTACTTTTTTAAAGCAGTGAAATAGCATTTCCCTTCCAAAGGGAGCACTAACAGCTGAAATTTCAGTTGCAAAGAAACACACATCAACACCTGCTATTCAGTCAAAAAAAGCCCTTTCATAGGACAAATAATTAAAAGCAAATTAAAGCACAAAACAATATCTCATCTGCTACTCGTGACTTGACCACTGTCAGTGACTAAAAGCCCAAATGGATAATTATTTATTAATTATTTAATACATTTATTTTATTAAAAATTTATAGATGACAACAGCAAACATTTCAAATTCACTGCTCATCCACGGTGGCAGATCAGATCTGTTTCAACACAACCTGACTGTATCCTAATTTACCAAATTCACAATAACACCATTAAGGATAGAGCACCAGTAACAACTTTATTTATCACTTCTTACACAGTCTATTGGGAATTTTCCATGTGATATAGTTTCACAATTAAATTAGAGACAGCAAACCTTCACCACTCTGACAAAGCCGTTTTATGGACACATGTCCTGCAAAAAGCTTTACACATGAAACGTATTTCCCACAGAAAACCAAACCAACACAACGCGAACCACAACACCATAGTGATACTTTATCTTTTTCATAACTTTGCCACTATCCGCACTAACCACCAAACGGCAATTCTCTACATCTAAACTTTGGTTTTCCTTGTTACACGGACTATTTTGTGAGGTGTGACTGATATAATCTCACAGGTAACAGGCGGATCACTTCAGCTCCCCTATATAATGGCAGTCGGCTATAAGAGCTGTGATTACACTATTCCAGATTAATTAAATAATCCAGATTATTATTCCGGAGTAATGACTCTGGAAACGTCAGATTCCTTTGAGTCAAATATATTTACCCACAGTGCCCAGAAAGCAGAGCTGACTGCAAAAGGCCAAATCCTGACACAATTCTGACAACTGCCAAAATAATATTCCAACGCCAGCTTCTGCTTAGTAAAGTAACTTCATCCCTCCACAGAAAATCCTGCAAAAAAGCAATCAAACCAAAAAAAGGCCTAGCGATCCAAGAAGAAATAAAAAATAACAGTAATAAAAAGAAAAACAGCAGACACTTTCTGCGAGAAGATATCAAGGAGTAACTCGCCGGCGATAATGTAAAACTTAGGGCCCCACGAACTTGTACCCGCTCCCGCTGCTCGAGTCACCTTGCCCCGAGCCCGCTGCCGCCGGGACGCCCCGTTAGCCGGGGCCCCGCCACCTCCAGCACCCCAGCGCAGCACAGGGAGCGCTCCCCTGTGAAAATCGCCCTCGAAGACTCACTCCCGACCCCGCCGCCCCTCCGGGAGGAGACGGATGTCTCCCGGCGTGAAGGCCCAGCGCCAGCACCCAAGATGGCCCTGGGGAGGAGGGAAGGCTCGGGCGGGAGGTG
>VXAY01005702.1:835748-898004 GCA_013399855.1 Oxyruncus cristatus
GGCCTGTATTTCTTGTCCTTTTACAGCTCTGTGTAGTGTGCACAGAATGGATCAGGCTGGAAGGGACCACAGTGGGTCACCTGGTACAAGCTCCCTACCCAAGCAGGTCATCCCAGGGCACATGGCAAAGGGTTGTGTCCAGGTGGTTCTGTCGAGTGTTGGAGCCCTTCCTGAAAGCCTTGAGCAAGGCGAAGTGACCGTGGCTTCCCCTGGTGTTAGGCCCATCCCTGGAAGTGTTCAGCGCCAGGTTGGACGGGGCTTTGAGCAACCCGGTCTAGTGCAAGGAGTTCCTGCCAAAGGCATTGGGGTTGGAACTAGATGATCTTTAAGGTCCCTTACAACTCAAACCATTCTGTGATTCTTTGAAATATGAAACAAATGTGCTTCATCCATCCAAATTATCTTTTACTAATGTGGGGTTAGGGTATCATTCTTTCCTACCATAACCTGGGTGAAAACTTTACCACGTCATCTTAGTTACCCTTTCAGGCAGCCTATGAAGAAGCCTGACCACTTAGGTAGCATTCAGTAGTTTATTACCACTTACAGGTCAAGCAGGGGATCAGGTCCAGAGCATGGGTTTAGGAAAGGCAGGTCCTGTTTGACCACCTTTATCTTCTTTTATTACCAGATGTCCTGCCTAGTGGATGAGGAAAAGGCTGTGGATGTGTCTGCATGGGCTTCAGTAAAGCCTTTGATACTGTGTCCCACAGCACTCTCCTGGAGAAGCTGGCAGCCCATGGCTCACCTGAAACAACAAGACAGTCAGAGGAGACTATTGCTGTCTACAATTACGTGAAAGGAGGCTGTAGCAAGGTGGGAATAGACCTCTTCTCCCAGGCAACCAGCAACAGGACAAGAGGCAATGGCCTCCAACTGTTCCAGGAGAGGTTCAGGTTGGACATCAAGAAGAATTTTTTCATGGAAAGGTTAGTTAAGCACTGGAACAGGCTGCCCAGGGAGATGGTGGAGCCACCATTCCTGGAAGCATTCAAGAAACAGCTGGACATGGCACTTAGTGAAACAGTTTAGTTGGCACGGTGGTGTTCAGTCAAAGGTTCACTTTGGTGTGTATGCCTGTGCTCCCGGAGTGGACAGGTTGGTAAAAATGTCTGGTCAGCACTGCAGCTGTTGGCTAGTTTAAGGAAGCATTTTCCTTTCCAGTGATGAAGGCTGGAACACAAAAGGCACTCTAGTTGGTAATGTCTATCAACTTTAAAGCTGTGCAAGCAAAGTCTGAACAGAGGATGAAAGCATGTCACGAAGAACTGAAATATTTGTGCAGAGAGATGATAGAAGATGTGGTGAGGTGAAAATTATGAGTTGATTGTGAAATTTACAGAAATAAATGAAGATACTTATTCTTCAACTTTGTATTGGATTCTTGACCTGACTAAAGGTGGTTATTGCTGTAGTGCTATAACTGAACAGATACAACATTTTTTCCATGAACCTTTATCAATTCTCTGGAGCACTGTTTTGTCAAATATGCATGACTTGACACTAGTAGTTTTACTTAACCTCTTGATTCTGTAGTCAAAGGGTGAACCAATTGTGCGTCTGTTCCGATGACATCAATCATCACTTGGGTAAGCTGCTTGTGGAGTGACCTTTCAGTGACTGGTATGCACACATCACATATATTTAGCTTGCATCATTCATAAGCAATATCTGAATTTTTTAATCTTACTAGAAATTACCGCGTGGTATTAACTTTACTGCATGTTACCTATATATAAAGAAAAAAAATTTTTAAAAAAAGATCTATTTGTGTGTAAAGCACTAGATGGTGCTGTTAGCATGAACTAAATAAAGGGCACTTCCGCAGAGCTGCTGTTTTCGCCAGTTTTTGTATTTCTTTTTGAATCTGCAGGTGCAGTAAGACAGCTTTGGAAAGGCTGTCCTTTAAAGCCAATCATGGACCCTTTCGGTGGGTTCAATGCCTTTCACATGATACAAAGTTCAAATATTGGTAACATGAGTCTAGCGCCTTTACTGTAGTATGGGGGGTGTGCATGTGTGTGTGGTCTGCAACTGAGCATAGCTGCTGATGCTTTTCCTAAGGGTGTAGTGGCTCTAGATAGACCAAACCATTTCCAGAGGTCTCTTTCAGCCTTAATCATTCATATGTTTTGTTATTAATGGGCTCTTGTTCAAGATTTACAGAGTAAGAGAGACTCCTTACTGCAGCAAAGCAGCTGGTAGCTGTGGCTTCCCATGTGGATTACAATATAGCAAATCCCAAAGGAAAGGAGAGGGAAGAAATGGTGCTAAGCTTTGTAGTGTTTCCTTTTAGATCCTGCTGTGCCAGAGATTTGAGAGATACAGTTATTTAAAGGTACAACTAATTACTTTGCCCAAACCTGTTTTAAAGGAGTGTTGAAGAATTCCCTCCGTGTCAGCCAAATGCCTTTCAGAACCGGGTTACTACAGCTGCTTGGAAGTTCTCCCTTTAAAATGGTTTCTGTAACATTTTAATATTAGTCCACTTGTCCTTGATTTTTTGTGCAAGTAACTGCTGATAGACAATCTCTGAACACTCTGTATTGGAGATGGACCACTGCTGAGAAATTAGTATGGTGGTCGAGATTAATTGTATTCTGCAATAGAGACAGATTTGGGCTTGCTTTTATTTCCAGTCATTCTGCTGTCTCTCAAGAGACTGAGTGGGGATGGTTGCTGACTGCTCAAGAGGCATATTTTTGAAAATTAATTTTTTTGTAGGCCTGTTGCAGTCTGTATAACTTGGAACTGTGGAGAACCAAGATGAGGTGGGACTACCAGTTTTGTAAAGTAGGTTAGCATGTCTAAGAATATAAGACAAAGTCCACTGATTTTGAACTTGTCTTCCAGATCGAAGGATAAGACTTTTTACTGCTCCCACTCTTCTCAAAAAACAGACTTTTATGATGCAAGTCAGCAGGGAGAGTAGGAAGCCATCCATGTAGCTGCATCCTGAGATTTAAGTCTCTGCTTATATACCCATACATTTGGCTGGTGTTACCATGTGTATGATTCCCATACAGTCCGACACCTTTCAGAATATATGAGTACTAACCCTTGTCATCTGCTTACAACCTTGAAATAGTAAGGTGCAGGTTATAACAAAAGTTTCCTCTGCTTTGCTCTAACTTGCTTATGCATAAAAACCTTTCAAAAGCCACCCTGTGATGCCTGAAAGTCTTTTGGCTATGTCAGCCCATGGAAGATGTTAACAATTAGAAAAAAACTTGTGATTTTTCAAGAAAGCTTCAGAGAGTGTTGGAAAACATTTTTTGGCATAGACATCCATGAAGTATTATTTATATTTTATTTGATTTCTGATTTACACTTGAAGTAAGCTGCAGGGGGTGCTAGTGCAGAAGCATAGCTTCTGTGTGGTTCTTGCTCCTGCACCTCCATGCACTGGCCTGCTTCCTGTTTACAAGGCAACTGCTGTATTCTGGACTGACTGTGTGTCAGGGCCAGGTACTTCGGGCCAGGGAGTTTATTGGCTCACGGAGTTACTGCTGTGTAAACAGGAAACTCCCAATAAGTATTACTCAAAAAATTATTTTTAATTAGTAAGTTAATAAGATGGAGGGGGACAGGGAAGGGAAACTTAAGTTCTTAGAAGCCAAGAAGTTTTTTCTCTGTCTCCTAAAAGATATGGGTTTGGCTGTTTTTTCCCATTGTTTTTTCTGGTTGTGTTTGTTGCCTGTTCTTTTTCCCCCATTTAGGCTTCTTCCTCCTCCCCCTCTCCCCTCTCCCCTTAGGTGATGTGATTCTCATGCTGATAGTGTTAAGTGTAATACCTATTTTTTTGCACTGGGTTTCAAGAAGGGGGAGATTTTTTGTGAATAAAGAGATAAATAAAACCTGATAAATGTCTTGGAAGTGCATGTTGTGAGACAGACTGACCCTGAAGAATTGAACAGTCACTTCATGACAAGTAAGTTAGGACAAGGCTGAGTTTATTGAATGGCCCCATTGAATCTGGTTTTGCAGAGAGAGACCTAAAAAATCTGCATTTCATAATCATCACTGCAATTTTATCGTCTATGAGCTACTCTTTTGTAGACAGCAGGCTGCTTTTCCAATGCTTGCCTTTTCAAATCCACTAAATTAGGGTTACATGATACAGCCAAGGTGGTCAGTGTGTTTCTGCTGCAGGATATGGTGACTCCTCTCTTCTATCCTGCCTGTCCTTTGTTTTCAGTGCTGCCGCAGTTCTCATATTTATCACTGACCTGATTTAAATTGCTTAACTGAAATAAAAGTTTCATTTTTCTTTAATGGATAACATTCCAGAACATGAGTTGAAATAGCTGTCCAAGAAGCAGGATGAACACAGAGAAAAGGTGACTGTCCCCTTTTGGCAGCAGTGAGTAGTGTTTAGATCTGCTCAGTCCAGCTGCAACCTGGTACAGCTTTGTGGGTTTTCTGGGTCAGTCTCCTACTGAATCAGGAGGTGGCAGCATCTTGCGTTTGGTGCACATTCGGTTCCAGACCAACGTGAACTATTTTATCCTCTTTGCTGCAGAAAAAGGGTCTACAGTGGTTATGGCTAAAAGAAGGGAAACGCAAGGTTCATTCAAGATCACTGGCATGAGAGTGCTACTTGGGATAGCTAGAACTTGCGTAGAGACGGCAGAATTTGTTCAAGGTGATATTTTAAGTGGTAAATTTTTGTTCCTTGTGTGGTGTCTGTTTTCCTGGGAAACAAGAGAGGGTGTAAGGTTGCAGTCAAGGTCGTCCCTGAGATGTGTTTCTCAGATCTGTTTTTGGCATTTGCATTTGCTTGGCCTGAGTTCAGCTGGGCATTTAGAGAACTATGAGAGCATCTGCCTGAGCCTTAAGGCAGCCACAAGGACCTAACCAGATGCCTGAAATTAAGCATGGCCTTACTGCCCTTACTGAATTGTTTTACAGTTACTCTTTATTGCCAGTAGGCCCCATACTTGGAGCTCAGCTTACATGCTCTGCTGCACTGAAGGGATGAGGTATGTATTTGGTATTCTCTACTCACTCCTCTCTGCTGTGACTTATAGTTGCTGAAAGTACATCTCTCTTCTTAGCTATCACCTCACTGGAAGTGTATGAACAATTACTGTGTGGTACAAACTGTCTAGCCCAATTAGACAGGGGTTTAAAGAACAAGCTTGACAAGACTAGGTGTCTACATGGTAGTATGATAGACCCTATTATTAGCTAGATAGCCCTACCTTAACTTATCCTGAAATAGATGAATAGCACCCTGATGCAAACCAAAGAATTTTTTCGGTCACAAAAATAGTGTCCAGGGCTCTGCACACAGTTAGTATTCACACCCACTGGCAGCAGCACAGTTTAAAGGTGTACATGGCGGACAGACTTTTCAATAACATCACGGAGAGAACACATGTCAGGCTTCTCTGCCCTGTGCCAGCATATTTTTCCTCTGTTCTGTCCAGAGGAAGAAATGTGGAGGGTTTTACTTCCTGATAGTACAGTCTTTCAAACAAAAATTACAAGAGAGGGAGCAGCATGTGCTGTTTAAGTATCAGACTGTAAAGGTCACCTTTTCCAGCTCTGCCTGTCAGCACCAAGCACAGCGAGGCTTTAGCATGCTGACAGTTCTGAACATCTTCTGCAGAGAGCTGTTCAGAGCTGAAGGTCTGATTAAAGACTGAATGTAATCATTGGGATAATATGGCTGGGAAGTTATCTTTAGAAAAAGAAGGAAATCTGTGTTTGGTGAGTTTGTAGGGGTTTTTCTGTTAATAAGTAGTTCTTTAGAAGCTTAACCAAAGCGAAACCCAGTTCCCTCTCTTCCTGTAGCAGTGTGTTCTGGTGTCTAACAAGGTGTGAGCATAAGTGTCTTTCTCAATAGGGGCAATAGCCTCTTCCTACTCTGTTCCCCAACCCCTCTTCAAGTTCTTAATATTTTAGAGCCTGTGGAGTTTGTTAGAAAACACTGTCAGCATTAATGGTTTGTCTTTGAAAACAAGGTTCAAAGTAGCAGTTGCTCTGAAGTCTAGACTATTAGAAGCAATACTCAAGGGGAATGGAAGAGCAGGAAGCAGCTAAGAAAGACGCAATCCATCTCATAATTGTAGAAATGTTTGTTTGGCATGCGTTTCTGGGTTTGGGTAGAGGTTGTGTATATATCCATCTCTTGACCCCAAAAACCTGAACCAATATGAAGGGGACCAAATGTTATGCTTGTTCTAAAAGAAGGGCAGTGTGTAAATAGATATTAGCAATTGCATAAAGAGTTACTGTCTCATTCTGCAAATATAAGCATGTGGATAATGGTCAAGTTGAGACGTACATGTTACTGTGGCAGGAAATACATTTGCTCCCAATATTGTTCCCTCTGTACATCTGCAATCTTTATGGTCAGACTTCTGGTTGTGACTAAACATCTTGGTTCAAACTACAAAAGCTGTGCTGATTTAAGAAGTGGCTTACTGTGGTTGATGGCAGATGGCTGCAGCGTGCATCACCATCAGTAGATAAGCTGGTAATAGGCATTTGTGTCTGTGATAGCTTTTGCTTCTGTGATGGCTGTAGTTTTTTCCTATGATTTATACTCATGAAACAGGTTGCCCTGTTCTTCACCTCTCATTCCAGCACCAAAGGAGATGTTAAAGCTGTGACTCTGAGTGTTGTCATTACAGTGCAGGTTTTGGCTTGTCTCTTGCTTTTGTACTCTCATTGTCTTCCAGGTGAATCACTGCTGTTATCTGGTATCACACCCCATTTTTAAGCCACAATACTTTTCTGTTTCTAGGGCTGCTGGAATACTCATGCTTCATAGGACTGGAGTTTAGACTTGCTCATTCTGTGTCCTGTTTGAATTATTTTAAGTTTCAGAATTTTTTTCTGTGTGAGTTTGCTTGTTTTTCAAATGGTTATCTGTGTTGCCCTCATTGGATGCTTGGACTCATGAGTCAGATAGCAAAACTACGGGGTTTCATAGGTAAACATTAGAGCTATAATAGAAGCTGGGGCTGAAAAGATATTGCTGAGTGTTCTGATTCCTCTCCCACCACAGGCATGATCAACTACAGTTTAAGTGCTCCTGATTGTTTATTTACAGAAGTTTTAGAGTATCTGTAACTGAAGCTTGGGAGAACAGATTGGACAATCATTAAGAGCTCAGACTCCGTAAGGGTGGGTATTCTATTGCCTTTGAGTTTTAGAAGTAGTAGGATTCATACTTTTTGATGCTTTGCCTCACCATAAATGTTAAATAAATGAAAGTCGATTACCAGGAAGTATCTTGTCTACAGTAGGTGAATGGTAAGAGGTGAAATGGTGGAAGGAAATGATTGGGCTCTGAATCAGTGATCTGAATCAGTATTGACAGGACTGCATGAGATCAAGTTTTGACCTCATATAGTAGGTTTCAGTATAGCACTGAAAAAGTTGAAGATCAAAGAATTGTTCATCCTTCTCAGGAAATTATCCATGAATTGGATTCAAGAAATATTTCTTATTTAAAATGTCACTTCTCAGCCTGTGCATATGTCCTTCTAGAATCATTCAAATCAGTAATATTTTAAATTATGTCCTGGAGGGCTTCTACACATTTGGAGCTTTAGGTTTCCGCAGTTATGCATATGGCTCCCACACCTCCCCCCGCAAAAAACACCCACCATTTTAAACCAGGATACAATGTGGATGACCCCCTCTTCTTGTATGGAATGTGTTTGCAGTACAGTGCTTCGGCTGGATAATGTATGTGAGCTAACACTTAATGACTGAGTCCAGCTGCTGGAAGCTGAGGTGCCAGTTGTGTGGCAAGGCTTCCTGTGGGGCTTGATAAATCTTGATGAAACAGCGATTGTCAGGGAGACAGCATGTGTGTCAGATGTAGCAGGAGGGGCCCTAGGCAACTCCTGTGCCTTCATAGGGTTTGTCCCAGAGAGGAGTTATTGTGGGAGAAGGTAATGAAGTGGAATAGATTTGAAATGAAGGCAATAGTGGTTCAGTCCAGAAAAACTTAAGAACTTAGCTTGATCTTTCAGATGTTTTCTGGGAGCATCTACTCACTGAATGTGTTCATACATCTCTGTGTTGATGCATATGAAATATGGCTTATCCTTTTCTTCGCAACCTTGGTTCTCTATCTGTCTGTTATTGGACTAATCTGCTTCTGCAGCCCATTGCAGCTGTACTGAGAACTGTCATTTGGTCTCCTTTCTGCTCCTCCTCTGCCACCTGGCTTTCTCTGCAAGGCACCGGCAAGTCCTGCTGCAAAGCAAGGCAACTGAGTACAGCTCACCTTCTCTGACCCAGGTGTAGAAATTCTTCCATGCTGAGATGTTTTTTTTCGGGCACAGCTTGCCGGGCAATTATTCAGATGAGTCATAATACACAGATCTAATTTAATCTGCAGGGTGGTTTTGAGTTTGTCAGCACCACTGGGTCACAAGCTCCACTTGTCTGCTTGTTTGACATAGGATTTAATGTTTCATATTTCGGACACTTTTGCAGGTCTTGGCGTCCTCAGGCATGAACTGTGGGACCCAAATGAGCATATTTATGGGGCTTTTTTTTTTCCCCAAGAAGTACTTTGTATTTTCCTGAAAAAAAGTTAACACAAGCCTGAGGATCTTCTGTTCCACGTCTCCTAAAGTGAAAGCAGATGCAGAAATATGAACTCTCACTGCACTGACTTTATCTGCTGTATCTTTGTCCTGGTAGTTTAGGAACTGTTCAGCCAGCTGGCTTCTGATATGTTGAAAAAACGACATATTCTTTTTATTCTCTGCTCTTGAAATCCCTAGCAATTACAATAAATTTTCAATTCACCTGTAGTTTTTCATTCCAGAACCCTAAGTTGTCCTAAATTTTCTTTAATCTCACCTGCATGATTCCTGGTTCCTTTGTTTGTGGGGGGTAACTGTCTTTGTGATTCTAAGGGGAGCTGACCCTGCTGACCCAGCAACTAAACCCCAGCTGATATCTCAGGCCCACCCAGCAGGATGAGGGAGAGAATCAGAAGAGCAAATGCAAGAAGAACTCTTGGGTCGAGATCAAGACAGTTTAAATGAAGGAGTGTGTGTACAACAAGTGATGTAAAGGCAGTAACTTGCCACCTTCCACAAACAGTGGAATGCCCAACCAGTCTGTAGGCAGCAATCATTTTGGAAAATACGACCCCCAGGACTTGTTGCCCAGCATGATGCTACCTGTGGAGAAATATCCCTTTAATCAGTTCGGGTCAGCTGTCCTGTCTGTGACCCCTCCCAATCTTTTGCCTACCTTTTAGTCTACTTGCTGGCAGGGAGGGGAAAAGTAGAGTGGGAAAAAGAGAAGGTCTTGTTGCTGTGCAAACACTCTTCAGCAGTAGCTAAAATATTCCTGTGTTATCAATCCCGTTTTGGTCACAAATCCAAAACACAGCACGATATGAGATTCTGTGAAGAAAATTAACTCCATCCCAACCAGATCAAGTATACCAGACCAAATATACACTGCTGTGATAGTAGTCTCTGTAATGAGACTGTTTTAATTGCCTCATGTTTTATTTTATAACCTACTAACTGCTGCTTTTGAAGTCTTTTTAAATTTGTATCATGTAGCAACATGTTAGTAATTCTTCCGAGTATTGAAGTAGAAATAATAATTATGTGTATATGATAGCTTAATTATCTTAATTATGGCTTCCTTGGGTATTATAGTCGCTTCAAATGTGGATATGTTAGATAAGAACTTGACAATCCAAAGAGCAGCAAAAATAACTTTGTTTTGGGAACAAATATGTTTAGGTTTTTTATATCCTCTCAAGGTCATTTTGACAATGTTAGTTTACTTCAGTTTTAAGGCTTCTATATTTTTTCTTAAAAACAAAACTTAAAATGACCTTTGTTTAAAGCTGTTCTGTAGGGAAAAAGCATTAAAATATTTCAGTATCTGAGCTATTCACTTCAGCCTAATCGATTCCACTTATTCTGCTTGTCGTACCTCTAATTTTGACATGGGGCCACAGGATGTTTTGTTCAACTTCAGTAACTGCCTTCTACACTTAAGTCTGACAAGGTGGCTGTGACACTGAGGAATACAGAAAACTTCAGATTTAGTTCCTGATCGTGTTGTCACCTCATCTTAGAAGGCTGGATGACAGTTGTCCCTCTGTGGAATAGACATTCCTAGATTTTGTGGACCGCTTGGTTCTCAGCTGCTCTTTTTCTATGGGAGAGTGCATGAGCCTGTTTTGTGGCTCAGTCACCTTGCAGCGCTCGTGGGATTATTTGTGAAAGGTACTCATTTCAGTTCCTGTGTTACCAAGTAGATCACATCACATGCAGGTAGTTTAATTTGGTCAGTGAAATAAAAACTAAATGGATGGAGTTAGATTGTATACAGATATATGGGTAGCATCAAGGCAACCCAGACAATGTGAAGTTTGGTTTTCCCAGAGGAAAGAGGGGAACAGAACAGGGTTATGAACCCCAATGCTTAGGATATGATCTCTTCTTGATTGGTAAGTAGCAAAAGAGTTGCCAGAGCCTTGGGAGCCTGCCACTGATGGGGAGATGCTAGACTTGGGGAGCGGGTGACCACACTCCTTGTGATAGAGCAACTTCTTTGGGGAGGGATTGTACAGGGTTTGATGCAATCCAGAAACCCACCAGAGTGACAGAATCAAACCAGCAAAAGGGAAGAAGTCTCTTAGAAGGGATCTGCCTATACATCTGTTTTATTTCTAGTTTTTTGTTGGGTGTTTTTTTTTTTTTTTTTTTTGCATAGGCACTTTGCTTTTCCTGCTTAAACAGTTAATTTTAGTTCCTAATAAATTTTGACTTTTGAAGTTGAAAAGTCTTTTAAATTTCTGCAGAGCTTGCCACTGCAGCGATGCACTTAGGGGGGTCATCTTGCCAGGTGAGACCTGTTACAGATAGCAGCAGACAGCTGGCCTGGGGTGCAGAGACATTGGCTCCTTGAGAACCTGCTGTCAAGGAATGCAATGGCTTTCCCTTCTGCTATTGCATGGGAGAGCAGGACTTAAGTTTCTTCAGAGTTAAAAACTAGACACTGTTAGTGGATTAACAGACTAGGGGCTTTCTGCTTTATTCTAGGATCAGAGGCTTTAGCCATTAGGTAATACCTCCCTGCCTGTCTTAGCTGTCTTGCTGCCTGTCTGAATGGCTAGCACTCTTCACAGAACCAAAGTCAGCATTTTTTGCTGCCTTCTCAAAATACCTGCTGTGTGCAGTGAGGCCAAGGAAGTTTGGGTTGTATGGGTCTTCATCTGACTGGCTTTTGGTCAGGGATGTTGGCTTTGTCATTGATCACATGTTTCATGAGAGTTCTCTTGTGTCTAGAAGACCTGAGTTCAAACTCCAGCCTTTCATCAGTACAGGTGTGTGGGTATCGAACAATTGAGGGTAAATACAGAGGAAGTGTGATGACCTTTTTCCCCCAAGAAACCAGGCTATGCTATTTTTTTCTGCCCATACCAAATAGGATGAATATGATACCAGTCTGGTACAGATCCAAACCCAGATCTGCTACTTCACTAGTAGTTCAGAAGAAAAATAGAAATACTAGAAGGGGGTATAGTGCCAATCAGGTCATCTGTCATTGGAGATACTGTAAGGATATGCTTGATGCTTGTTCTTTCCCTTTTCCTCTACAGCTTTGTAACGTAGTTATCTAAATGCAAGTTGGGTAAGACCAGAACAGTTGTATCTTACAGTGATCCAGGTTTAATTAATGTGGTAGCTTATCTCTTAGTGCCCAATGTCAGTTGTGCGGGAGATAATGTCCTTGGGAGATCCTTGTTTTATGACCCATTTACTGATTGCTTTGCAACATGCTAAGTGAGGATTTCTGCACTGTTGCCACAGCTGGAGACAAATTCCCTCCAGTTACAAGTAACAGTGATGTCAGCCCAGAACTGCCCTGTTATTTAAAGCTGGATAGTCAACTGCTTGATACTTTTCATAAATATTACACAGCTGTTGGTCACAATCATATCTTACAGCAAGGTAGTAATTCTATCATGTGTAAAAAAACACTGTAAAATCATTGCTTTTAATTTCACTAAATGCCTGTAGCATTTGCATTGTTTGATAATTTTATAAGTGCTGGAACTTAAACCTGGTCCCGCAGGTGTTTAAGTTGTGCCTCCTCCCCAGTGTGGTATCTCTGCCTGTGTGTCATGCTGTCTTAAGCAGTAAAAGTCAGAGAGGAGGTACTTCCATTTTTCTTGAGAAAGGGTGAGGCTTGTTATTACTATAGGTGCTTAGAAATGTTGGCAGAGATATCAGAAAATACAGAATGATTAAAACTATCACACTGCATCATTCCCTGCTGATTAAGAGACATGTTTCATTGCTTGCCACCTTGCTAGGTGCATCGCTGAGGTTTTCAGGCCTCAGGTTTTTCACCTCATTCCCTCTTGAGGTTTAGCTAAGAACCTGACAAAAATTTTGATTCCCGTCCCACTTCTGCTCTTGTGTTTATTGTCATGTGCTGGTCATCTCTGATTTGCCAGCTACCTTACATATGGGGAAGCAGCATCTTGAGAACCAGCTCAAGTTTTAGTGTGCTCACTCTCCTTCCTAGCTCCTCTCACAAGTCTGAGTCTTCAGTATGGGAAGCTTCGGTTCTCCCTGTCTTCCTACTCCACTTCATAGGAGTTGTTTTTGAATGTTTGGGTGAATATTACCTGACCTTAGCAAGTGGTAATAGAAGAATGAATAAAAACAAATTCTGCTCTGCTGACATTTACTTTGGGGAGAACACAGGAGTTAATCTATTTCTAAATAAAGGTTCCAGAATACAAACTTCCCCAGGCTGGTGTGAAGAATTTCCTTAAATTTTTGTCTTGAATGCATCTTCTGTTACTACTCCTTTAATAGTCCAATAGTCTGTTGATCCTACTGACTTCGTACGTAACATCCTGAAAGAGGAGTTATTACCCAGTTTATGTGTTGACTAAACAGTTCATTGAATCTTTACCTGAGCCTTCATTATGTTGGCATTTTACAAACCAGTTTGTTATTTTTGCCATCTGCATGTGGAGGTATCACCAGCTTTTTGAAGGGCATCTTCTTAATAGTCTCCCTTCCTCTGCTCTGCGTTGTCTCTTTTTTCCCCTTGTGTCTAAAGCCTTTTATGTCACCAGAGGATAAACTTGGTCCAGGCTTCCAGCATGGTGACCTTAAACAACCTTCATATTTCTTATAAGTGTTTAACCCATTTAGTTGTCGAGACCTGTTGGGAGACACTAAGAATAGGTCCAGCACACCCATGCTGCTGTCACTTGGAGGACCGGATGTGTGGCAGACATCCTGCAGGTAGCATTAAGTTGGATAAACTGCATTCTGGAAGATGTCTGACCAGCTAAGCTCAGTTGAGGCTGCCAGAGCTGCCTAAGAGGCAATAAGGGGGAATAAATCAAGTAATTTACCTGCAGTGGTGCTACCTATCTGCTTCTGTTCTTGTTTGGGTTGATTCACTGTGGCATATGTTAACATGGTTTGGTATAGGTACTTAGAGAAAATTCTGCACACACATGGGTACATACTCGGTCTGTGCAGTCACTGTCTCATGCTTGGAAAAGTCATCACAGGGGTGGAATTGCCTCCTGCACTGTTTTTTTTTCCCTCTTTTGTCAGGAAGAATCAAAGGTTGGTATAGCCTTTCAGCCAGTTTTGTAGCATCCTTGATGTGGAAAACTACTGCAAAAGATGGCCATGGACAACCTTGGTTGCTTCATAAGGGTGTGGAAGGAATGACTGGTGGTAGCCCATGTGCGAGAGGCAGGGGTGGCTCTTGGAGGAAACAGGAAGAGCATGGCTGGTGTGGCACTAGAGAATTTGAGCAAGGAAACTGGCTTCCTTTGAGTAAGGAAATTGTCTTGGGAAGGGAAAAGTTAATATATTCATTTAGGTGCAGATAAGATTTAGAATTTATCTAAACTGGTTTTTTTTGCTCATGTGAAAGCATCTCTATCCTATGCATAAGATGCTCAGACCAAGGAGGAAGAAAAGTTCTTCCTACTGCAAGCTGTGGCTGAGCAACACTGTGAGCTGTGTCAGTAGAATTGCGGCTTTTCTTAATCCTTTGCAGATCTGTTGTGTGGTTTCAGGGTTCAAATACCCAGCTAGAGCAGCTGAAGATCGGTAAGCACAGGTGGAAGCCATAAAACTTAAGTGAAGTTTGCCTGTGTTCTTGTGCCAGACCTCACCATTTCTGGTTTCTTGGGGATGCTGGTTTTGTGCTTGCTCTTTCTGTGTTTCCCTCTCCTATCTCCTGTCTTGTAGAGCTGGGAAGTAATTAGTCCTGGATAATGTTTGGAAGATGTAACAAGAAGAGGCTGAGTTCAAACTGCCCCTGTTAAATTGTGGGTATTGTGGGCAGCAATACTGGAGCACATTAGTGGAGCACTAAGTAGATGTATCCCCAAACCAACACTTAAACCCCCTTAGTTTATTGACATGGTGTACCTGAATATGAATTGCCTACCTATCTGCAGTATAAAACTTTACATTCCAGGCAGATAATTTCTGAGTTCCAGGTGTTCAATACCAGTACACAGGGGTCCTGGGAAGAGACTGGCAATCGGAGCCACTTCCAGTCAGAGACGAGTTCAGCTGTTGGGCTTTTATATGATCTAGCAACAGTAAGCACTGGTGTTTTCCCAGCTGGAGCCAAGTGGCTTCTTGTTCATGATGGATTTTCGTTGTTTGGCTTCTCTTTATTGAAAGAGAATGAAGAACTGAAGAGAAATAAACCACCCTTTTTTATTAAATATGTACAGATATATATAATGCATTAGTAACATGCCATTGCAAGCAGCAAACCGAATCTGTTTTTCCTTTCTGTATCGAAGTTTTAGATGGTCAGAATCTAGGTCCTAGTGAAGCATCTTTCAAACAAAGCATATTTTGGTGCTCCATTTTCAGCAGATTTTTTCTTAACCCCTGTCTTTGATGTTTGTTCAGACAGTAGCAGCTAGTCCTCTCCATTCTGGAGGTGCAACTGAATGTAGCTTGTAGTCAAGCTGTCGTTTTAAAACCTGCACTCTACAGAGGAAGGTAGTGCAGTTGTCACCAGAAGTGGAGATAGGGGGAAGTGAAGGAAGACTGGTTTTCAAGACAGAAAGATGGAGACCTTCATCTGAAATATAAAGCAGCGCAGGGTATGGTATTGCAGTCATGGATAATGGTTAGAACAAAGCAGGTTATTTTACTTAACAGTTAGGAATGTCTAATGAAGTCCCAGTAGCTTAAATGATACAAATGAGTCTTCACTCCTCACACAATTAAGTTTTCCGTGTTACTGCCAATCATTACACTTGGAGTAGAGTAACATTAGCTTAGATTTTCTCAAACTGATTACATTTAGATTTTTGTCTGGCTTTGGTAGAGTGTGTGGGAGAATTTTACCTGTTAGGTTTTTATCTTGCATCTTGTGGCTAGTGACAGACTGCCTCTTGCTGTTACAACAGCAGCTCCACCTCTTTTCATCATTAATTAAGAGAGGTTACATATAAATTAAGTAAACTAGTCCTGGGGCTATTTGTGAGAATGACCACAATGATACAGGTCGTGCAGGGGAGATGGAGGGAAGAAAAGATTCATGGTTAACAGGTTTCTCACGTTCTCCTCTAATATTTTTTTCGAATGTATTTTCCTTCAGGTTAGGGGAAGGACTTCATAGTTAACTACTAATAATGCTGCAAAGGTGCCGCACCCCAGTGTTACAGGAAGGATGGTTGGGGACGCCGGAAAAAGAGGTGACCTTTGGATTGCTTTTGTTCTACATGGTACAGCTCAGCTGAGTCATGTTGACTGCATGGTTGTTTCTATCCTATCACATCACAAAGCAAGATTATATTAGCTTAACATGTTGTTATAAATCAGATGGAAGTAAGTTCAGGTTACCCTGCAGTTTAGAGGCTACAGTTTAGCAGATAATTGGTCCCTAGCTAATGTATGGTGACTCAACTGATAGCAGGCATCTCTCCTCAGCCTCAGGTCCTTACAGAACCACCTCACAACACTTGTGCCTTGTGATCCTAACTGCCAGCATATGGGGGTAAAGACAGGTGGCTTTGGAAGGCAAGCCTGTGTGTTCAAACACAGGACTCTCAAAGGTGCTAGGTATAGAGCTTGCTGTTTCTTTCAAAAATCCTTAGAGCTATTTGTGTAGAAATGTCTGTTTAATTGCCTACCAGCTGAAAACTTTTGTTTTCAATGCAAAATTAAGTCTGAATGACTTTAGCAGTGTCTCCCACAGGTTGTTCTCAATATGAGGATCCTGGATTATTTATGGTATAAACAGCACTTTCCTACCTGGTCATGTCTGGGAATTAATTTTCCTCCATCAGCGCTGAACTTGCAGGGAGAATATCCGGAGTGTGTTAGGCTGCCAATGTAATGGAAATTTCTGTCCCTGCATTGGAAAGAGCAGTGTCCCCTTGGGTTTGATTCAGTTGTCATCATACTGGCTTCTAACACTATCTGAGACACCTTGGCGTATCTGCAATGTCCTCTTGGGTCTGGCACGTAGGATTTGGTCAGACCCTCACCCTTCCTGAGCAGCAGCTGGAGCCTGCATGTGCTGCAGGCACCAGTGCAGGCATAGAGCTGCATGCTGTTGGCTCCTTTGGTCTTGAAGAAAGAGGCACAAGAGCTGGTCCAGAAGCACCTGACTGCTAGGCTAAGGGGTAGGGGAGTTGATGCTTGTGAATGTCAGCTACTAGTAATTTTACCATAAGTGTGTCAGTGTTTGAAGCACAGCTAGTAGTAAGAGAGCTTCTCCCCTTTCTGTGCAGCTGGAGATGCTGGAAATTTCAGTTTTCCTTTTCAAATGGATTAGCACTCATTCTGGTCTTGCCGGTGGCAGAGACAACTTCAGTTAAGATATCTTTGAAAAGTTGTAATTTTTTTGTTGAAGTCTTTTTTTTTCTCAAAAACCCAGGTCTTGCTGACTCATGTGGGAATGTCATGTATGGCTGAACATCTTGAATACACACTTATTATCTCCAGCATAAGATTTAGGATTGCCAAGCAATTTCTAAGGGTTTGGCCTGGGGAATTTCTGGAGTATCTGAACTAAAACACTGTTTACAATGGATGAGCACCAGTCTGTGCAAAGTCAACTGCTTATAGAGTCACCCCCATCATTGCAAGGGATTCGCTTTGTGGACTACATTCAGTGTGAGTGAGTATCACTGCCTTCCTGACTTAAAAATCGTGCAAAATTCTGAACTTTTGTGTTCTGCTAGTGCTAACAGCTGTGTTGGATGTCTTTTGAATCAAGCACAGAGGGCATTTACATGGCTTCAAGCTGTAACAATACTGGTTGTCTTTACAGTGTGTAGGGAAAGAGATTTCTTATTTATTAGCAACTAAGTCATACAGTCATGAATGCTCTTGGCTAGAACACACATTGCAACACTTGTTCATACAAAACAATTCTTCTAGAATGGGCGCAACACCAATTTTTTAATTGATATTATGCACTGGTCCTGACAAATCCTTTATGTTCACCTTTAGACTCTCGAGTGTGTAAAAACTGAGAGGGTTTCACAGATGTTTCTGTTGATGAGCTGACTGGGAGGCCATGTGCTGGCCTGAGCTCACCTTGCAGCAAAACTGCCTTGTTCTGTGTGCCATCCTACAGGGAAGCCACCCTTTGGGAAAGGCAGTGAACAGAAGAAGGGTGAAAAATCACACTTCGTGCATGTTTTCCTCTCCTGAACAGCACTGTAGTTAGTCTAGTAAAGCTCAGAACACTTCTCTCTGTGGCTTAGCAATGAAATCTGCTGAGTGAGCTGAGACAGGGTGAGGTAAAAGATAGTTTACATAATTAGAAACCATGCAGTCAGTTTTCTTTAAACATGATGTCTCCATTTTTGTTCCCTTCCAAATGGTTCTCTTCCTCTGCTTCCTTCACTCAAGCCCAGAGAATCTGGCAAAAAAACCCCTCGTCAAGATGGAGCTAACTACTCAAGGATGAGCTACCATCCAGGAGTACCAGTGAGATATTCTCCTCCCTCTAATCCCCTTTCAGCCAGCTGAGTGTTTTGTCCCTGTCATTGGAGACTTTTGTCTTTGAGAATGTGGGTAATGCCATGCAAAAAGCACTTAAAGAGTCATAAACAAAATTAATGCATCAGATGCAATCACAGAATCACAAAATATGTCAAGTTAGAAAGGACCCACGAGAATCAAGTCCAATCCTTAGCCCTGGACAGGAACATCCCCAAGAGTCACACCATTTTCCTGAGAGTATCATCCAAATGCTTCTTGAACTCTGTCAGGATTGGTGCTGTGACCACTTCCCTGAGGAGCCTGTTCCAGTGCCCAGTCACACCCTGGGCGAAGAACCTTTTTCTAATATCTAACCTAAACCTCGCCTGACACAACTTCAGGCCATTCAATGTCAAAATACGGCTATTTTCAGGAAAAATTCATGGCTTGCCATGTAGTTTGAGGCTGCTATTTCACTGCATGGCTTGGTGCTTACAGTATTGCAGCATTTCCTAATTCCAGCCAAGTCTCAAAATGAAGTAACAGTCCATGCAGATTTTGATTGCCTAGTTCTTGTCTTCTATGCCTTGTTAAACTAGACTTGGAGCTCTGTCTTCTCTAGTTCTCACGCCTCTCTTGTAAGAATGGCTCTCCACTGCTTTCACTCTCTTGACAACCCTTTTCATGTCTGCTCTAGGTGTAGTTCATCTGTGGCAGTAAAATTGTACATGATGCTCCAGGGGTAGTCTGTGTTGCTGTGCATAGCATACTACTTCTGTCTCTGAGTAGGTCATCTGCAATACTGACTAGATTTGTATTCTCCTTTTTGATGGCTGGATTATAATCCTGGCTCCAAGTCATTTCTGGATTGCCTATGGCATGGTCAAGTGTTTTCCCCTTTTCTGTGTCTGATCTTTCAGAATTTGAGTTGTTGTTTAGCCTACAGGCATTGATCTTGCACTTCACCCTATTGCATACTATTGTATTTACTACTAGATTTACCTTTGAATTAAATCCTGATTAGTTTCCAAATCCCTAGGATCCACTTCAGCCTCCATGTATTCTCATATTAGCCTGAGAGCTTTCAGAGCTGAATTTTTTCTCCTTTGTCCTTACTTGTGGTAACTATTTCGATGAGACCATGCTGTTAGGTGTCTCAGCTCTCCAGGGATGAGGATGATCTCTTGAGGATGCTCTCTTACAAGCAGATGACTGGGGGCTGTGCCTTCAGAAGGGAGTGTGGGTGCAGTGTGTCTCACACTGTGCACACCATCTTTCTCACTGTCACTGGAGCATAGGGGTCACTGACCACTGCAGCACCAGGCCCTGCAGCAGGCCCTTGACTGTTCACTGAGTCCAGCTCTGCTCCCCTTCCAACTGGGAGCGAGGAGTGACTTCTGCCCATTTGGTTCTGAGGTGTTATCCCTGCATCCCTTGCAAATGTCAGAGAGCTATGTCACCAAGGTCTCTAACATTACCCAGATGGCCTCAGAATTTTTTTACTGACTAGTCTCTGCACATGCACAGCGCAGGAGCTGGCCTGCCACTGACAAAACTTCTCCCCTTGTAGTTGCTGCGTGCTGGGGTGTGCTAGCCTGGCTCCCTGAACACATGATGCCTAGCAGTGTCTGTGCATAGCAGAGATGATTGAGAGAGATGGAGGCTTCTCCTGCTTAAGTCCAAGAGCCTCATCTCTCCCCGTGCAAGGGAGGTACCCAGTCTGTTTGTAGCACGCAGACATAACCTGAGAAATACAGCTGTCACCAGCACTGTTTGATTCCATGTCCACACCCAAATGCTTTGTGAGCCTGACTCCCTGCACCAGCATTCTCTTTTTTTAGCAACCCAAACCAGGGCCTGGCCCACCCAGTTTCAGCAGGCAGGAAGGGTGAAACATCCTGAGAACCCTGCCTGACTGCAGGGAGCTCCTCTATACGCTCAGCACAGAGATATTGCTGTGTTGTTATTGCAGCCCTGTTATAGCGAAGTATTCCACATATATGTCTCCTGCTTTAGTGTACATACGTACAAGTACCAGGGTGAGGGCAGTCCTCTTATATCCAAAAGAAAAGAAAAAAAAAGTAATCCTTAAAAATGCTGTGTTCCAGCTGGTAAAAATCTTGAAGCACAGACTGTCAATGTTTGCAGTGGAAGGTTGCTTGTTATGGAAAGATTGTGTCCCACCTTGTGCACTATTTGTGGTACTGAGCATTACAGGGTACCCAAAGCATGGTCTGCACTTTTGTCTGTTTCCTGCAGGTAATGAAGCTCCAGGCTTACCAGACAAGTCATCTGTGATTGCTGCTAATCTTTGCTGCTGGGGCGCTTTGAGTGCAGGAGAGAATTTGGATCAGTCTGCCAGAATAAACCCCCTCTGAGTGCTGAAGCTGGGAGGTGCGTACAGTTGGATACAACCAGGGCAACACTGTTCTTGCCAGTGATGGTCTAATGCAGCTCTGCACAGCATGGACAGGAGCAATGAAATGCAACAGGTCATGGATTATGTCCCTCACATGTTGATCACTACTTGCATGGTGTCTTTGTTCCGTATTCCCTGAGTCTGGTATCTCTGTAGTGTGACTGTGACATGGTCTTTTAGTGTGACAAGAAGGTTCCTGAGTCCGTGAGACTGCAGGGTCCACTGGGATAGTACTGAAGAGCTGTTCCTCTTTGCTACCCAGCAGTTCAAACATTGGTATTCCTTTATTTGTTCGTACAGCCTCAAATTTTCCTTGCTCCTTTCTGGAGGCATGAGAATAATATAAATTTCCATTTGTTTCCCTCTGATTAGCAGAGTTTAGTTTCTTGTCGTTTGTAGCAGCCTCAGCCTACACGGGCAAGTGATCGAAGGTTTAATTTCCAATACTTTAGATTCTCATCTTACTTTTTCTCACCACCACTTTCCCTTTCCCGATTTAGAAACCATAGCTTGAGATCATGTCCACTTCTATTTCCTTGAGTCTCCTTCTTCATTACAGACTATCGATAACCTGGAATTATTTTTGTCCTCTCATGGACATGTTGTTAATTTCATCTTTTGCAATAGGAATAAGTTAATTAAATGTCTCTTCATCTTAAGACTAGCTTTGTAAAACAATTGTGTTAACAGAAAACACAAATACCAAATTGCTTTTCTTTTTGGAGTCACCTTTCATCCCCTAGAGATGTATCTAAATCCAAAACCAAATTATAAGGAAGGATATATTTTCTTAATCTCTCTGTTCCTTTTTCCCTTTTTTACCTTGCCTTTAAAAAGGTCTCCAAGCACATATGTTGTTGCATGTACCTGAATAGTCACCCCTGAAGTAATGTGAAGAAATCTTCAGCTAGTGGGTATCGGCACAGTTCAGTGCTGGGTAACCCAGTGAAGATGATTTGAGTCATTGGTAGACCTGCACCAGCCTATCAGTTTCTGTTCTTGCACTAAGTCCTACCCAGGCAATTCATTACAGCAGCAGCCAGTTGTTCTGGCTTCTCCGTGTTTCAAGAAGAACTGCCCAAGGAGAGGTTAAACACTGTGGTGATAGCATGTACTGTGGGCAAGTCTATGTCTCAATAGCATTTACAGAAGAAAATGAGAGCTGTCGTGGCAAACATGATGAGGAGGAGTCACAAGGGTTGCTGAAGCAATTCTGGTGACACATTACTAGAGCAGGATCTTGTTAACGGATTAGCATTTAAGACAATTCTTCAGCATTCTGCAAGTCAGGGCAGTTCTGGATAGTGTACATTTCTCAATTAGGGAAGAGATTGACAAGGTAGAAGGAGGCTCCAAACAAAAAAATTTCTTCACAGTAATTTAATAAGGAGGAGGGTTTTTTTAGGATTAGCCCAAGTGAGAGACTGGGTAAATGCTGCTTGACTCAAGCCTTTGATGAAACTGTACAGTTTGCTCTTCAGGGTGCAGGAAGCAAAACAAGATGGGAAAAAAAAGAAAAAGTGAAGGGTCACAGACATTAAATAATTACTGCTGTATCCACTGGCTTTGGATCCCTTTCCATCTGTTTGCAATATGCATGAGTTCAATTCAGTTGGTAGGACAACAATAAAAAAGGACAGCTGAAGATAGAAGTTTGCTAGTGCAGTTAAGCTCTGCTATAAGTAATTTCCACCTTGTATACAAACTGTTTGGATTGTCTACTGCTGAACAGAATCTTGGATATTCTGTAGCTTGTGCTGATACAG
Organism: Oxyruncus cristatus; assembly: GCA_013399855.1. Classification (NCBI taxonomy): domain Eukaryota; kingdom Metazoa; phylum Chordata; class Aves; order Passeriformes; family Cotingidae; genus Oxyruncus; species Oxyruncus cristatus. The sequence continues at coordinate 857,897 of VXAY01005702.1, forward strand.
TTCTAGCAAAGCAGCCTATCCTGTTAGCGTTTTGTTAGCGGCAAGTCAAAGCAGTGTTCTAAAAGGAGGAAGTTACCAAATGTCTTTTCAAAGCCTGAAACTGCACTTACCTGTGTTTGCTTAGGGCTTGTTTAGTGTATCTTTTATGCAAGGAATGAGAATGAAGTCATAGGATGTGGGATTATTTAGGTGACACTAAAGGTGACACTAAATGTACCAGAGCATTCGTGGGCCAGATGGGATGGTGCGTACTTCGTGGGGAAACTCCAATCTCTGTGTAAGCTATGTAGGAAACTCTGGAGCTTAAGATGAAGCTGTGAACCTGCGCTGGGAACCAGTCACATGGATTTTCTTCTTTCTCTTTAACAACAGAACCATGGTTAATTAAATGACACACATGCCTTGCTACCATAGGGTGTTTCTGCTCAGACACTATTAAAAAAACTTTTAAAAAGTCCAGCTTTGTATTAAGCTTTTTCCAGCTTCAGTTCCTATAGTTCCTGTGCCTAAGTTTTACTTTGATTATCATGTTCAGGGAGACCTGACCTCAATAAGATAATCTGGTTTGGACATACCAGGTAGACCAAGAATCAGGTTAGAGCAGAGTCCCAATTTGGATTGAAGGCTTCAAGTTCCAAGGATATTTTGATTTGAATTAAACAGACGATTAATAAAATAAACTTGGCAGTAAATCCTTTGGCAGTGGTAATCAATGACATCTTTATGACAGTCTCAGCTACAGGAGCACTATGAAGTGAAAAAGCAAATGTGGGTGAAGGTCCTTGCATATTGAAAACTTGTTTCCCGAAGTTTCATAATGAAAGATACTCCCTCAATAAAATCAGAAAGGAAAGGTTTAGTAGCTATTGTTTGTGTGGGCCTGATAAAGGATGTTCTCTTCCGGGAAAAGGACACTCAAACTTAGGGACAAACCAAGTCATAAGGTGTGTTGGGTGTATACTGTGTTTTTTTCCTCGTATAAAAGTTTGAATATGCCTTTCCTGAATACTTTAAAAGAATTATTTAAAATACATTTGTGCTTAATATTTAAAATATTGCTAATATATTAGTGTGCAACTAAGAAACTTGTGCGCAACCATGAGGAAAAGCGTAACCTGTGGAATTTAGACTTGCATTTGCAACAACGGGTAGCAACAGAGCTGTGTTGCAAACTTTTTTGTGACTTTAATTATACAGGCCTAACCTTTTCCATTCCAATTTGCACAGCCTGTAGGCAGCCTTTCTTTCCCGAATTAGCTGCAGATCGCAACTGCGACACAGCTGCAGTGTCCTGCACTGGGAACTGAGCTCTATTTAACTTGTGGCTACCAAGGTGTGATGAGGTCCCCACTGCAAGAGCTCTACTTGTATTGACTTTTCCTTCAAGGAAGAGCAATTTGTCCCTCTGTAAATGCAAATATTCTCTCAGGAGGTTTCTATTCTAATGTTAATTTAGAATTGTTATGAATAAAGTGGTTTTTCTTTCCTTGACCTTTGCAACTGGGGAGCTTTGGAGGAGAAAACATGAAGAACATGCTTGGCTCATCAATCACTGACGCACTAATGTCATCCCACTGTCCACATGTGAAAGAAGAAGTAACTTTCTGCCTTGATTTCAGGTAAGTGCCTGTTGTATACCATACCCCACTTGCCAAGTTTTGGAAGAATCTAGGAAAATTACAGAGCATGTCTGAAATCAATTTCGGAAAAGACAGTGTCAAATTTCGGTCATGTGCAAGGTATGAGGTGCTGTTACTTTAGGCTCTTTCAGATCAGAGAAATGCCATCCAGCTAACCTGAGGGGCCACAGCCCCTGTCTGGAGTCTGATGTGTCATCAAATACAGACACTACATGGAGAGGGCTTTCTGTAGCCAGGAACTGCTACTGCAGAGCACAGGCTTCCTCTGTACCTGAGCCTAACGCGCGGTTGAGTGCTGAGAAACATGGTGCCTACAGTTTCTTGGCAAGTGGACTAGATGGTCCTTGTACTGTTGAACTATTCTGATGAGAGTGTGCCATGGTTCCTTAGCTGACTAAGAGCAAAGACACACCACAATACCTCCTTCCTGTGGCTACTGGCCTAGCTAGGCAGGTCAGACCACATTTTGCTCAGAAGGCAGACGGGGAAAATATCGATTCCAAGCTGGCAGTTGTTCTATCACAGGACTAATAGTACTTTATTTTTGTTATGAAGGAATGTTTGGCAGTTGAATGTACTAGATCCTTGTGGAGTAATCAATGGAGGACACCTAGGGAATATGAGATACAGCAGTCAGATTATAATGATTCCTGAGAGTGTTTTTTCAAATTGCTGGTGCTTTGAGTCAGGGAATTCTTGGATCAAAAAGGTGAAATCACGATACTTAAGAGCTCTATGTGGCATTTTCTTCCCTGAAAGATTATTCCCTTTGAATGTGTAAAATATTTGAAATTTTACATACTTTGCATGCATCAAGGAGTCATGTACCTGACCTGATATTATATGACAATATTTTCTTTTTTTTTTTTTAAATCTGCTGCTCTTGTTTGAAGTCCCAGAGTTATTGTATGAGAAGAAACAGTGAATAAAGTTTTCTCTTCACTTTCACTTTCACTACTCCACACATTACTCTCTAGACCCCTATCCCTTCCTCTACATCTTTGTCAGGTTGCACAATCCTGGTCTATTTGGGCATCCCATACATAGAATCTGCTTTATTCATTTGACAAGCTGTACTGTTTCTTTTGAGACCTTTTACTGTTCCTCTGTGTCAGAGATGGGCTAATGGACCAGAATTTAATGGAATATTCAGGATCCAGGTGTAATGTGGATTAAATCTGTGACATAACATTGTTTCTTTTTGCTTTTCTGTTCTATTGGTAAGTAGTTTGCTCTGAGACCAACACGATGTCTTGAAATAGTCTCTCTGTCTCCAGAAAACATGTACTTCAAGGTTTCCCTTTTAGGGGATTTTTATAATTTTATGTGATTCCTGTCTTTGAAATTCTGCATGGTAGTGGTTGATCTTCTGACTTTGGGTGTCTGTAGAAACAGTGAATCTGATGTTGATATAGTTCAGGCAGAAAAATGATAAAACAATTGCTTATACTGGTCAGGACTGAATCGAGATTTGCTTCCTATCTTGTGGATTTCCTACCTGCCTGTGCCTGAAACAGTTATTCACAGCATCTAGAAATCCAGTATTATCTGAGCGATTATTGTAAAACGTTTCACATTTTACTTCAGAGTAATTAAAATAATTGGAATAGTAGTTCCCTGGGATTTCCACGTTCCATTGCCTTCCTGCCCCCATGTTTCCTTTATACCTGCAGCATCCAAGTCCTTGTTTAAGATAAGCATTCTGGGTCTGTACCATCAATGTCTTAGAGAATTCTGTGAAACACAGAAAGCATTGTTTTGTTTTTCTGCCACTGTATGCTGTTTATATCAGAGTTTTTAAACTTCTTTTCTTTGCTCTTCTACTTTTGTCAAGTTCTGTCCCATTCTTTACTTGAGGTTATAGTGTCTACCAGAGGATTCAGAACAGAGCACTCTGTGTGCACCAGTTTGCTTTCTCCTACTTGTCAGTTTGAAATCTCTGTGTGGTCTTCCTGATGTGGAGTACAGATCATGTTTCCCTCTCGCTTCAGGTGGAAATTTGGTCATCCTTTAGTGGGCCTAATCTACTCTAGAAGCTCCCCAGTCCCTGCTGAACCTGAGCCTCACTGCCTTCCTCCCTTGCTTTAGTCATGCGTTAAGACTCTGCCTCCTCACCAGCTGGGTTATTGTGGGGGTCCTTGTCTTTTGCATCTTATCTCCTGCTTTGAGAATCTCTTTGCTCTCTTTTATGTGGTGCCCAGTTAGACCACAACACCTGGCTCCTTCCCAGCATTTCCCAGCTTGTCCAGACTTTTTTTGAAGTTTGGCAGTGTAGCACCAGAGGGCACATCAGTACACTATCTCTGGAATCAGGAACCAAATCTGTTACCTGGCAACTGAACCATGTGTGGCTATTTCCTGTCCCTTCTTCTCAGCTGGGGTTTCTGCTGCAGGGAAGTCTTGTCAGTACAAGAAGACACTCAGACACCTTGTGCAGAGAGAGGGACCATTGACCAGGAATATTACATCCTTTATGAGTTTAGTGCCTTCCTGCCATGAAACTAGGGCTGGAAAAGCTTCTCAGTGACCTGAAAAAGCCTCCTCAGTTTTACTTCTTTTCTTAAGCAGCAATAGGGTTTTTTATCTGCCAGTGAGACTTTTCAGAGATTGCCATGATGGCTCTGTGTTGTGCATTCTTCCACCTATGGCACAATCAAGTCACAAGAAAGGGTTCTATGTCTGAGGATCATGGGGTGTCTGGAATGAATATGTCTTTGCACCACCTACACATGGGTCCAATAATCGTGTGACACTTGATACTTTACCCTGGAATTGTCACCCTCTAGCTAGGCTTCTGACTGCATTTCTCTTGCACATCTGGACTGACTCAGATGTTACTGTATGGGATGGCAGTACAGCTTCCAGTTAAAGAATTGAGAAGCAATTACATTATATGTGTCATTAACAACCATATTCATCCTGTTTTGTAATAATTTATCTGAAGACATTGATTGAAATTAAATTATGAGAAACTGAGGCTTATCTTTAACCTATGTTTCATTCAAAAGAAGCTGACCTTCTCTGAAAGTCAGTCTTCCTGTTACTTGCTTATGAACTTAATATAAGGTGAAAGGAAGAGCTCCAGACATGTAAGGTGTATTTGCATCAGAATCTTACTAAGCTGGTGATCCCTGAGCTGTAGAGGGGTCAAAGGAAGGTCATTAAGGTGGAGGAAAAGAGTCCCTAGAGGTTAAAAAGTTTATTGCAGCAGAGCAGAGAAAATATGGGCCACACGCATCTTGTGATGTTCTGTCTTCTTGCCTTCTGAAACAAATCTGTATGTCGGACTATGTGGTCACGTGTATCTTCTAGTAAGTTTGGTGGTACTGGGAAAACTTAAAATTGAAAAAAGAGTTCCCAAGAAAAGGTTGAGAAATGCTACTTTAGGTTAACTTTAGGGTAGAGTTTGTGCTTGTGTTACTTGATTGCCAGCTAACTTGCTGTCACTAGCAGAAGTTCTTATTTAGACAACATGCAAATATTTATATCAGAAATGTTTATGACATAGAAGAATTTTTCCAGGACAGAAATGCGTGCATGGCTAGGTGACCACAAATAAAATTAGTACCTAAGGAGTTAAAGAAGATTGAAAAACTTGAATTTAGCTATTGCTATGAGGGCAAGTTCTTGTCTGGCCAAATGACCAATTTGAAGGAAGTTCAAGGGAGTTAAGAGGCACATGCCACTGATTCTCCATCTGTTTATGTCAGCTCTGTACCTGGCCTACGACTGAACATTGTCTCTTTTGAGCATGCAGATTTTCTGCATTGGTCCTGCCCATAATTTCTGATTTATTCTTAATTATACCAAAGAAGGAAATACACTCCGCGTCCTTGCAAAATTTTCATGGCTCTTCTGATTTGGGGTGTTGCAGGGTGTAGCTAATGCTCTGAAAAGGCTTCAGGATTCCTGGATGAAGGGTGTGATGAAAGAAGTGTATTGTTATTGTTTTAGGGGAGGAATCATGCTACTGGGTAAGCCTCTGTCACTGAGACTTGCTGGACTTGTTTGTTCTGACTTGCCTATGACTCCTTTCTTTCTTAATTCAGGAGATAAAGCCTCAAGTCTATGCTGAGATGCTGCACAGTGTGTTGTGGCATTCAGGACAGTGCATCTCCTGGACAGAAGAGCTTCTTGCCAGCCTCTCAGTGGTACCCAGAGGTGAGTGCCACAGGCTTCTGTCTTGCTCCTTGGTACTTCAGGCAGCATGACTACATCATGTGTAGATTTATAGGGCAATTTGAGCTTTGACCGAGAGCATGGGGAGAATGGCACCAGTTCTGAGCTTGCTTCTGATTTGATCTGCCTTTCATCCATCAGTAATTCTTCTGACATTTCAGTCTTTCTCCTCAACTAAAATGCATTTTTCTTCTGAGAATTCCCCAGCTCCTCTGCAGAATGGTGTGACAAACTGAGGTGGCCTATGTGGATAGCAGGTGAGGGTCATCTCACTGTGCCCTGAATCTGATCTACTGTCTGTGCTGGTGCAGTTAGAAGGTGTTGCAGTCTCAACTGCTGAAGTAGAGGATGAGCAGAGTACAGTTGGTAGAAGTAGCTTCTTGTGCTCTTGTTTATTTTCGTGGATTTTGTATGCAGCCAGTGAAGTGTTAATCTGTGCAGAATCAGCTTGGAAACACACCAAATCTGGCACCTGACCGTTTTGCCTGCTCTGCCTTGGAATGAAGATCAAACTGAAACCCCACAAAGACAACAACTGCTAGTGTGGTGCCTCATTTTTGGAGTAGATTTCAACCAGTCAAAGAAGGACAAAGGGAGGCAGGCAGAGCTATTTTTGAAGGCTGAAAAGCAGAGATCTACTGCCATAATCTGTGGCTGCCAAACTAACAGAACAAGATACTTTTCTATGACCAACACAGCTGGAAGTGGAAATCGGAGCAGTAAAGATGATTTAGAAGTTACAGAACCTTATCCTAAACCAACTGTAATCAGTGGCTTGCACTTAATATTTTCTCCACACTGATATGGCCTCTGACATGGTGATGCAGATTGTAAAGTCCTTATGCTGTGAGTAGCCCTTCTACTTCTATTAAAGCTGATTTCAGGATATGGGAGTCTTTCTCAAGATGTTGGCTGTGGCAGTCAACTGTAGAAAAGCAAATTATTGATCCAGGGTATTTCAGTTGTTGACATTACAGTTACGTCCCACAGTCTGTTGAAGTGGTATGGGAGCCCAGCTCTATTGCAACAATTAAAGAGCTCCTAACTTCCAAACAGCTGTATGCAAAATGGATGAGAGAGTAAGGAACAACAAACCTTTTGTGCTGATTGCAAAGGTGATCCAATAATCAGGGAAGGCTGTATAAGCACCCTTTTGCCATCATGGATATAATTGCTGGTAAAACATCCCAGAGACTGAAATGCCGCCCTAGAATCTTGATGCAAGTAACAAGAACAGTATTTGGAGCTGTCGTCTTTACCCAGCTGAAGTGTGCTCTTGGGAAGTAGCAAGACCTTGGTAAAATTGGAGGGTTAAGGGGAGGAGCTCAATTAGTAAGTGGCAAATACATTACTGATGCTTTATCTGACTGCTGAGGGGTGGCATGCAGCACCTACTGTTTTTGTGGGATGTTCAAGGGTGTGGGGAGATCAAGCTGATTCAGTGTGACGCATAGAAGAACACACATTTCGTTTCTCTCAGCAGATCCCTTCAATGTTTGGAAGTCTTCCATTGTATCAGAATTGCTTTAGGAGAAATTAAACATTGGGTAATTGAGACTGGTAGGTAACTGACCTCATCCAACCAAGGATCTCCCAGTACTTAGGCAGGTACTAGCTTCTTCTGTTTCAGTTCTCAAAGTAGTAGAGGTTGTTGTCCCATCCTTTTAAGTGTGTGTGTCCTGAGTATGCCACAAAAGAGCACAGGAGACGTGTTAGGTTGGTGTGGTTGCTTGTGGTAAAGGTAGGATTGAAATCAGAATATTTTGCTTTGTGGCCCTGTGTTTTGGTACAGGCCTCCTGCACTAAGCCAGATGTATTTCAGTTGCTGCCATTCCCAACCACCCTGCCAAGGCAGATAGCTTCAGGGACCTAGTTTGGATTTTCCAATATCACCCACCAGGCCAGCAGATTAATCTGTTCAGTTGTCCTGTGAAGAGTGTCTAGTAAGAGTGATTGTAGACTGATGTGCCTGAATCCAACTGGAAAAACTGGACATGGCCATAAATGTGGAGAGATCCTCCTCAGCAGATGTGTCAGCCAACCTCTGCCAATGGCTCTTCTGAGCTTATTGGATTATCAGTTAGAAGGTGTATACTAATAAAAAGTACAATAATAAATTCATTATAGGGTGGCAGCAGCAGATCACATAGAAGAGGTTGCATGTTTTTGTCTATGTAGAATGTGTCAAAACACCTTCAGTAAACAGCTGGTACCAGAAAACATTAATCTAAAGGCAAATCTAGCTTGGGGTGCTATGAGGGGTTGTCTTAAGAAGTAAAATAATGTCGAGGGGCAGATCTGTGAAACAGAACAGGGTAGCTGTGCCCTGCTTATCCAGCAGCTCAGTGACTAGGGACACATGATACAGTTATACTTCCTTTGCTTTTCTGAGCAGACATTTTCTGATCAGTTTGCTGGTATCTCTTGCTGAGGCTTTTGATAACTCACAGCACTCAACCAGAAGAGACTGGATGTGGCACTTAGTGCCATGGTCTAGTAACCGCAGTGGTAGTGGATCAAGGATTGGACTTGATGATCTCAGAGATCCTTTCCAACCCGTGTGATTCTGTGATTTTGTGATAAGCTCAATACAGTGAATCAAATCCTATCAGGCAGAGGTGGGAGCTGAACATTCATTACTTGCGTTGTGAATGAATGTAGTAACCTTTTAGGGAGTTTGGTACATGATAAGAGAGGAAAAACAGTTTGTCACCTGTATATTGTGCTTGTCTTTTGCTTTTGGGTAAATGTAACAAACTGAAAAGTAAACAATTCATTTGGTGTTGATCAGGAGTCCAACTTGAAATCCTATGTGTTTGCTAGTTGGTTTCACAACAAAGACCAGACAATTTTAGCTCCATCAAATTTCAGTACAACTCTTCTTCCTAATGTGCGAATAACTAATAATGTAGCTTTATTTCTTCCTGTATTTCACTTATTAAAATATCCTGTATTGTGGTTTGATTTAATAAATCTCTATCTAAACATAACTTCAGTGTATTTTAAATACTTAATTCTATAAAAACATAGCTATTTTCACAATAATTCTTTTGGATTACTTTTTTTTTTTTTTTTTTCTTCAGAACCGAATAACTTTTTGGTGATCAAACCACAATGTTTGGCTCACAGCCAAGGTGTGTAAAGTAGGAGACCTAATAGTTTGCTTTTTCGGACCCAAATTAACTGTGATATGAAATGGAGAGACGCTGCTGTCTCCATGGATTATCTTGGGCCCTTTGGGAGTGGTTCATGTTTTCAATGAGAACAGCGATTGCTCATTGATAGTATTGCCATGATAAGCAGTTTTGTACTGAACCAGAAGATCTTGGGTTTGAAACTTCTCACTAATTCGTGCAGACTGAGAGCTGCCAGACATAGTCCGTGAGGAGGTGGTTTTCAGAGCAGAAAGGATTTGGCTTTCCAGGTGTCCCAGTGGCGTTTAGATGCTGATCTCTTGCTAAGGTTTGTTCCTGCAATATGAGAGTTATCTCATTCATGCTAAAGGGTGAAAGGATTGGTATTACCTGAATTCTCCTGTCTGCCCCACTAAGAGTTAGTTTGCAGCTTACTGGAGTTTGGGAAATAAAAAAAGTCAAAGCCTGTGATGTAAGGAAGCAAGACATGTGGGGCTGTAAAAAACACCTGACTCTGGAAAGCATCTACACAGACAGCTGAGGTACTGGTGGGGTCTTCTGAGGAAAATCCCTGTCTATTAAGCACTGCCTCTTTGCCAGAAGAAGAAAGAAATCATGCATCCATGGTTGAAGGTGATGAAATAATTTCTGCTTTCATCAGCACTGTAGAGGACCAGTGCTTCTCTGGCCAGCGAGCAGAATTTGCTTGGTTACTAGAGTGCAGAGAAGAACATGTCTGATTCCTAAACAGGGGGGCCCACCTGCCACTGAACTATTTAACTATGGAGCTGAATGTCCCAAGCACAGGAATCCCTGTCAGGTGGTTATTCTGGTAGAGCATGACAAGCTTGCCCTCCGTGGCACAATAGCAAAAAGGCTAGGGGAGCAAAGAGCTAGTTGGAGGTGTAATGTGCATGAATAATGAATGTGTTGGGTGGACATAACCTGAACAAGAACTGGCTTTCACTAACCATCCTAGCCTCTGTCTCAGCAGAGGTAGGCCAACCTAGTTGTGAGATAAAATAGACAAAACTCCCCCCAAAATATGGGGACTGCTGAGCTGGGTTCTGCACACAGACACTACAGTTGAAGGATACTGGCAATTGTACACTGTGGGAGTTGGTGAGACTTGGGCTTCCATTGCAAAAGAATTTTTTTTCCTGTTCTGTTATTCATCTTAGCAAGATGGAAGTCAAAAATACACTGCTAAAGGTAGGAAATTTTTTTGGTTTTGAAAAGATATTTCCACTTTAACTTGTATATCCTATATACAAATATATACCCTACATGCAAATTATTTACCTGTATGGGGATGTTGGTTGACACCTTGGGGGTGTCGGTTGATGAGAAGTTCAACATAAGCAGGCAAGGTGCACTCACAGCCCAGAAAGCCAACCATGTCCTGGACTGCATCAAAAGAAGCTTGGCCAATGGGTCCAGGGAGGTGATTTTGCCCCTCTACTCTGCTCTTGCAGAGTACTGGAGTACTGCATCCAGTTATGGGGTCCCCAGGATAAGAAGGGCATGGACCTGTTGGACTGAATCCAGAGGAGGGCCATGAAGATGACAAAATGTCTGGAACACCTCTCCTATGAAGACAGGCTGAGAGAGTTGGGATTGTTCAGCCTGGAGATGAGAAGGCTCCAGGGAGACCTTATAGCACCTTCCAGTACCTAAAAGGGGCCACAGGAGAGTTGGAGGGACTTTTTACAGGAGCACGTAGAGATAAGACAAGGGGGAATTGCTCTAAACTGACAGAGGGATTTAGATATGCTATTAGGAGGAAATTCTTCACTTTGAAAGTGGTGTTGCACTGGAATATGTCACCCAGAGAATCGGTGGATGCCCCATCCCTGGAAGGGTTCAAGACCAGGTTGGATGGGGCTTTGAGCAACCAGGTCTAGTTGAAGGTGTCTCTGTCCACGGTAGGGGGGTTGGAACTGGATGATCTTCAGGGTCCCTTCCAACTTAAACCATTCTGTGATTCTGTGATATGAAAGCAGAAATATATGGAAGTGCTTCTTTTAACTGTTTTCTGAAAAAAATTCAAAGTGAAATCAGTATCAGAAGTGGAATAGGCTTTTGTTCCTCTTCTCCCATGTTTTCATTTCCCCTGGCACTACAGAAGTTCCTGAAGTATCTGTTTCCCCTTGCAAGTCTGTGTGACCTGTAGAGAACAAGCAGTTCTGAAATGCTGGAGGAGAAGCAGGTCTGTGCTGCCAATGTTTGTTGCTGTAGCTTGCATTTGCGTGAAAAGGAAATAGAGACAGACTGTTGGAAGGACAGTGCTGCCTGTGAGAGCAGGAGTCCCACAGGCAGTGAGATGCTTGGTTTTCAGCATCTTAAGCTTTTGTAGCTGAGGCATAAAGCCATGTCTTGAGGAAATCTGCATACATTTCAAGAAACACAGCAGTTATCATACCAGAGTACTGTTGCCTCAATATCTGCAGAGTTAGCCACGTGCTGCCAGGGCCATGCTGTGCTTTCTCTGTGCCAAGAGCAATGAAGGGATGGTGCTCCAACTGCCATTCAGGTGGAAGCACGCTGGGGTGAGGACAGTCGCAGCACAGGGAACCAGTCTGATTGAGATGGTTGGTAGGGGCTCAGGCTGGAAGCAAAAACTCCAGTGAGGAGAGCAAAATCAGATGCTAAAGCAGCATCTTTCAAGCATGAAAGGTGGCTAGCTATGGAGGGGCAGAGGCATGTTGCTGAAGTGGGCTGTTCTGATGAGCCAAGAGGCTTGCCCTTGAGGGTAATAATTCACTGCCCATGATGTATGCTGCAATTCCATAAACTGGGACTGTGAAAGACTGTGAGCTGTGAGATGAGTATGGGAGGGCTCCATGGGAGGCTGCAGTGTATTAAAGAAACAAGCAGAACAGTCCCACTGGTCTTGGGTTTTTATCTGAATTTCTTCATCAGTTAAACCCTCAGGGTTAATAGATAGTTTATACAGTGAAGGTCTAGATGTTAAGAAGTCAAGGCCTCACTGGAACCAGTTGAGTTCCAGTGCATATTATTTATGTGCTTTTATTGCAACTTGGAGTTTGCAAAGAAGGTAACCCTGGCCAGCCTGGGATTCCAGGCTCCTATCAACTGCCCTACAGTCTATTTTGCAGGGCCTTGCCATCAGGGAACTGAGCCACTCTAGTGGGGAGAAAACCTGGCCTGTGCATGGCTGGAATAGAACTTTGCACTGTAAAGTAGGAAAAACAGAAGGACAGGTACTGGGCTTCTCTGTAGTATGTGACTCTGAAGCAGAAGACTTGTCCCTGGTCACCTGTCCTGTGTATTTTGGTAACACTAAGCTGCTGCTTGTGACTACCTGCAGTTGTGATGCTGGCTGAAGTTGTCCTGTTTAACTTTTTCTTCCCAGTATGCCACCTCTTTCAGCAGGTAAAAATTAGCCTGCTTCCCTTCCTAAGTAATGGGCTGGACTGGGATACCTGACAGCACTCTGACTAGCCAAAACCAAGTTTTTATGGGAGGAGATTAAACTTTTAGTTGCTTTCAACTCCCCTGTCACTTGCTGAGCACACCCTGACTGTCTGCAGACCTCTCAGCTGCTTCTTCTGCAGTGCTATCTGTTGTTGGGTTTCTTTGTGTTGCCGTTGTCAGTTTGGGGTTTTGTTTTTGTTTGCTTTGCTTGCCATCTCTTTCTTGTGGCTTTACTTGGCTTTCTTGCCATAAGAGCAAAGTGTGTAACACCATTCTGCTCTCCCACCATTTCACTGTCTTTTGCTCTTTTGGATTTGTACACCGTACCCTTGCCTTCACTGCTCATCTACCCCCTCAGATCATTTTCTGAGACAGAACATCTGCTGGTATCCTACTCTGTTTTTACTGTGACTTTTTCTTTGACACCTTGTAGTCAGAAAACCTGCGAAGACTTATTTTCTCTGCCTGCCTTTCTGCCTTCTCCTGCCCCCAGCTTCTCAGATGTTGCTCAGAAATAAATGGCTGTGCCATAGGCCTGAAAAGGGGAAATCAGCTTTTAGTATGTCTGGTCCACAGCGATACAGACATGGATCAGTGGGTGTAAAACAGCATGGTGACTAGCCAGCTCAGTCCTCCTCCCCAGGGCCAGCTGCTGCCATTTGTCACTCCAGGCATATCTGAGAGATTATATCATGTGTTTTTCTGTTACCTTGTACTAATGCAGACCATGATGTAGAGACTCAGTGTGTGACATGACAATTACTACATAAGTGTGCTGTGGAATTACTACTGGGGATCTTAAGTAATTGTGCCTAGGGTTTTGCATCATCCTTCTACAAAGTTACTGAGGACATGTGCAAAAATTCAGTTTTCCTAATGTTCTCTTACTTAATGCTGCACTGGAGGAGAAGGGCTTAGTGCCTTTGTCCATGTGTGAGTCAAGTTCTCAACTCCTTTACAGATCTGCTGTTGGCTTTCAGCAACTCCCTAAGTCCGGGTCTTGTTGCCATGTCACATTCACACATGAGTAGCTCTTTCTCTCACAGACTGTCTGGCAGAAGACAGGATGTGGTCTCTTACAATGTATGTGTGGCTTTGGTGCAATAAACCCCAAACCCTGTGGGGAGTCAGTGAATATTACTACTTGTACCAACTAAAAATAACCAAAGCTGTATGTTGTATGGCATCTCTGGTAACCTAGAGTATCCTTGGTGCAGAACAGATTTAATCAGTCATGAATTATTACATTTATGTTCAGTTTAATCACCTGTGTGGGCAGTCTGCTGCACTTGAAATCTGTATAGTATTTCTTGACGGGAAATTGTCTCTACAAGCAATACCTGCGAGACTCTTTCTAAGGGTGTATGTGAGGCAACTGAGGCAAGTTAGAACACAGGAAATTCCCACTAAATATAAAGAAAAAGCTTTTGCCATGAGGGTGGGTAGAGACTGGACCAGTGACCCTGAGAGACTGGGATATCTTTGTCGTTGGAGATACTAAAACCTTGACTGGACAAGGTGTGGAGCAACCTGCTCTAGAGAGACCCAGTTTAAACAGGGGTTCCAGGGCAATCTACCTCATTTTGTGAGGTTTTTCAGCTGAGCTAAGCTGTGTACTCAGGATGTACTACTGTTTTGTACTAGAGCTGAATTTCTCCATGTTGTTTTCTTCAATACAGATAGTGATCCAGATGGACAGAGCAACAAGGCGTATAGAGCCATGGAAGATAGCAGTCATTGTTGTGTCGGTGATAGTAGGCTTAGCCCTCATCATTGGCTTGATTACATATTTTTTGTGTAACGGTAAGTCCACCACTCTTTTTGTTGTCACAAGTCTTCAGGAGTCTTCACAAGTCTTCTTGTGTTTCACCTGCTACTGTTGTCTTGTCTGATCATCTAAGTATACAATTCACCCCTGGTACAGAACCCACACGAGAAAACTTTCTAAACCCTATTCAAGGTCTGAACTGATTTGAAAACCTGCAAGAATACTTGAAGTACCCTTTACTTGAATCAGGCATTTCAGTTTTAATACTTTATTTTTTCTCGTTTTGCCATGGTGCCTCCACTGGTATCCATGGTGAACCAAAGGATAACAGTCTTCTCTATAAGCCAGAGGTGTGTCTAGCACTCAGGCTATGCACAGTAAGCTTGGTGTTGAACAGGGTATTTGCAGAAACTTGACCTGGCACCTCTAGATGAGAATATCATGGAATGACAGAGGGCAGAGCTCCTGGGCTTTTCAGAGCCCAGGAGTCAGTCCTGGTTGCCAAGGGCTCAGTTTCAGTAGCAGATCACAGAATTGTTACAGTTGAGAAAGAACTTTAGGATTACCAAGGCCAACCATCTTGGCTCATGACTTGAAGCCAAGTCATTCCATTCCCAGTCACTTGGCTCATGAACAAAGCCAAGTCATTCCATTCCCAGTCTCTGAGATACAAGTGTGAGTGGTTTTGAAATGCCTTCCTGCTGGAATGGAACTAATCATGTTGTCATCTCAGCTCACCAGGAGTTGATGAGGTCGTGGCTTGCATTAGGACACTGGAAGAAACAGTGGTAGAGCTACATCTTAGCTTTGCTTTTTGCCAACCCTATGTTATGGGGCCCCTCTGCCATTCACCAGAGAAACAGATTTTAAAGGTAACCCAACTGCTGAATGGATGCAAACATCTCTGTGTCACCTGCCTTTCAGAGGGGCAGGGACATGCCAAAGTGCAGCCAGGGAGGAGTGAGTGTGTCTACTGAGTCAGAAGGGACATATGTGGGCTGGTTTGTCTTGTGCTGTGCTTACCTCAGGCCAACAAGAAGACGGATCCCAGCAAAATGTTGTAGTGGGTGTAATTTACAGCTACTTTGGATGGTCCTTGAAGAAGAAATGAGCCGCTAGCTGGCTCATGGAGCATCAGCATGGTCCCGACCTCTCTTTTCTCAGAGTGCTGCTAAAGCTATAGTTCCACAGTTGATAGGATCATAGCCAGAGCCTGGAACCCTCACGTGTGCCATGTTCTATGAGGTACTGTTCATCTTTGAATTGTACCAAAGGAGATCAGCTACCTTTTATTTTTTTTTCCTCTGTAGATCAAGACAGATATTACGATGTGTCTTTCCTAATCACCAATGTCAACTACGATCCTCAGTACGAAAGGCAAACCACAGATGAGTTCAGGAACCTAAGTGAAGAGATTGAAACCACGGTAAACTAAAATGTTTCCCTGTTCATGCCTGAGCTATGGTGAGGAGTCTTGCGATTGTGTGACTGGAAATAGACAGAGGTGATTTTTACCTCATCCTTATGTATCTGGCCTTACCTGTCAAAACCTTGCTGTAGTGGGTTAAAGATGTGTTGATGACTGTGTGAAAGCAGATGGTAAGCACAGGTGCTGTCTCTTCCAGCAGTCCTGTGGTGAAACAGGCAACCACAGAGCAGAATGGACAGTGAAACTGGCCAACTCAGATGTTTATTTTGGATCTGCATCCTCTGATGGAAATTTGATGGTAGCTTTGGTGTAGAGGTGGAGATCTGAAAGCATTTTCTTGTGCTTCAGGGGCTCATGAGACTGTTATCATGAAAGCATGTACTTATTACAGGTGTATTTTAACACAACCTTATCTTTTAACAGATGTCTAAAGTATTCAGGGAGTCCTTTCTAAGTAAAAGGTACATCAGGTCCCACGTTGTCAGTCTAAGGTGAGTAATGTGATGGCCTGGAATAAGCAGGGTTGTGTCAAATATATTTTCTTCCTACCACTTGGCCATATGGAGCATTCCTGGTTGTTCATGCTTGGGTTATGCCGGCAGGATGACTAACCCTTGTCTGGTTGTCATTCTCCTCCAGTGCTCTGGAGGGCTCAGTTCCCCTCAGAGGTCAGCAAGGAAGAGAAATTTGGCCTTACACTTCTGCAGGTTGATTCCCTGAACACCAGTTGTTTGTGACTGTGATGCAGTAACTGCATTATTGGGTGACCCTTGTCTTCACTACTAGCTAACAGCTTGAGAGATGCCAAGTAAGCTCTTTGTCACTCTTATTGCTTCCCATGAAAGCTTGGGCTGGTGTTTACCACTCTGCATGGTGTACCGTAGGAGATGACTATTCTCCTCCCTCTCTGGAAAGGTCTGAAGGAATAAATGAGTCCACCGTGAGATACATGGATATAGACAAGGGAACACTGGCATAGATACAGTAGAGGGAAGGAGGCAAGTGGGACATACAGGTATAAAGGTTCTTTGTGAGATCTTTTAAGTCTTTCCTCTGCAGTAATTGTGCATCACTCTCAGTGGTAAGAGCCATTGCTTCCCTATGCAACATGCTACTTTATTTTGGAGTTGTATTTCTGTAAGGCTCAAATCTGCTGTGGAATATTTTTCCCTGGACTGCAAAGAATGCCAAACTTCCCACACACGTCCTTCTTCACAGCACTTCTGGGCTTTCTTGTCTTTACCTGTCTCTAGATGGAATGAGTAGTTTGCTTAAATTGTTCTAAATTGTTTTCTGATGCTGGTTTCTTCCAAAAGCCTTCCATAGTGTACATCAACTGAAATTGCAGAACTTGGGATTTAGACTCCAAGTGACCTCTTTACAACTTTGAAGTTGATCTAACAATGTATCTCTTCCATAGTTGTCTGCACTACAGATATTTCGTGCAAGTAGGCACTGGAGCAGCTTAGCTGCACCTCTGCTGTCTTTGCCTCAAGGTCTTGATTGATTTTCCTTTAGACTCTTGCTTTAAAATATCGGGCTCATTATTTTATAGCAACAGTAAGTGATCTCAAACCTATTGAATATGTTGTATCTAAATACAATGGATCAAACCGACCAATAAATGCGACTTAAATGGAAAAAGTGACTTAAATGCAAAGAAATGTCCGAAGACCTTTTTAACTTCTGTGGCTCTAAACTGGATCTTTCCAATGGCTGTTAGAAATGGCATGTTGGATATCTATTGAAGGGTTTTACCTTGCTATGTTGTTACCACTGCCATTTGTGTCCTACCAACCAGGGTCTGTGTGGAGGCCGAAGGGAGCAATCCCTTCTCTGCTTCTTAGCTCTACTGCTTACAAATGTTTCCAGAAAATTCTCTCTGATTATTGTCATAGGGAAAACCTTTTGCTACCTGATGACATGTCATCATCTTCCTTTACTTGTGCACAGCTATGCTATTTGTTCTAGATGTCTGTGCAAACCAGAGCTGTTCTCATATAAACAGGCAGACAGTACAAATCAGAACCAAGAGCGTTAGTGGGCAAAGAGGACAACACCACTCTGTTTGTGTTGGTTTGTAGCCCAGATCCTGGTGGAGTGCTTGCATCTGTTGTTCTGGTATTTAAATTTGCCTCTGCTGACAGTGAAGCAACGACCTGGGGTCACGTCAACCGTGTGTTACTCAGAAGGCTGAAAACAATCTCAATGGACTTGGATGTTGACCAGTCTACCATTAGACTCACAGGCAAGTGCCTTATGTTTGTGTTTTCAGCTTGGAATTTGTTCCTCATACTTTGAAGTTCACAGTCTAATGAGTTTCACTTTAGTATGCAGATATGGGCTATTCTTGCTTCCTTTTTTTTTGCCTTCTCAAAACTGTATGTTAGACTGACAACCTGGGAACTTGGAAGAAGTAGCATGAAAAGCACTAAAACACACAGGCACTGATTTCTGAGTGTGAGCTTTCCTCTGTGCATCAGAGGCTTTCTCTGTATGACCTAGTTGTGTTGAATGAGACAGACCCCCTCAATTCATCAAAAAAACTTTGTGACCATGAGTTCACAAACTACTTTGAGGCACACAGTGAACTGAACAAGAACCTGTATCACCAGGCACTGAAATGCAGAGTCCTCAAGCTATTAAAAAATGCAAGACTTAGTTGATTCCCTTCTTCACCCTCTGCCATTTCTTTTGCTTGTTTGACACATTGCTGTGTTTGTAACAAAACATGAGGTTCCCTGGGCAGTAATCCTCTCCCATGAATCTGTCGCTGGTTACCATCAAATGTGGCAGAGGGGTTTTTGTTGGAAAGAAATTCAAAACGTTGCAGTTTAGCTCCAGTCAATCTCAGCACTGAGGATTTATGAAGGCAGTTTTGACCACCTTGCCACACTAAAGCTGAAGAGATGCCTGTAGATATTAGCTGGTGACTGTGAATGTTATATGTATAGATAACTTGGACGTATTTGCAGTTGTATGCTGCTTTGGTTAGCTTTGAGCTGAGGCAAGCAAGATGTATCCTGTGGCCTTACACTTTCAGTGATGAACAGAGGCTTCACTGAACTTCTCCAACACAGCAAATTGCTCCTTTTACCATACTTCACTCCATGCAGCAATGCAAGCCATTTAATTTGTGTTTGCTGGGTACAGGGAAGGAGTCTGTGCTAGATCATGAAGCATATGAGATATACTCACTGTGGTGTTTGCTTTTCATTTCAGAGTTGAATAAGGAAAAGGGAGATAACCTTTTAAACAACTGTAAGTACAAATGCTTTATAGTAAAGGTTGAAGGACATGGTTCTAGAGGTTCTGTGTTTACAAAATCCTTATGTTTTTATAATACAAGTTGAAAAAAGAATTTATTCCAGATACTAGAGCAGGAGAGAATGCTTGAAACACGGAAGGCTTGAACTCATTTTCTTGTAGTCTTGCTAGCTCTGTGCTGTTCGTAGAATAAAGCATTCTGACTTAGTGGTGGGAAGCACTTGCTTTAATGTTGGTTATGGGATGTTAGGCACGTAGATAAACTGCTGTTAGCAAGTTTGCACAAGCACTACAGTTTCTGTGGGCCAAGGTTCTTGCTGGAATCCTTCAAGAAACATTTTCCCTCCTGACCCCTCCTCCTTGCAGAAACGTTTGACAACAGATGTCTCTTAGATTTGAACTGAAAGGGCAGAGGGTGGGAGAGGTAGAAGAACTGATCACAGGGAGAGCAAGGCAGTGGCTCAGCCCTGGAGATTGGCAAGTTCTCAGTCCTTGTCTTGTTCTGTGCTCCCCCTTGAGGTCTTAAAGCTCCTCTGGAAACAGGGAGGCAGCATTAAGTACCCTCCCAAGGGACTGCACCAATCCCCTGCATGGTCTCAGAGAGTTTGCATGTTAGCTTTCCACCTTCAAACGGACTCTGAGAATTGGATCTAACTTTTTTCAGAGGGATAACACATGATTGTGCTGTTGGCACAGTGGCTGTAAGTAAATTGTTGGAGGAAGAGGACACTACTTTTTTGTTGCTGCTGTCAAGGCTAATCTGGAGGTGACCTGACAAAATCCTTTCTTTCAGTGTTTCAGATACACAGCCTTCAGTTCCCATGGGAGTACATATAGGTTGGTGTGTCTGGAAACTGGCTTAGTGAAAAAGTACTGACTTTTCTACCAAACTTCCTTGTTTACCCTGCATCTACCCTGAGACACTTGTGACCATGGCACTTGGTTTCCCTGCTTTAGTTGAAGGCCATCTCTTGGCAGACACCCTGCCCTGTTACATGTGTGTGGTCAGCCATGAGGGCCTGTTCAGCTGAAGCAGAGATGTCTTTTCTTTGACAGGCTGTGGAATACGAAAAGAGGCATTCTCCTTCACAGGAGTGGAGAGAATAATTGGTGGGCAGCGTGCGCGGGATGGAGAATGGCCGTGGCAGGCCAGTATTCAGCTCGACGGGACCCATCGCTGCGGTGCATCAATCATCAGCAATACCTGGCTAGTGACGGCTGCCCACTGCTTTAGAGGGTAGGTCATCAGCGCCTTTCTGATCCTACAGGCCTTAGGACTCTTGCGTGCTCTGAGCTTTTGTGCCCCTCTAATGTCTGTATCTGCTGAAAGATAATGAAGTTTGACTCTTCTCTTTCTTTTGGGCAAACCTGGTCACATTGCTTTTTGATGCTTAAATGGAGAGCTAAGCTCCTTTGGGGATCTTGTTTTGTGTGGCTGTGACATATCCTCAAATATCTTACAGAGGAACTGATCCTCGGAGGTGGACTGCCAGCTTTGGGATTCTGCTGAGACCTCCAAAACAGAAAAAACTTGTCCGAAGAATTATTGTTCATGAAAGATATGGTAACGTTGTCCTTGATCATGAACATGATGTGGCTGTTGTGGAACTTGCCTCTGCCATTGAGTTCACAAGTGATGTGCACAGTGTGTGTCTTCCTGAAGCGTCTCACATTTTCCCAGACAACACTTCCTGTTTTGTCACAGGTTGGGGAGCTTTGGAGAACGATGGTGAGTGTCTCTTTCCTTCCTGTGCCCTGTCTTTCCAATGATATCAAGGATGTATCTTGTAGCCTACAGTTTAATTTAATACTGAAATATGTACAAAAATCCTCTTGTGCATTGTGCTAAAGAGTATCTAGTGATGATGAAAGATAGAGAAGGGTAATGTTTGGGAAAAAATGAAGGATTTTGGTGGAGGGGGGAACTTCCTTATTTCTCAGGCATTGTCTAGGTAGCTCCCTTAATTGCCTGTGATGGCAGAAAAGCTGTAGGAAAATCTGTCTACTCCTAATCTTTGCGTGTTTGACGTTGCACACTCTGCAAATTGTTATGCCATTTCTCCTTCTAGGCTATAGTGTTAACCAGCTTCGACAAGCAGAAGTGAAAATTATCAGTAGTGAGATCTGTAATAGCAGACAAGTATATGGTGGAGTGATAACACCTGGGATGTTGTGTGCTGGATACTTGGAGGGGCAGGTGGATGCTTGCCAGGTAAGTTTGTTTATAGATAGTAGTAAAAAGAAACTAGGTGGAGTGGAAAGTGATGTTTTCTAGAAACATAAATACACTTTAGGGAGTCTAAAGTTTATGGGTTTCAGTATCTTGACAGATGCAAATGAAGAGCTTCATGGCTCATGGGCTGAAGTCTGAACTTCAGTGCTTGGGGTTTATATATAATGCATATATGAGAGAATACAGATGTAAGGGAGTGGACTGGGAGAGGCTGAATTAGACATAGGCTGTCAGCCTCTGTCTTGCCAGTTAACTGTGTGACACTTGAATTATAGCTGAGGTCTAGAGGAAAATACCTGTCAGCTGTAACACAACAATTTAAGACTTGGATTAGTGAGGTGAACACTGTTTACTTTGTTCCTGCCTGTTGACATTTTTCTCCTTAGGGTGACTCCGGTGGGCCACTGGTGCATGCAAACTCCAGAGGAATCTGGTACCTTGTGGGAATAGTGAGCTGGGGAGATGAATGTGGGAAGCGAAATAAACCAGGAGTGTATACACGAGTGACTTACTATCGAAACTGGATCCGCTCCAAAACTGGCATCTGAAACCTGGAGCAGGTTAAGTTTTGTGGGCTGTGTACAGCTGTTCCTCTGACACATTCTGCTCTGTGGTCACTGTCTAAAGAGCTGCTGGCTTAGCTTGTCGTCATCTATCCAAGCTTGGAGTAGTCTAGGACTTGAAATTGGTTTGGCCTACAGCCAGACAGGAATGGACTTAATACATGTGACAGTTGTCTGCTCAGGAAGTAGTCTGTCAGAGGGACAACTGTGTTCATCTATATGCAATATACTGATCCTTTTTTCTCTGTGGTCAAATGTCTTGGCCTCAGCTCTGATACCCATTGTTTGAGCCCAAACAATCATCTACCAGCATTCAAGAGAAATTACAACTGAAACGTGGCCCACCCATTTGCAGTGTGCTCACAAGGCCCTATCTATCCATAGACAAGCTACAGTCCAGCTCCTGACTCCAAGGCTGCTGCACTTCTGAACTCTTGAGTATTTTCCTGCATCATTCCAGGGAGTGTACTACAATGAAGAATGGAAGACGGCTTAGAGAAGTCCTGGTTCCCAATATCCCATTGGACTGTTACTTAAGTGAATAGAGGATGTGTTTTCCTGGAAAAGAAATTTGTGGAAAACACCAGCTCGTGTCCACCTTCTTTGGCCAAGTGTATGCATGCCCACTCATCGCTTCATTTAACCAGCCTCTAGGACAGCATTTGCCATGAGAGTGACTGCTGGACTTAAGATTGAAAACCACTTTATGTTCATACCAGTCTGATGTCATATCAGAGCAGCTGGCTGAATTAATTTCCATTTTTAACTATCCAGATTGTATTTTTCTGAAGGAAAGTTCTTTGCTTTTTGTGCAGGATGGACGATTGTAAAAATATCAGTATGACCATTGTCAAAAAACCCTCTCAAACTCCTTATTTTTGTGAATGCTGCTCTCAAGTCTTTATAATTGAATATGTGCATCTTCAGCTGTATCCTGTAAAAAAAAAAAAGTGGGAATGCCCATCTTCAGAGCAGGGCAGAACTCCTGACTGACCCACTAATCTTATGTAAAGATCTCTCTCTTCTGACAGAAAGTAGGAATTGCCTGTGTTGCATTGCCAGACTATAGCTAACTCATTTGCTCTCAACCACACAAACCTCACAGTCTCTCTGACTTGATGTTTTCAGGAGCCCATGTTTCTGTCTGCCTGGTAGGCTTCAAACACTTTCTACAACTCAGCAGCAGAACACGCCTATTCCTGGTGAGGATGCTTTCCTTGTTGTGTCCGCAGGTTCTCCAACACTTTATGTGCTGTGGACTTAATTGCTAGATAATGAGCCACTCAACTGCTCTCTTCTTCCTCTGTGGTCAGAAGAGAAAGAACTCAGCGGAGGAGATACTGGCCACACTGCCAATACTTAGAGCCAGTCCAGCGTGCTAAGCAAGGAAGAGTCTTACACCAGAGAAGGCAAACAACAGGCTTTTGGCGTGCTCTTACTTAAAAGGAATGGGGGAAACAGGCCCTCGGTGATTACAGTCTCAGCATCAGAGTGTTGTCCAAACTGAGCACAAGTCAGTTGATGTAGTCAACGGCAGTTCAGGGACCCCCTCTGACTGTGCAGCTCGCTGCAAATGCTGCCAAACAGAGCAGCAAACCATCCAGTTAACACAAGTATTTTGATTACACATCCTGTGATCTGACTGTTTGCCAGTACAGAGGTCCATACTCTTCTAGAGCCTCAGTGGAGGTACAGGAGTATTTGGATGCCCAGAGAAGGTCTGCAGCTGTTGTGCGTTCTATAGTTGTGCATACCTGGCATTTAATTTTGTTTTTCTCAGGGAACTTTTCTTGTGGAATGTTGTGAGCTTCAGAAACAAAACTTGGTGGCTTAATTTCTACAGAGGGAATAAAAATTGTCAGGCTGGTTCCATAGGTCTGTACCCAACAAATCTCATTTTAGTCCCTTCCGCATAACATGACTTTGAAGTAAATTGCTTGTAAAGGAAGCTCAAAACCGATGTATGACAGGTGTATTTGAATTTTTTTTTTTTTGGCAGTAGCAATTATCTTACCAGGATGGTGAATGAAATTTGATCTTTATGAAGAAAAGCATCATTACAAGATACCATGGATTTCCAGTTTTCAAAGTGCTCTAGGCTTGGGTTTTCAAAGTGCATAACAGTTTCCCCATCCTGCTGGATTTCATTGTAACTTGGACACTTAAGGGGTTTTAGTCTTGAAAATACCAGCTTTCTCACTGGTTCCCCAAAACAGGTAAGTAGATGTCCAAAAAATTAATTTTGCATCTGCAAACTTTCCGATTGTGCTTATGCTGGGTGCAATATCCGAAAGCCTTGAGCATTTTGCACTGTATCAAGTGCCACAGTAAATCTCCTTCTCCAAAGGGGTGCACACAAGGCTGAAAAAGCAAACTTGTCATTTGCTTAAGGAGCTGCCAGTTCTGCGCATCTGCTTGGAGAGATGCGGTACCTGATCTGCCTTAATGTCAAGTGCCAGCACAGTGCAGACAGGAGGATGGGGATGAAGAGAACCTGGTATCTACATGGTGTATGTTTTGGGAACCTTTATTTTGGACTGCCTTGTGGAGTTTTTCCTTGTAGCAGCTGGAAAATTCCGATCCAGTTTCCTCTGGAAGCTATGTCTGAGTCCTCTTGGTGATGCGAAACAGTATAAATGGTGACTATTAAGAAGAGTACTTAAAAGAACATCCCTCATCCACTGGGAATGTTGGTGTGGATAGATGTAATGGGTCTGAATCCCTTACTTGCGGCAAAAATATGCTGATGTCATCCTTGTCTGGCTTTTCCTGAGGGAAATTATGGAAATCTGAAGTTGAAACTTCTTATCTGGTTTAGGTGGTCTAGCAGATTTGTATATCTTTTTTAAGCTGCTTTCTCACCTATTTGTTGAGGAATGAACATTTTCACTCAAGGCAGAATGGGATGTATCTAACTGTACAATCATGCA
Source organism: Oxyruncus cristatus (assembly GCA_013399855.1). Taxonomy (NCBI): domain Eukaryota; kingdom Metazoa; phylum Chordata; class Aves; order Passeriformes; family Cotingidae; genus Oxyruncus; species Oxyruncus cristatus. The sequence goes on from VXAY01005702.1 coordinate 882,478, forward strand.
TGACGCACAGGAATGTAATTTATATGTAAATTTAATAAAACCTGTGAAATTTATCTTCTGTTTCATGTACTTGCTAATTTCCTGCATCACAGCAAGCTCCTGTAAGTTGGAGACTCCTCTGCTTTAGAATGTTTTACTATGATCCTATACCATGGTGTATATATATATATTTTTATATATATATATATATTCTGTCTTTTATGTAGTCTTAATCATCTGGCTTTACTGACTTGTTAGAAGAGTATGTATAATGGGGAGAAGAACATGACTGTTAGAAGAGGAAAACATCATCCAGACTTGGACAGAATTTACCCACTTGGTCAGAGGTTATCCAGATTTATGTGCAGGCAAATAGGTGCCATGTCGTCCACTAGAGGGTGAATCGTATTGAACAAGAGCCTTAAGCTCTTGGCTGCTTGGTGGTGCTTTGTCTCAGCTGAGTAGAGAGGAGCAGGAGGACAAGGCACTGTGTCCCGCTGCCTTGAAGATGCAGAAATGCCGTACAATATTCTTGCAAAGTCTGGGGGCGCTACAGCCATTCAGTTCTAAGCATAGGCATCTGCAGCACTGGGTGAGTTTCAGCCTTTTCTCCCGTCAGGACGCTGGCATCAGATGCTCTCCTTTAAGTACGTTAAGTACAGTGGGCTATGGCTGTGAGAGCAAGCCGCTGAGCAGGTTTTGTCTGCTCACCTGCAACACCAAAGCCAGAGCTTTGTCCTGTGGAAAAGTAGACTGGAAAGGTAAATTGTCAGGTATTATTGGTATCATGGGTCTGTTTTCTGAGCTCGTCAGCCTTCTTGCAAACAGGATAGCAAAGAGCAGCAGTAATTTTGAGAATCTGATAGGACAGGAGGTTTGCGGTGGCATGCAGCTGCTGCTTGCTTTAATGTCCCACTTTGACAATTCCTGATGATTCTTGTGGATCGAAGACAATGATCAGATTTCTTCTTGTTCCTTTCCTGTCAGGTTGGGAATCTTGTTACAAACTGTACCATACCCTGAGCTAGAGGAGACAACCCAAAGAACCCTGACGTCTTCATGCTTGACCCAGTGCTGTTATCCCAAACTTGCCTGGCACTGTTGCCTTTGCGCAACCAATGGAAACAGCAGGGCACGGAAAGGAAAACAATCCATTCTGTGCCACCTAGGCAGAAAACAGGTTACCTGAGATTGAGCTCAGCCGAGAGGTCTCACAGGGAGGCAGCAAACCAAGTGGGACCCTCATTTGGTACTGTGCAGTCCTGCCTGATGCATGCTGCATTTTTCAGTGACTAATCTCCTGAACTGTGTCTGAAAGGACAGCCAGAGTCAAAACAGTTGCAGGATAGAGGTCTTGAATATGATTTTCCTATGTCTAATTTAGTCTATGAAGCCTTCAAGGGTAATGCAGTGTATGATAAACCATGAGACCACTGACAAGAATCACATGTAGGATTTTGTATGCTACTGCAGAGTAAACTAGAACAAGTAATAGCTCTGGCAGAAAGTATCTCAAAGAGCCAGACTCCATTTGGCTTCCACCAGGCAACTTAGCTGCCAACAAATAATATAAAATCAAATCCAAGCTGCCTGTCTTCTGGGGACATAAAGATGTAAGAAAAACTTTGTTTTGTGTATGCTGCTTTCCACAGAGATCTGTCTAAGCGTTCCCAGTCAGTCCCTCTAGCACTTCAGATGTGTGAAAAAAAGCTGCTGTTCTATTGTTTAATTTGATCTGTGCCTGTAAAGGATTTATTTTTAATTTCATGGACCTTGTTCTTTGCAGCCTAGTCTAAGTCATGTGAATATGTCAGACACTGTCTCTTTGGAGAAGATATGTGCCCTGACAGGGAGCAGAGGATTCGTGTAGTGGATGTAGAGTCTGGCTAGTTAGCCTGATGGAAGAAAATGCAGGCTGGCCTGTTTCACTGTACCAAGCAGCCACTCTGGCTGAGCAGCTGCAGGAGACAGGCACACGTGTGCCACCTTTTTGCCTCAAATGGGGTGACAGGCTATGAATTCTTTTTAATGACTCTGGCAGTGGGGGACTTCTATTGTGTAAGGGTGTTGCCGATATTTTGGTCTGGCATCCCTGGCTGCAACTCAGGCGGGTGTAGCAGTTTCTGTTAAAAGGGCCTGGAAAGAGGGACTATTTGGAAAGCAACCAGGACAGGATCTAGCATACTTCAGAGCTTGAGGCCATTTCTATAGCATCTGAGAGCCTCCACGCATTCAGTACCTCAAAGCTGCATGGGCATGTAATAAAATTTGGCCCCAAGTGACTTTTCAAGGCTCAAGATAAGGACTTGGCTTCTCTCCCAGCCCTTACATTTGCCTGGAGAATCATTCTATCCTTTTAGTGGATATTCTGGTTTTGTTTTTCTACTTATCAGTTATTAACTGCCATCAGTTATTAAGAGCCTTGGCTAGGCATTTCATGTAGTAAAGGAAAGCATGGGATAATAAACTGGTGAACTTTTTTCTGTCAAAACAGTAAAGTTGTGCAGCTGAAGTTAAAAAGTATGAAGAAATGTAGCTCATTCAGATCTTTCCCCGAATTCTGAAGACCAAATGCAAGACATGTTTGTGTTTTTCAGGAGAGGGAGTCCTGAAGCCATAACTGAGCTGTCAAGGTGTGCTGATGGAAAAATGAGCAGACTAGGAAAGGATTTCATTGCAGTGTACCAGTTTCGTCTTATCAGATGCTCACAGAATTACAAAGTAATTTAGATTGGAAGGGATGTACAGAGGTCACCTTGCCAACCCTCCTGCTCAAAGCAGCTCTGATTAATTCAGATTGTTTAAGGCCATGCTGTTTAACAGCGCTTCTGTCAGTTCTGTAAAATATCACTGGCAAAAACAATCACTTCTCATTTTAAAAGTAACAACTGACTGTTGTCTTTGGTCTAAAATTCATGGCCTGGCTTGAGTAACTGGTAGACAATTAAGTAAAACATCTTTGCCTGTAAATTCCGAAAATGTTATTGCTACAGGGCTGGCCAATGGTCTTCTCTAAAGGTGTTCTTTGTCTTTACAGACTGTGAGCCCGTGTAAGTATGCAAACATAAAACAAGGTAGTCTATTATTACCATTCTTAGGCAAGCAGTCTGTCTGACCGGCTGGGCTGACTTTGCAGGGTTAAACTGAGAGAACGGTCATTACATCTTTTTACACTTTCATTCACAAAATCCTGTGCACCCACATTCTCAGATTTCCACCCTACACTTTGATAGCTAGTTTCCGTACTGCTTCCCTAGTATTAACCAAAAAGATTAGTAATTGCCTACCTTACTGAATAACACCCTAATACCAACCACTTTGCAACTTGATAATTCATTGTTAGGAAAATTATTCCTTAATTATTGTCTTTTCTTGGCCTGTCTGTACCATTGTTCCTGGGGGACAGGTATGTGTAAATTGATTTTGCATACTGGTGCAAAACACCGACCCAGGCAAGTGTATTTCCTTGTTCCACACTGTTTTGCGGCACAGCTCATTTTACTGGTTAATTAATTTGAAAATAAAAGCAACCTACTTAAAGTTTTATTAGGCAGATTGCAAAAAATTCTTGATTGTAAGAAAATGGAATAATTTCTTTGTAATATCTCAGTTTTTCATACCCTGGAGTAGTAACAGGAAGGTCTGTCCCAGTGTGCTCTGAAAGTTACCAGAAGTTCATTCAGTTCATTCTATTGTCGAAGACCTTTCCTCTAGCACTCCTTCCTGAGGCCCTTTGCAATTATAATGAATGCTTTTCGTTCTTGTTTCAGGGCTCAAGATTTCAGGTAACTGTTGTCTCAAAATCTAGCTGTTTGGTAAAGCCTACGTCTTCTGTAGTATGTTTTTTAGGTGAGCCAGGTGGTTAGAGTTGGCCATTGAAGTTCTGCACATGCCAGGGACAATTCCCCACATTTCACAGGGTAAACATTTCAAGGGCCACCTTTTCCCAGTGTTTCCCGGTGTAAAAAAAGAAAAAAACTCTGAAGATTTCTAAGGTATTTTCTTGACTCCTGCATTGAAGTGGTTTGCAACCAATCTCCAACACTCCATCAAGTGCTGGAGCTCCTGTGGGGGGGTGTGTGTTTCTGGGTGGAGAAGGGAATCCTCTGTGCACAATCTTTTTTGAGTTCTGCTAATTTTGAAAAAGAAAATAACAGGGTGGGGGGTAGGCCCAGGGAGGATATTAGTACTCAACAGGTACCTGTGTATTCAGTCAGTAAAGTCCCAGGTGAGGCAGGTAACTGCAACAATGCCCTTTCTACAGGGAGTGAGGAGAAGCCAAAAAAACCAATTAATTTGATGAAAGCAAAGGAAGAAATCAATATTAGAGAAACAGCAGATGCTGTGCAGCAGTGATCAACTTTTCTCATTGTCCTCAGAATTGTCTGCCCAGGTGCTTATAAAATTGAGTTGAAATGCCAGTGAATGGGCATCTTTGGGGAAAGATGGAAAAGGACTTGGTGAGATCAGGTAAAATTTTCCCCTTGTCTTTTTTTCTTTTTATTCCCTCCCTTTATGATGAGGTTGTTTCTGGAAGATAGTAAGTGTTCCCATAAAAATGACCAAAACCTTGACATATCATTGGAAAACCAAATGCTTCAAACTTTCGGGCACAAATGCAAGTGCATCAAAAACCAGAAACCAGAGTTTTGGTTTCTGGTAATTTTACTTTCTGGTTTGGGACTTTAGATGCAAGTGCAGATTTTCTCACTAGTGAATCTCTACTTTTTCTCTTTCCAGCTGGCTCTGAAGAAACACATTTGTGCTGGGAGAAGGGAATTCCAAGGAGATTGGTGGCCCTTTTCACAGAGTAAGCATTTTCCACAGGCGGGGTTGTGTCAGCCATTAAATGACTAACATGTAATTAGGAGGCTGGATACTTATAGTTGTCTTGTCCCTGATGCCAAAGGAGTCCAGAACAGCTGTGGATGAGTGAGCACCGAGGTAGATCAGGCTTGGCTGACCAAGCCATTTACGTCCATATTTGTTTTTGTGTTGGCTATCTCAGAAGACAAGTGACTTAGCCTTGCGGTCAGTGTGGTTCCTCTCCCCTGTGCGTTTTACAGTGACTGTATGGTAGAAGGTGCTGCTGCTCAGGAGGAGGCATGCTGTAGGGATAAAAGGTGGACAGAAAGGGAGTGCTGGAAAAGGGAGATTTCACCCACTTCCTGTTCCGCTGTAGTGAAGAACAAGTCTTCTTGTTTGGGCCGGTTTATCTGCTCAGTCCATCTCTGCCTGCCTGGGGAGCTCTTTGATGCGGAGCTGATCCGAAGGTTGCAGTCTCCTTATCAACTCCATGCTTACCTCTGTTTGTTTTTATTCTGAAGTTCGTTCCCTCATTTTGCAATAACCCACAGGGTGCTGGGTGTTGCGCCAGCCGTGCCTCAATGAAGGATCTTCATTCAACACCTTTCCCTTCCCGTCACACCAGTCAATGCGACTCCTGCATTTTCCAGCACCATTCGCTGCGCAGACCAGACTTTAGTAAAGCCTTTGTTGGTGGCCAGAAGGGCTACCAGACCTACCGGGACCTACCATGGGATCTTCAAAAGTAGGTGGCATGTTCTAATTCACCTAGTCTAACTTGAAGGTGTAATGGTGGTAAAGGATACTGTCTATGGGAAAGCTTTAGGATTTCGAGGACATAGATACAGAAGAGAAATCTGTTTGTTCTCTTGTCTGATTTTGAAACTCATTGCTCTATCGCTACCTCTTTCTTCCTCTTGGACCTAGGGTACACCAAGGACCTGTCTGAAACGTTCAGCCTGAAAAGGGGCAATAGAGAGAAAGCTAAACAGTAAATTGTGGGCTGAATGGGATGAAAAGAGTAACGTGGCTGGAGTGAGAAATGCCAAGGGAAATCCTTCTCTACCATGGCCAGGAGCACAACCATTTGCTGTCCGTTTAGAAAGATGATGTGATGGCTTAGGTTGACATTTACCTTTCCTCCCTGTCATCATCTCATTCTGCCTCCAGCAGGCTTTTATTTCAGCAGTGTAGAATCCAGGAAGCTCTTTTGTGTCAAAATCAAATGTAGTAACATGACTTTTGGAAATTATGGGTTTTGGTCAGGTCTAGTTGCAATAATATTTCCCCCAAATCCTGCAAAAAATCCCAGTCAAATCTGTGATGACAGCACAACCACACAAGGGGAACACTATAGGGGTTCATCATTCTGTTTTTGACAGAATATTTCTAGGGAGTAATGAATGACAAGGTGTTTTGTTTCTGAAAGCATTTTGTGCAGTCAGAGATGCTGGAAATCCTTAGATTTGTTTTACTGTAAAAATAATTAAGGCAGAGCTGAAAATTTAGAGTATTCTTACAAAAATAAGTCTTCCAGCTGCAACACTCTACTATGCTATTTTGGGTCAGAGCAGAGATTGTGTCACGAGTGTACAGCAAACCTCTTGGAATTTATTTCTGTTCAACACACTGGGTTCTGGATTCACGTGGCAATGGGGGCTACTCAGTCTCCCACGAGTTTTTTTCTTGTTGTTGCCTCAGGAATTGATGAAGCTTGAAAGTTTGACCTCAGAAACAAAATCCAAAAGAATCTGAAATATTTTTTGACATCCTAATGATTTGGCTGGATGGTTGAATTTTTGTGTGGATTGTTAAAAAATATTAGTCTCCTCTCTGGCACTGTTTTGGGCAAATGGCTGCAGATGATTGCAAGGTATTACTTTTTTCCACCCTCAGTATATTTAAAAATTGGATTTTCTAAATAATTTCTGGGCATGCTGAAATGAAAACATTGTTTCTGGATGGACAAAAATTATTATTGATGCACAATTTAGTGTTTTTTCTCATTTTGTGGAAACAATATCATTTTAGTCAATAAAGTGTTGACTTTGCCAGGAGAAGATGAATTTCAGCTTTTTGTTCTGTGCTCCCTAGTGATACCCTGCTCAATACCCCAAGGTCTTCTGCCTTGTTTAATATCCACAAATTAAAAGTTATGCCTCTCTAACTGTCAGGTGATGTAGAAATCCCCATCAGTTGTGAATACCTGTTTGTGTGTGTTAAATAAAGAGGGAAAACTAAGTGAGAGTTCTGTACCTAACAGAATTGAAAAGTCATGTTGTTTTCTAGTTAGATGTAAATCTAGTTGCCAGGTTTTGTTTATATATACAGTGGTGTAAATAATTTTAATAACAGTGTGCTAGAGGGTAGTTAAACAACATCTGAGTACTTTCAACTTACAACTGAGTTTCTTTACTTCCTAGTTAGGAAAGAATGGTTGTTTAGATTATTATAAAATGTAAAGTACATTAGTGAAAAATCTGTGTTGAATAGTTAAATATTTTCATGTTTGGGAAGCGGTAGAAAGTGCCTGGTCTTAATCAAAGCCCCTTTGTAGTCTGTCAGAAGCCCAGAGTTCTTTGCTGGACAGGGAGTGGATCGGAGTGTGGAGCTCTAAGCCTTGCTGTTTGAGCTCATCTTCCTCTGCCTTAGTGCCTTATAAGAGGGGTATTTCAGTATTAGCTTTATCCAGTTCCAAGATGCCTCTTTTCAGAATATTTCAAGCTCAGTTGGAATGCGTGCTCCCTAAAATCCTTCAGGAAGCAAAGCTGCTAAGGAAAACTGGGTGAAGTAGACAGCCTTGCTGGTCTCGTCCCTCTGCTGTGCTGTGTCCCCCAGTCTGGAATGCAAGTGCAGTGTCCCATCTGCAACTTCCTTGTGAGGATCTTGTGCCCTGGCAGGGTGAGGTACAGAGCAGCTGGTGTTGTATATGGTAGTCTAAAAGCGAATATGCATGTGGAAATGCAGCGCCACTTGCACCGATTTGTCATGCAGTAGGTGGGCAGTATGAATGCAAATTACAGACTGCTGAGGTGTAGCAGGAAATGGATACCAGCCCTGGTGCGAGGACACTCATGTGCCATTGGTATTAGTGGGAGTTGACATTGACTATTGCAAGAGGCAGATGTGTTTCCTGCCTGGTGCCAAACAGAAACCTATTCTGTCAGTTTGTCCCAGAGTACATCCTGAGTTTAGGAAACCTTAGTGAAATATTTTTGATTCTTGTACACTCCACACCTGATTTCAGTCACGGAGAATTGTTTCCATTTGTGTTTTGTTGCCACATACACTCAGTCTCTGGTCATTTTAGACAGGAAAACTAGAATGAGACAAGACAGAGCTTTAAAATCTAGTCATATTCATTCATTCATGTTCATTCTATTCCGTTCATTCTTGGGAAGCACCAGTGTAAGATGCTCTTTTCTGGCACCTGCTATTCCTCTTAGAGAGTGCTTCAAAAGTGTTTCATTTATTGATTTTTTCACAAGTGGTTTTATGATTGAGCATTTTGGGTCAACATAGGATTTTAAAATCAAGGCATTCTGCTTCCATCACATACTCCTTCCATTTTTTTGTGTTTCTAATTACATACAGATCTTCATTTTAAATGAAGCCAAACTAACACAAAGCTTGGGATGGCTTAGTTTGACATACTTCTGATACAAAACAATCTGAAAGCTTCGTGTGGTCTGTTCATAGACTTGGAGATGACAGGGGGACTGATTTTATACAGAACTGAACGTGGAAATTTTCCAATTTCTCTGCCGCTGGACAATTGCCTGGGGTTTCAGTATCAGTTGAACCACTCGTCTAAGGATCTTTCTCTAATTTCTGTAGCATTTTTCCCCATGAAGAAATTTGTGAAAATACATCACTAGATTACAGCATCTCACTCTTTATCTATCCAGCGTAGAAGTGTTTATCATATACTCTGGTTTAACCCCAACCAGAAACTAAGTACCATGCAGCCACTCACACCCTAAGCACACCACTCTCCCATCCCAGTGGGATGGGGAGGAGATTCAGGGAAAAAACAGTACTGAGCATGATGCTCTATGGTATGGAATATTCCTTTGTCCAGTTCAGGTCAGCTGTCCTGGCTGTGCTTTGCAACTCCTTTTGCACCTGCTCACTGCCGGATCATGGGAAACTGAAAAGTCCTTGACTTACAACAAGCACTACCGAGGAACAACTAAATCATCAGTGTGTTATCAACATTATTCTCACACTAAGCCTAAAACACAGTACTGCACCAGCTACTATGAAGAAAATTAGCTGTATCCCAGTTGAAATTAGGACACAAAGCAGAAAATACAGAAAAATGTATTATTATCCAGAAATGTAAGCTTCTAACCTACAGGGGAAGTTGGATACTTTGGATCACATTCTGAGTAGACATAAGCTGTCACAGCTGCACACAAACTATGATGACCACGAAAGGGATGGTCTGTTGTATCAGACTTGCAGAACTCCTTCATAGTGATGTTCAGTATAGTTTTCATACACCAGTAAACAGATTTAAGTGAACAAATTAGAACACATTACTATCCTATTATTTGTGTATTTGTATATTACAATTATTGCTAAGGCTGAGAGTGGTTTTTATCATTTTTTTTTTTTTTTTCTCAAAGCACCTTAAGAAAGAGGTACTGTATGTATTCTAAAACAGTGGAGAAAATCTGTCAATCTAAGCATGACTCCCTTACAGGACTAAAAACAAAGGACATATAATAGCCCACAAGAGATCATCTCTAGGTGACTGTTTTGGGTTTGGCTTTTCAGCTGTCTGTCCTGTCAGCACCTTTCTTGAGCAGACACTGTCAGTGCGTGCATGCCAAAGCAGAGCCTGTGCTGTCTTTCCTGGTTCGTGCTGACTTAGCTAGACACAATCTCTGATATGAAGCTCACTGCAGGTAATGGAAGGGTTCCACAGGTGTCCAAGTGCGCTTTCAGCCCCCGTGAGGAAGACCTTTGAGGTTTTTCCTCTGAAGCAGGCATTTTGACTCATTGAAGGCAGTTGTAATTCTGCTTCTTTGCAAGAAGTGAATATAAATTCTCACAGGTGAAAGACGCTAATTTCTTTTGTAAAGCAGTTTCAGACTGGAGTGAGGCAAGTGCATTCATGATTTATTTGATGGAAGGTTTTTGGTTTGTTTGTTGAATGGTACCATTTAAAATCATCTTAGGATATTAGGTTAGATTTTTAATTTTTCTTTGAGACTGATTTTTTCTCCTGATACTCCTCTCTTGCTAAACATTGACAGACATAATTAACCCTGTCCTTCTTATGTCTGCCTTGTAAAATTGGTAACAGAAGGGATCCCTCTGGCTCTGTATTTATTCGTGTGAGCTCCTTGTTGAGGAAAAGGTTCCTGGAGGTCTTCTTTGTGTGTGATGGGAAGGAACACAAGTACAGAATGCAGGGCTCCAGATCACCTACAACTGTTCAGGAAAGGTCTCAGTGGGTATTTCTAGGAAAATGAGTCAGTTGAAAAACCAAGACAGTGTTTGGAATTATTAGGAAACAAAGAGAGGAAAAACTAGTAAAAATGTTATGTCAGTGTGAGCAATTTTGTATCAGTTTTTGTTGTTTCTCTCTGTCAGCAAATATTTCACTCCTCTTCCTCATAGGACAAATTTTAATCTGGGACTTGTCAGTCTTCTGCCTAAAGAGGAAATCCAGTTCGTGATTGCAGTGCGTTTAAGATTACTGCACAGGCATGGTTGTCTGGGAAAGAGAAGAGTTTCTGGGGAAGAGGGAAGGACCACTTAAGCTGAAGGCAGAAAAGCCCTGTCAGAAAGCCCTCTGAAGCCAGTGGGAAGTTTTCAGCTTCAGGTATTTGGTTCAGGCTTAAAATTTTCATTTCCATTTCTACTCTTGAGGACTTCAGTGACCTCCCCAGATGGTGTGTTTTTAATCCTACTGTGCATTTCTAGGCTAGACTCCCTGTTCCCTCTCTTGGAGGCAGACAGTTACAAAGGAGCTTACAAGGATTGCTAGACTCTTGATCTGAAAAAAAAAAAAAAATACCCACTGATGAACTTTATCAGCTCTCTGCAGAGTATTCAAGCCCTGACAGGTCATCACATGGATTGAAGCTGTTTCAGTTCTGGCATGGTTACTTCTCTTGAGTGTACTGAACCCCTGTAAGTACTGTTCAGTTTTACTCAGTGGGACATGTCACATACAATAATTAATATTTGAGGAATCAACCTCAGGAGATACAGCAAAGCAGCAATAAAGCTCAAAGTTAATGGGAATGGAAAAGTATCAGTTCAATGATCTTTACAGGTTTTTCTCATGGATATCTTTGAAAACCTGGATTTGAAATCCTCCTGGTCTGCAGCATGTCTATTCAAATGGGGAAGCATCCAGATGGTACAGCCTAATCAAGGATATTTTGCTCAAAAATACTTTTTGTTTTTAAAACCAATTTTTGTTTTAAAAAGAAATTAGGGGTGGAGAATAAAATTTAACAGGTGTTTCATGTTTATATATAAAAGGAAGGAGGAAAGTTTATTCAGACAAAACAAAAAGAAAAAAGACATCCAAGTCCCCAACAGTAACGTCCCTTCCCCATTAAGTGACTTTCCAAGATGTATTTATCAAACATCTTCTTGTTTGAGGAAATTCAGTTTAGAAGCTGGTGCCGAGACCCCTCTGCACCTCTTTGAAATGATGCTCTCAAACAGGTTTCATGAATTAAGTGAAAGTCACATGTGTGAGTAAAATTACACATGTGAGTAACTGTTGTGGACTGGGGTTTCTCTTTGACAAATGATAACATGGAACTTAAAAGAGGAAATAAAGAAGAAGAGTTATAAAAAAATGTTACACTACGTAAAATAGAATGCTGAAGAGGTTTCAAATTTATAGTGCTCTGTTTAACTGTGTCCCAGTCATGTTACTTCTGGTCTGAAACCACTGTTTCACTGATATGACAGGCAGTAATTTCTTCAGGCTCACCCACTGTGGTGCAGAGGTGGCATTCAGCCTTTCAAATGGGCTTCTCCAACCCAGCATTTTGGTTTGGGGCTATGCCAGGATCATTATAGCTGAAAGACCTTCTGAGTGTTTTCCTTCTGTGCAGCTTAATCAAGACAACTGCCTTTTAAATGACAGTATCCACAAGAATACAAGAGTAGGTTGTCTTAAGTTAAATGCAATTTTTTTGGTTGTTTTGTTGGCTTTTCTTGTAACTTAGTCTCACTTCAAACATAGTAGACACATTTGCAAAGCATATAAGCCATGCAAAAGACTATTAGCTGGAGTGGTGGGGAAAAAACCCAACAAACTGTAAACAACAAATGCATACGAAAAATTAAAGTTGAATTCACCACTGACTTTATGGTTTCACCTAAAAGCTACTACTTGGAAATATTTTTATTAATATAATATTAAGTAGATAAGTAGATAAGTCTTGACGTGGGGGAATTGCTTATTTTTAATTTCTCCAGTTAAGGTTTTAAGGCAACTTACATACAGTAGTCTGAGAAATAACTTTGGAGCTGCTCTTCTCTGGACTCTTAACAGGAGTATTTAATTTGAGTTTCTTTGTTTTTGTTCTGCTATGGATTCACAGATGCATTTTGATTCAAACTCGATGAGAGGTTAATAGGTGTTTTACAGGGTAAGGGGGGAAGGAAACACAGATAGGAGAAGCAGGACAAGTCTCAACAGATCTGAGTGACAAATTATTATTCTCATTTTCATTCAATCAAATATCATGATATTTGGCCTAAGTCAGTTGTTTTCCAGGCCAGAGTAATAAGGCTGTAATTGTAAGGCACTGCAATGGCATTAGAGTGAAATATCAGGACCCGCTTTGGTATTTATGTACCATGCACACAGTGCTTGCTGTTTCTTTCCTGCATGTAGTTGCAGCAGTTGCTTGCAATTATTTCAACTTATTTTAATGTATTTAGACTTATGGCTCATGAGATGTATGTTCTGGGAGTGAGCTACGTGTACTTTGTATGTGGGAACTCACTGAGGTGTCTTGCAGCCTCAGGAGAGGATCCCTGCAGCCTGCTTTCCTATGGTAGGCTATACCTTAACCTGAAGGTGGTTGTGTCTGCATAAGTGAGGTATCTGACTCTAGAATAGAAGAACTCTTAACCAAAAATTGTTGCTTCCTGTTCTGTGTTTTTTTTGTAATGGCTGATAATAGAGTAGAAAAATATCTTTAAAGGATCTTCAGATGTCCTTGAGTTTATAGACAAAGGTAGAATTTGCTTTAACAACTTTTTTCAGGTAGTTTTTGTTTAACTACAGTACTGACTGTCCATTGACTTTCCTTGAGTTAATTCAGATTAGCATGTGTAATTAAGAGCACAGCAGAGAGAAGTATGTGGTGATGTTTCCCACCTATGGCTGCTCACATGTCCTTGCCCTCCTCTGTCATTCTATCACTTCAGCATATACTTCTTAAAGCAGTGCCTTCTTTTTGTTTTCAGATGCAATTTAAGTAAAATAGGAACCACAGGCTGGCCCTCTGAAATCTCTTTCTCTTTTTTGTTCAGCTCTGCTTTGAAGGCTGAGATGGATTGAGCAGCTTGAATAATGTATAGATATGTACTATACAAATCATGGGGTGCTTTTAACCAATTGCTGTATGAAAGTTCACCTAGCAGAAAAATAAGTTTTATTCCTGCAGATTTATAGTCGGGAGTCACATAAGAATCTTAGTGGGGCTCCTATTTAATTTGGCCCTAGTAGTAAAAAACCCAAACCCTCCAACCTGTCTGCGTTCTTTGACTTCTAGCACATCCCAAAATCTATTTCAAAATAGTCTTGAGTCACGGTTTCATTTTCAAGGGTGTTGGGTGAGAAGTCAATTAATATTGCTAGGAGGAATCAACTGATGTTGACTCATCAAGGGAGAAAACTTCAGCATCTTTTTTTTGAGGGGGCGATGTTTAATAGAAAATAATATGTTCTTAATCTTCTCCCTTTGTTGTTCCTAATTTTCCCCAGAATTCATCAGTCAGCTATTAAAATAAGGCATCTTGAGCCCCGGAAAATTGCCCTAATTGTTATCGGAACAGCAGTGGCAGCAGCTATCACCATTGGTCTCCTAGTTTATTTTCTGGCATATGGTAAGTTTTATATAATGTATCACTGTTCCAACCCTTAGTGCATTTCCTTTGTGCCTGTTGTGCTGTGAGTTTTCACCAGTCTGCCTAAAGTTCACTTGCGGAAAAAACACTGGCTTCTCCAGAGCTCTCTTTCCTTCCTCATTTAGCATGTTTGCAGATCTCTTACGAACATATCCTGCTGTGCAGGGTGGTTAAGGGCTGTGGTTTCTGTTGGCTTTCACTTGCTTTCACTTGTTTCACATTTTTCTCATGGTCTACTGTGATGAATTCAACACATAAGTCTTCTGGTCTCCCTTACGTGAGGGACAAACAGAGCCTTCTGCATGTCTGTCTCTGGTGTTTCGCTGTTCCCTTTCCCTGATCGCCAGCAGCTGCCTGCCAGGGTTTGGTGTTGAGTTGGCAGGCCAGGAAGGAAGGTAACTGAGCAGGAAGATGCAGCTTGTGATCCTGTGCTGTCGGTTGGCCACAAGTGTAACTGTTGGGGAAACTGGGCTTTCATCACCTAACTCAACTGAGTGCTTGCTCCTGGGCTCCTAGCTTTTGGAAGCTGTACTTGAATGGGTTGGATACAGGTGAAGGCTCATCCACTCGCTGGATGTCTGGATATCAGTCAGCCCCAAGTGTTTTTCTAAAGTTCATTCATCTTGGTGCTTTGAGTACTGCCTGTTCCTCTTCTTTTCCTTACAGATCAGATGCTGTTCTATTACAGTGCCAATGTAAAACTCACCAACATCCGGTACAATAATGAATTTTCCAGACAGTCCTCAGGAAGGTTTAGAGACCTGAGCGAGAGGGTTGAGAGACTGGTAAGTTTGGACTGTTGTGCCTTTCCATGAAGGACTGTGTGATAGTACAAGAGTCATTAATGAGAACAGCACACTCTTAGACCACATGTGTCTGGTGTACCTTGGCCCCCACGGTGAGCAGAATGGATAGCATGGACCTGGCAGACCAGGCGCTTCCTCCTCTGCATGTTCTAGTGCATCACCTCTCTCTGTCCCTGCAGTGGTGAAGTAGATATTGACAATAATGTCAGCTTCCTCCTATATCACTGTCGTGGGTTTACTCGGGACTAATTTTTTCAAACCTTTTATAAAATTGCTATAAGGTAAGTTTTATACAGACAAAGGAGACTTGACGTGGGGGAAAAATACTAAATTTATTACTAGTAGGATAAAAACTAAAGAATAATATATACAACAATTCTAACTAGGTTTTCTTATGAAGAAAATTTTATGTATTTACAAAATTATCCCTCCCCCCTGTGTCAGTCCAGGAGGAGAAAAGTCTCTTCTCTACTTTCAGGATTTACAGTTCTTCTAAATCAAATTTGCAGCACTTGAAAGTTTTTTTCTATTATCTCTAGGTGATAGCTGTGATAGGCCATAGCTGGAAATCTCTCTCTCTCTTTCTCTCTGCTGCACGTTGCCCTCAGGACTGTCCCTGCTCTTCCCTGCCGGGCCAGGACCGGAGGCTGGGGGGTACTCGGGCCTAGTGAGGTCCTCCATGGACTGCAAGGGGACAACTTGCTGCACCAGGGTCTTCACCACTGTTACAGGGGATAATGGCATCGAGTCCATCCCCTGTTTCTTGTGGGGTCCCTTCTCACGGGAGACAGCCTTGGATGAGCTTCTCCAGCATGA
>VXAY01005702.1:898149-928142 GCA_013399855.1 Oxyruncus cristatus
CTTTTCCCCTGTTGGAGAGGGAGAGGGGCCCCCCTCGGGCCTCTCCTCCCCCCTCCTGCTACACTGACCTTGGAGGCTACATTGCTATCTCTTGTTCTCCTTCACTCTCCTCCGGGCTGGAATTTCCTCTGCGCAATAGGCTTCTTTTCTGTTTTCTTAAGTATGTCATTCGCAGAGGCGTTACTAAAACTTGTGATTGGCTTTGCTCCGGAGATCTACCTGGAACTGACTATTTTTCAACCCCGGGGGTGGGGGGGGGAAGGGGCTGGTAAACCCACGACTATCACCGATCATTTGTGTGTGTTCTCTTTCCCTGCCCCGAGCTTGACCTTGTGATTTATGTCCCACTGTCTCTAAGGAAAGCATTCTTTTACACCCTCTCCTTTACAGGGTGGGGAGCTCTATCTGTTGGGCTGTGACTGTATGTTGAGAAAACAACACACAAGCCCTTTTCCTGCACCTTTGGTATGTTTTGTTGGGAAACCCTCCCACAAATAGCAGAGGCTGCTGAGTGGCTCTCAGTCATACAGTAGCTATGGAAATAAATAGACACATTGCAATTTCCTTTCTTGTTTTCTCTTTGAGACACTACCCCACAGATGCTAATTACAGAGTTCATCTCTATGCGACAATAAGCATGTGATTGTGCTTGTATCTTTTTGTGTTTCACTCATCAGAATCTGATGCATATCTCTTACCTCCCCTTTGGCAACCATGCACAGATACCCAGTTCATAGGACAATAGATGCTTTGCTCCCCACCATCATTTAATTTAGGGCCGTGTCACTTGTCCACAACAAAATATGAGCTGTGGTGTTCATTGCTCTGCAAAAGTAGGGTGCTATGTAGGGATCTGGCAGTGCTAGCATCTCTTCACAGATCCACTGCTGAGGGCCTCAGAGATCTTAGTTATCCTCTTCTCTGTATGCATTTGTTCTCTTTCTGCCCTCTTTGCCCACTGGGGACCGTACCATATTTCCCAAGATGAGCTTCTGGTGCATATCTGCATGTATAGTCTTACAGAAGCTGTCTTCACCTAGGTACTACTACTTTACAACTATTACTTAATAATTGCAGACTTTTAACCTTGTGATATAGGACCTTGGAGAGGGAATGTTCTGCCTGACCAAGAAGACATTGTGTATTGCTGAGGTAGAATGAAGGCAAGGATTGGGAAGAAGTCTGAGGAATAATGCTTCACTGAGTACAGTTGTATTCCTTTCTCCCACTCCATTCCTGCATCATTTTTTAAAACACGTGGCTCCCTTGGCAAAGAAACACTTTTAGCTAAGAATTTCTTTCAGACAGTGTCCAGTGCAGTCAGATTTCCTCTGAACATGGCTACCAATTTAGATGCCTGAATGGAAGCCAATGCTTTAGAAACTCTGTCTCCTCTCTGGGTGTTGAGTGGTTCTGACAGTAGTAACAGTAAATATCAATGCTGGTTGAGCAGTGAGAACCATTATGTCAGAGCATGTTAATTGTACCTGATAAGTAACACCATAACAAACACACACAGAACTGTGTTGCCTTTCCTTCATTCCTGTGACTTTTCTTAAGGACTGTCTTTAATCCAGCCATTAAATTTTACCTTCCTCTCTCAAATTTTACGAATTCTTCACTCTAATTTTAGGTCAGCTTATATAAATAGTCCCTGGCATAATCTTTGACTTTTTGTGGTTTTAGCCTCAGGTGTTCCATCTAACAAGGATTTGTGAGATTGACAATTGTCCATAAGCTTACTGAAAACAACTCCATTTAATAAGGAAACAGTATGTTCCTTGTGTGATTTTATAATAGCAAAACTCATCTCGTGGTGATAAAAATCCAAGCAATCTTTCCAGACACGCACGTATCCTTTTGATTTCTTGTCTCAGAGCATCTGCATTTTTTTCCCCGCATTTTTTTCCCCACCTTTTTACGCCATCTCTTTAATAGAGGAGGAGACAGTTGAGTTCTTTATCACATTTTCTGATTTGTCTGGATTTACCAAAATCCTTTGCAGTCCTACCGTGGCTGGTGTCAGGGTTTGGATGTCCAAGCCTTCCCACTGTCATATATTAAGGATACCTTAAGCTCATGTTGTGAAACAGTGAGTCAATGAAGATAAATGCAATGTCTTTCTCAACACTTGGTGCCAAGTGAACAGAAGTGAATCATCTCTGATAATCAGAAGCATTCAAATTACTTGAGTTAGTGCAACTCCCTGACAAGTGCTGTCTTCTCCAATCCCTTCCGTGATGAAGCCTCCTTCATTTGTCTCCAGAACAACTCTGAATGGAGCTCTTTTCACAGTTATGTTTCACCAGGAAAAATGTCTTTGCTTCCACAAGGAAGTCTACCATGCCTTCCTTGGGACTGGCAAGAAAGGTCTTGGTGTTTGCTTTGGTTTCCAGATTTGAATAGTAACACCCATTGTGTGAACAACATTCCTGACTCTTATCTCATTGAAGGTGGGAGGGAATGCAGCCAGATCATGCCAGAAAGCTGATGAAGCTGGTGCACCAGTCAACATCTCAGGACTGACTGGAAAGTCTGGAAAATGTCTTCTGGGGTGGAGCTGGGGGGGACTGAGGAACAGATGATGAAAGGTCTTTGCTCCTTGAGTGGCTTCCTGCAAGTGGCTGAGAGAGTTTCCTTTGTACTCTCCTGAAAAAGCAGACCTGACTGAATGCCACTGGGGAAAGAGATATTCCAGCACACCAGAGCCTCCTTGTTTTTCTAGTTGGACCAGTCCTTCTTCCCTTGCCAAACTAAAGTGCACTGTGCTAGACTGTCCCCTCTCACACTGGTTAAAAAAGGTATGGTCACAGCCTTATGACTCCTTTGCCAAGGATCCTCTATTTCATATGGGCTCACTTATTGTGTGGCTTATCTGCACAACTTTTACCCACTGGTTTTCTCCAACTCCTGCACCAGACTTTGATTTTTTTTCTTTTCCCACAAAATGTATCAATTCTTTTGGATTTCCCAAGAATACCTTGGAGACCCTACCTACTCTCTTGCAAAGAACATCCTGGGGGGAGATTTTCAAGGTCCTGCTTCAAGCTTTACTTCTTCCAACTCTCTGGCATGCCAAAGTGTGAAGGGAGCTGAGACAGCCAGATAAACCTAGGTGAGTGGGATGATCCCAATTGCCCACTCTGGGCAGCTGCAGTAACTGCTCTGTGTGCAGGAAGAAGGGCGGAGGGGCATTGTGTCCAGTGTGGAAAGTGATTTTTGACTCCAAGGGAAGGAGGTGTGCAATCAGCAGAGCTTGAAATGAGTACAACATCAAGCCCATCTCAATGGGAATTGTCTCAGCTGAATGCTGGCAAGTTTCTAGCTGTGAGAGAGAGGCGGATACCAAGCAATCACAGAATGTGACACCGTCAGTGCATTTCTGGTTGCTCAATAGAATCAGACACTAGCCTTTACCCTGCCCACCAGTGGTTTGTAAATGCACCTGTTGGGTCTCTTTTGCCACTACAATAACTTTCTGATACTTTCTCCTGGAAGCTGTGGGCTTTCCCCTCTTCAATGACAGTCTATGCAACCCTTCTCCTTTCCCAGGCACCGAGTATCAACCTGTCTCCTCTAGCCAGAGCTGTTCCCAGCCCTGCTGTCAGGCTGCTTCTCCCTGCCTATTTCACATGTCTCTGTTGAATTTTGTGTTAGACACTTTACCCTTCCCAGCTTTTGGGGTCATGCCCTGTCTGTTATCCCCTATTGCTCCTGTTCCCATGGGATGGTACGCCAGGCTGGAGCTGGGCAGGTGGATGTTCCTTGGGTATGAATGCAGTGTGGCTCCCTCCTTGGCTAACTGGGTGGCTGGGGGAGAGGGGAGGTGTTTGTTTTCCCTCCTTGAGTGCCTTGAGCCATTACATGGACAGGCATGGATTTCCCCTGCTGTCTCATAATCCACAAGGCGCCTGGGCTATTCTTTCCTTCAACCATCTGAAGCCAACATAGAACTAACTGGCTGGATCTGGGTGGAGTGGTTGGGGATTATATTAAAATGGTACCTGGATACTTCCCCTGGGAAAATACTGCCTATCCAAATATTTCCATTGAATTAATGGAATTTATCCAGTAATTCTCATCTCAGGACTCAGTATTGTGTGTCAGGACACCTCTTCTAGAAACAGACATCTTGTTTCACTGACATCAAGTGACAAGAGAATCTTCTGTGTGTTTAAATACAGATGTTCGGGGAAAGTTTTTAATGAATACAGGTCTTAAAGTTTGTCCTGTCTGATAGAGCTGAGTTAGTCCTGGTGACTCTGCCCATTCTCAGTCAGTTGAAGGGGTCACTGCTGAGTCCCTGTACTGGAACTGGGAAGGAGCAGTTTTCTCCCTTGGCAGATGATGATTTTAGAGGTTACTAACACAATTCTCTTGCTACGGATAGGGAGGAGAAGAAACAGAGGAGCAGGCAGGTGCCATGTACCTCCCTCCCCAGACCCCCCATCCTGTTCTTTGTGCTGCAATGTGGGTGAAGATCTCAAGGACTGTCAAGTGAGCATTTGACACTCAGTTCTCTGTAGCTCTGCACTGTCCCTGCTGCTCTGTGGTTCACAAAGAGGGCTTGTCAGCTGAATTAGCTGCCCTCTGGGCTGACACCTCAAAAGACACCAGTGGGGAGCAATGGGAGCTCACTTGTCTCCTGCATCTTCAGTGGTGCAGATTCTCATCTGATTCAGCACAACTCAGTTCCAATCAAAGAACAGTTTGCTAGCCCCTGGGCACTGATATCTCCTCTGCACAGGCAGGGAACTGAGTCAGAGAGACAGTTGAAAGGCCAAATCCATAAAGCCACTTCAGCATCTGAGAAGAGATCCCCAGAGATAAAAAAGAATTTTTCAAGTGCCTATGGATAATCAGGAAAGGACGTGCTCAGTTTCTTTGGCACACTTGGATTTTATTTGCCCTCATCATAGTACTTGAGTTGCTTTGTGTTTGTTCTCTCTACACTCCCATGTAGACATCGATGCTTCCATGGGAAGTATAGCTTTAACATCTGATAACCTTGTGTGGTGGAAGAGTTAGCCTTCAATTGGATGCTTGTATCAGAAAGACTCACTGCTTTATGCCCAGGGATAAGCTCGCGGTCACCCCAATGTCAGGAAATATCTTGTATCATGTGAGTTGTGAACAGCTTACTGTCACATCTGCAGGGCTAGAGGGTCAGTTGAAGTCCTGACTAGGGTTTCCATCTGACCTGAACTGGAAGGAAGCCTAGCTAAAAAAGCCAACAACACCAGTGAGTGAGCAGATGAGACTGCTGTTTTATGGCACTTTGTCTTTTAGGGTCAGACATGCCTCAAGTTTTCCTGGGGAGCAGAAGTATGTGTGTATTCGGGAGAGAGAGGGAGGTGAAACACAAATTCCTTCAGAGCCAAGAACCAGTTGCAAATCTGGCTGAAACTGTGCACAAGGCGTGTTTGTCACACCTTCCACGTGAGTGTTAAGGTAAAGCTCAGAAGCCTGTTCCTTGCTCTATCAGTGCCTTATGGTCCTTGGGCTGGAGCAGATCCCCAAGGCAGTGTTTTTGAAACACTTTTAAAGACTATTTGTTCTGGGAGACCGGACTGTGAGGACTATTTTAATGATGATAACTAAACATGCCCCAAGAAAGCGGAGTATGCTGAAGTTCAAGGGAGTCTAAAATTACTCTAATTTTTACAGCAAACGGAAAAGTAGAAGTATCTACAAGTATCATGTAGCTTCATTTGCTGTGTGTGCTATTCCCCCAAAAAACACTTATCTTCCCCTCTCAGGCCCTGAAACAAAAGAAAATTTAATATAAATTGACCAGATCCCAGAAATTATGGTATCTGCAGCAGCCAGGTCTTTCCAAGCACTTTTCTGTCTTGCAGCACCGAGACCAAACTGAGTAAGAATGTTCCTGGTTGTAACAAATTTCAGAAGAGATTTGGTAGTGTTTTCAGATAAGGATCCCAAAATCTAAAACCTATTTAAACCCAAGCATGCTTAGGCTCTGTATATGCTCCCTCAAGTGCTTACTTAGTATTGATGTGAGGTGTAAAGAACTGCACTTTTATTGAAAGATTTTCTTGTACATCACTGAAGGCAATTTTATTTATGAGTGTATCTATAGCGCATAAGCCAGAATAATGAAGCTTTTTAATGAAGTTTTTAGAGACTTTTTTATAATACTCTCCCTTTTTTCTTATTCTGAAAAACAGTATTGAAAAATGGGAAAAAAAAGTTCATCTATAAAAAAAAATATATTTAAGGAACATTACAAGAAAAAATATACAAAAATAAATGTAGGGCATTTGACAACTTCTGCTTTATAAGCTTAATTTTAATGCAATGGTTCTCACAAATAGGAAGCCTTGTCCTTGGACTAGAACGGTACAATCGGGGTGCCCTCTATGGGTGACTGGGGATAGAACAATACAGAAAGGACTGTCCATGGTAATTCAGCCAACTGGGAAAAAATGGCAATGGATCAGTGGCCAAGATGACAAACTGACAACTTGTTTATTTAGCTCTGGAATTAGAGGTTGACAGCACACTTGACAGTCAGTATGTATATATACAGGTGTGGCCTTAAAGAGATGGGTGAAGTACTGTACACTGAGAGAGGAAATAACTCACAAAAAACACCTGCAACTCACTTGTGATGCTATTTTCAGAAATTCCTATTGAAAGTAAAAGAAAAAGAATAAAGAATTCCGGTGTATGTATATACTGCTTTGATTTAAAAACAGAGATGTTTTCTTTCTTTAAATTTCATTTCCAGTTTTTCCTGAATCCATGGGTCACAGTAGCACAGGAAACAAAAAAAATATTGAGGAAAATATGAAGCATTTTCAAATGCTGGTGTGAGTTGGTGCAGTGTAGTGCATGAAGCTGTAGCTTAGTGTTTTTCATCACCTGTAATATCTCAAACTGTTGGTGTGCTCCACCAAAATTACAAGAATTTATAGGATGAATGGTTAGTTATCAAAAATGTGACTAATATCCAACTTTTTCTCACACTTAAATTTAGCAATCCTTCAACTTATTTGATTCTTTCACTTATTAATGAAATATGATTTTCTCAAATTATAGGCATGCTAACTGGTTTTTCTTTTTCTTTTTTTTTTTCCTTTGTTCATCAGAGCAGTAGTTCTAACAAGCATATGGAAATCATGAAACAACCCACTGCCAATAAATAAGTAACTCTAATTCAGATCCACTGTGTGTCATGAAAATCTAAAAAATGTGCACAAGGAAAATTGATGTGAACCTGAGCTGGAAAAGGAATTCAAAATGACGTAAAGAGCAGCTATCGATAGTGTGTGTGATTAAGGGTAGAACCTTATCTTAATTATATATCCACAATCCAGAATTACTGCATTGTTTGCAGGTAATTATATCAATGAAGTGATTCAAGATGTGAACTGCTGATCAAAATCTGGCTGATCAAGAGAAGGGTTGCTTAGAACCTGGTGTTGTCAAAAGTAAGAATCCAAATTCAGTACTGAAGTTGTGTGGTTGAGGATATCTGGGCACTTTCAAGCTGAATACACCACCAACGATCTTCCTCAGATTTCATAAAACTATTCTTTTCCCAAGAGGCATTCGCTTTTGTATTTCAGCTCCTTACCTCTAAGTATTGCTTAAAAAACCCCAGAGGGCACAAAGTAATTTTCCTGGGAAAAGCGTACTATTTGGGGGAGGAGGGAACCAAACACAAAGCCTTTCTCTGGATATTGGCACAGGTGGTTTTCTCTCCAAACTTGATTTTCTCTCCAAAAGTTGGAAAAATCTCCCCTATAAGTGGACAAAATTTCAATAGCAGTGTGAAAGTTTTAGGAAGCTAATTATGCATAATTGAAAGCAGGGAGTAGGAATGGGAATACTCAGGTGACCTTAATTCCAGCTGTCACTAATACGCATGGGTATAATGAAACACTCATGTCATTACATGCCTTTGAAATTGGTTGCACTAGGCATAAGCATGGTACTTTAAATCCTGACATTAATGCCATGTATCAGTCCTCTTAATTTCTTTCATCCGAAAGACCAATCTTTTTAGGAACTACTGTACAAGGACTATTTTGCAGCTGACACCTCCAGGAACCATCCAGCTGAGCACCTAATTTTAGTGCATTCAGGCGGTGCTTACTCACCCCTCAGCTTCAGGAGCCTGGTCAGCTTTTAAACCCTGTGAAGAGTTTGTGATACCATTTGCAGATGTTTGGGGTCACACAGCTCTTGCCTGCTGTGACACATGCTGTCTTTGCAAATATGTGGTTTCTGATAGGAAAGCTTCTGATCTTCTGTTTTGCTGGAGGCACACGGACTATTAGACTTGCTTTCCTTCAGGTCCGTTTTCTTCACCTTGGGTGAGGACTGTGGCTGTAGGGCTGTTGTGTAGTAACCGATATTTCTGTTTCCAAGGAGAGTGTGATGCTCACATTGTGATTTGGGACAGTGCCAGGTTCTTTTTTTTGCTTTTGCTGTCCCTGTCATTCTTTCTCTTCATGTCCTCCCTCAAGCCTTTAGTTGAAATCAGGGCAGGAAAAATGTCAGGTTCTTAAGGGAGCTGCTACTAGATTTATATTATGGGCAGCTCTGGGGGTCTCAGCAGGTTGTGCTGTAAACTGGGGAGAGTAACCAAAGCAAGTGGTATGTTCCAATTAATATTTACAGTCAAAGAGCTTTAAAAATCACTAATAATAGGCTTTACATCCTAAGTAGCTAGTGAAGTAAGAGGAATAATGTAGTTTGAGGATAGACGTTGAAGGACTAAACTGGCAGCAGGTAAAAACGCAATACTATTGAGCAATAGGACATTTTTTGCTCCCAAACCTACTGAATGCTTTTGAACATCTCATGGAAGTAATTCAGTGGGTTCAGCAAATACTTCAGGAGAAAGTTGTATCAAACTAGATTTAAGAAAACTTTTTGATAAATCCTGCTTCCCTGAGTGCAGTGGCAGAGCAGTGTGTGGTGGGAGAAAGCAGGGGCCTGACATGGTTCACCTTGCTGGGTCCCTTCCAGACCCAGCTACACATCTGGGCAAGCCCAGCTCATGTCAGTTCCATACTACACCAGAGCAATGGGATTCCTGTCATGTGACCTACTTCCAGAGCTTAGGGTTTTTTTGGGTCTCAGGGAGGCAGGGCATATTGGGTGACTCTGAAATCACAAAGATTTTAGTAGGTTACTCACGGGCCTCAGAGGGTTAGGCATGGTGCAACACAGGAAAAAGTGCATAATGATGAGATCTGGAGTTATTCAAGACAGGATAGGAAAAGACGGCTTGTTCAGCAAGGTATAAAGCAACTTCTGGCTGCAAGGAAAAAGGAAGAAGGCTGGGTTTGTACAGGTGGGAATTTTTTGCCTTTAATGCATCTTTGGTACTAGCCACTATTAGTTACTGTACTGGATGGGCCAGCATTCAGGAGTGAAGTACAGTTTGTCTTAGAAAATCATACTGCACAGAGAGAAGTTTAGTAAAAAGGATAGAGGATATGAAATTAAACTGAGGAAATACCAGATGTCATTAAGCTAAACAAGCCAGCAAACATTAGCTTAAAGAAAATCTTGTTTGGACAAACGCTAAAATAAAAGCTGTCAGGAAAATGCTGCTCACTTGAAAGGAATAGGACTTGGCACTTGGTTAAGAACACTCGTAGACTTTGCCTGCAGCAGCAGCAGCTGTCACAACTGAGCTGTTGCTAGACAAGGACCAGGAAAACAAATGAGACGCACTTAATCAGTGGTGAATTTAAGAGATCTGGTCATGAGAGTGTCACTTTTGACTGCTGTTATCGAATCAAAATCTTTAAAATGAGTGTACATGCTTCTCTCAAGCAGGACCAGGTCCCACCTAGTTGCTGGACAAAGTTCTGGTTGCTTTGGCTTCCAGGGTTGTGACTCAAGATGAAAAGAAAGCTATAAGCAGGCTGGAGAGAAATGTTTATCAGAAGATGAACAGTAAAAACCTGATACAGAATATTAATCTTTGAAAGTTGCTATCGTAAGTCACAGTCCTACACCTTTTCCTCTTATATAAACTCTGAATGGATATGAAGATTACTATTAATAATTCAGTTACCAAAATCATTGTTGAAGGAAAGAAGAAATTTGGATCATACTTGTCCAAAAATTCATCAGCAGCTGAGAGACTGGGGCCACAGTGCAGAGATTTGGCTAGACTTTCTTTCCTGATAACATACAGCAGATCACAAAAGTGAAAAACACTTGGTCAAGTTTGAAGGTGTTAAAGGCTCTGAAAGGCTCACTGAAAACAAAACCACCCTGCAGTTACTTCTTTATCTGTTGGTGATGTAGTACTAGGGCAACTCTTAAGGGTGGGAAAGTTAGTGACAAGTGGGAAAAGTGTCTACTTTCTCAATCAGATATGAAAGCATGAAAGAGAATGGAAGTAACGCAGTCTAGTAATTTTGGTATCATTTAAAATCATATGCTTCCTGTTGACTCCATAGAGCTAACTACCATCCATTTTGGATTTAATTTTCTGAAAGCAGTGTCTGTTGCAGATAGTTCAATTGCATTTGGACTCCCTAGATTCTTTTTGTAAAAAGCACTGTGTGGAGTGGTGTTTTGTCAGATGTCCCTGGAAGTCTTTGTCTCTCCTGCAACACGAGGTGTTCCTGATCAGACTGTCTGGAACATCTTGGAAGTGGTCCAGGCTGAGGAGAAAGGAGAAAGCTGGACATGTTGGGAGTACAAAAAACACAGTCACGTGAGTTGCTTAGGCTGTAACAAAGATACACAAGACAATGGGTGACAGAAGTAGGGATCCCTGTATCTGCTGTAGAAATGCAGATGGAAAATTTAGGAAAAACACTTGCCATCTGAGGCAGCACAGGTACCTTGAAAACACAGCTGTCAAGAGGAGATAAAGGATTTGGGAATGTCATACTGATTTAACCCTCCCTTGCAAGGGATTGTGAATTCTTGCCCTCTTCAGTCCCAAGCTGAAAGTCACTCTGCTTTCACTTTACTTATTAGCAATGTAGAAGCCTAAGGTGTACCTCAGCCCAGCTCAGGGCTCTCTTTGATTGCAAAGAACTCTGCAAAGGAGTCCCTGCCCCAGAGATCTCAAAAGTTTTCAGAGGCAGTGCAGTCAAAGATAGCACATGCCACTGCGTGCCACAAAGCTGGCAGTGCTGCTTAGCTACATGCTTCTGCTTACACACTCATCAGTGAAGCAGTCAACACTGTGACAGAAACGACAAGCAAATGTTATAATTAAAAACAGCAAGGCAAAACAATCCCCCTTTTGCCTAATGGCAAATACTTCCAGTAACCAAGGGGGATTGTGCTAGAACAGGCTGCAGAGTTACAGGAAATAAAACACTTTATTTCTAACTGTATGCCCCATAAAGTGCAGTGGTAGTAGCTGGCAATCTGCAAAGCAACAGGATAAAGCACATTCTGCATATATACAGTAGTTTGTTGCAGGTGATGTTTCCATAGAATTTTGTCTGTTCCAAATGTCAAAGTAACAAGTGATAACTGCCAGTAATAGCAAGATAAAACATCAGCTCAATGTATGACAATTAAGAAATCTTCTTTTTTTCCTTCCTAATGTATTTTTAAAATAACCTTAAAAAAATAAAATGTGCAGCTTTCATCCTGAAATTATTCTGCTTCAATATCACTGTGTAATGATACGAGGCTTCATCTTATGACAGCCAAAGCTGGAAAAGAGGTGTTTTGTGTTCCTTGGGAGGAATCAACCCCAGATTTCGTGCTTACATGCTTGTTTTCATATCTGAAAGATTTCAATGTACTAGAAGTTTGAGAACCTTTATTTTTTTTTTCCTTTGTAAGACAGAATATCTTGAGACTTGGCTAAATCAGTCTGCCTTTACGGACTAAAACTACAAAAAAAGACTACTTGCATGATGTTGTGAAGCATTTCTATGTAGTTTTTCCTGTAATGCATTTGATGTTTACAGCATATGTTCAATTTACTGTGTCTTGCTGATAGGAGGAGTTACTGCATAGCTCACTAGTGACTTTGGTATTTCTCAATCCTTCAGTGATCCTTAGCCATTCCCGGCAGAATTTCATGCCGTGTGATATCACACTGTGCTGTCTCAGTCTGATCACGCAATCTCTAGACGACATTCAGCCTAAAGCAGGATGTGGTTAAGCAGGCACCAGTAAAGATTCTATTTGGAGATTGATTCCTTACAAGTCCTGGATTTCCAGTTTCTGATGAGAATTGCTTGACAATTCCTCTAGCACGTGGAAAATCACGAGGGTGATAGGAGGACATAATTCGAGATCACTGGTAGCTTTGCTGTAGATTTCTATAGAACCAAGGATAAATGTATCAGAAAGGACCCTTACAAGTGAGGCTCTGCAGAGCACAGCATACTCTATCCTTTCTGTGGGCCATTTTTAGGAGGCTGTGCTTTGGGAGGCTGCAGAAGTGTATCCCTAGGATATTTACATATTTATCATTATGCCTGGGAGTGGATGAGGCAGCACTATAGTGGCACACTAACGTAGTCATCGGACATTCAGAAAATTCAGCTTGCTTTTTGTAACGTGCCTTAGGTCAAATGGGAGATGGTTAGCAAATGTCTGTAACAAATGTTATCTAGAGGCTGGGCTGGATTACATTTCTTGCCTCTGTAAGCTGTGAGTTTGTAATTGAATACTGTTTTCTTAATGCTCCTTCCAGCAATATGTCTGTTTCCCTCCTTTTTTTGTTATCTTATATTTTTCTTTTTTCAACAGATCGACAAGACATTTTACAATTCCATTTTAAGGAAAAAATACATCCGTTCACGCTTAATCAGAGTGAGGTATGTGAGATAATAATAAATGCAAGTAGCTGAGATAAAATGAAATTTACAACAAGCCCAGCTGGATCTGATTCAGTAAAGTGTATTGCATGTAACACCAGAGCATAATCCCTTATTGAGTATAATCTTGTTTTGAACCATGCCCTCCTTTTGGATCTTGATGCAGAAGATAAACTTCAGTCAATCCAAATTCTATACAAGTTTGTGTTCAGATCTTGAGCAAGCTTTAGCTAATAAAGCAAACACAACTAAAGCTATCTAAAAATAAAAAACATTTTCAAAACTATTTCCTTCACTGTAATTCAGATGCCACTCCTAGTATTGTTGTTTTGCTGGGCTTGTCAAGTAAAATTGGGCTGTGCTGATTCAGAAGGTCCCACTTCTCTCTGTGGCCTTAAGAACGGGCTGAAGTAGGTGCCTGGGGAATAGCAGCAGCACAACAGACATGTGTTGATTGCAACAACTGCGCCTTGGTATGCTCCCTGCTTCCACATATTTACCACTTGGGATTTCTTGAAGTGGTTGTGATTTGTTCAGCAGCCCTCAGTGCAGTTATTTCCCAAGGACTTGTCCACTGTCCCCTGGGCTCTTTGAATCCATGCACCTCAGTCCTTTAGTAAGGACTTCCTTGTGAATCATTCAGTGATTCTTTGGATCATTCAGTGGTCCCTAGTTCTTGTGCTGGAAGAGGTGATGAAAAGTTGATCACTACCCCTCCTCTCCATGCAGTTAGTGATACTGGACACTCCCATCTTTTTCCTTCTCTCTCTTGTATCCCGTAAGACCCACTCTTTTTTTCAGTTGAAAGTCCCATCCTACTTAGACCTACTTAGTCCCATCCTTTGCAGGAACTGCCTGTTCTGTATCTCTTTCAAGTCTGCTCTTCCTGCTTTTGGAGATGAAGGGGTCAGACCCGTGGTTGGGATTATCACTGAGCAACATGGGGCTCTTTTTCCTCTTTTGTTCTCTGTTCAACTGCCAAAAGCCTAATATTTCATTTGACTTTTTTTACCACTGTTTACCACTGAAAATGACCTTTTTATGTAACTGTCTATTGCAATATTAAGGTCTTGTTCCTGAGTAATGATGCCCATCACTTTGCATGTAAAACTTGGATGTCTTTACCATCACACACTAAAGCTGCAAGACTAAGATCTAGTAAGATCTAAAGATCTAATTCTTGTAAAAGTATTGCTCCTTGCTCTTACATGGTTTGTGACATCCTGCCTCTTCCCCTACCTTAGTTTAATCTCCAGTTACACGTGAGTCATTATTTGAATGTAGCTTTAGGGGTATTTTTTGATACTAGTGTTGCAAGTGTAGACAGGGTGATTTAAGGATCTGAGAGGCCAATTTGTAGGGATAAGTAATATTTTTCATTTTTTCTTGTTCCCAAGGACAGACTGAGGTACTTGCTGTGATATTTGCTGTGTTGGATGCAAGAGTTGTATACCACAAAGCTTGTTTGCTTTTTCGTATATACAAGCTCTATGCCTCTCCTAGGGCTCAGACTGCAAGGTGTTTTGAACAGGGTCATTGTTGTGAGCTTACTTGGGAAGTACTGTGCCTATTTTTTTGGCTTGGTATAAATAATGCATTAGTAATAATGCCCACTGCTCACTGAGAAAGACAATACTAATTTGACTAGGTGTCTTTTGCTCTGGATCTTTGCTATATAATAAATGATTCAAGGTGGGCTGTACCTACCTGAGGGTTTCGAGAGGCGTGGTGTGCTTGCAAGAGTTGATACGGTAATTCCAGTGTGGCATAGCACAGGAAGAGGAGTGGGGGGAGAGCTGCGGGAACACCTCAGAACTGCAGAGCAACACCCACAGTTGGATCAGATAATATCTGGAAAATAAATGGAGTGGCAATCATGCTGCAGTTGGCACAAATGGAAAAAACAGTCTGTTGGAAAGTTCGTGTATGACTACTCAGTCTCAATTATGAGATCCTTGAGTCTTTCTGGTTAGCTATGAAACACTTGGCATGCTTTGGTGTGTTCACTAACACATGGCCTTTTACTTCCCTTCACTGGCGATGTTGGGAATGGCTGTTTCACACTGGTGCATGTTCATTTCAAAGATCACAGCCTGATCACTTGACTTCTGTATAAGCTACCTGTCTTCTACTTTTACGTATTTTTCCTTTATATAATTACAAACTTCCAAGACAGTGAGTTATAACTGGGACATCTTCTCTTTTGGTTTCCTGTCCAAAGACAGAGCAACCTGCTTGTAGTTTTCACCCTGTATGAAGTAACTGTGATTTCACCTGTTGTGGCTTGTGTCATTGCTTCTTGGCTCAGGTGGGAGGAGGCACAGAAGAGAAGGTTCTTGGTGCAAGCTCTTATCTTCTCTGTGTAATGACCATTACACATACTCTTATCTTCTCTGTGTAAGCCATCTGCAGCCACAGAGCAAGATTTACTATGCCAGATTAGACACTTTGGTGTTTGTAGTCTAGCATTCCATCTCTTTCAGCATCTGAGGCTCTAAGGAAAAAGAAATACTACTACCGGGTGAATTCAACCTGTTAAATATTTTCCTCCCTTTTCTTTCCTGTTATCTTACATAGAAACTGTGAAATTGTGTGTCTCAGTGTGGGTGCCATTTGGACTTTTCGGTGAGGTGTTAAAGGCCCCTTCTGTGATCTGTCTCTTTGACTGTAATAAGTAGATTGTGGGTACGCTGCCGAGCTTCATTTATTGTTGCACAACATGAGGTTATTTGGAACATTCTCCCAAGAGGTTGCAGTAGTGGAAGTAGGTTGTGTGGTCTTTCCCCTTTGCTCAAGTACCTTTCAGATGATGATTGGAAATTTTTATTCTGTGTATGTACAGGGCCCTGGAAAAGTCGGTCTAGATACCATTAATCATCTACCTGATGTTTCTGAAGTGCTACGTATCCAGCTTGTCATTGCAATCAAATTGATCATTCCTTCCTGCTTGTGTCCCAAGCATATAGTCAGTGACTGCTTTTTAGACTCCATTACAAAATGGGTCTGGCCATTGGTTCACAGAAAGCATCCCACCTTCTTCTAGCCTATGATGTGTTTGATCGTTCAGCATTTGCTTGGATTTCTTTTGGAGATTCCTTCTCTCAAAAATGTACAAATGTTTGAAAACTTATCTAATCTTTTATGTTGCCTTGCCATTGCTGCAGGAGCTAAGATAAAAGCTAAGAAATGCAGAAACGGGCTGAAGGTAACCAGACTGTTTCATTGGTTTGTAGCCCAGATACTGATGGTGTGATGGCAGAGGCTTTGCTCACATTCTGGTTCTCCGCCACGGACTCTAGAGAAGCCTTGAGGCACAGAGTTCAAAGGATCTTACGGAGGGGACTGAAAAAATACACAGGGCCTCTGCGAATAAATGTCAGATCTTCTACCATCTCAAGTAAGTATATTACATATCCCTTAAAGGTATTTCTTGTCATTTTCTGATTGGTGGGACTTGATTTTTGATGATAGTTGTTACTGAGTTTGAGTAACACTCTTTCCTGCTAATTAAGTAAGAACAAAACCAGCAGCAATGTACAATGCCCCCCCCCCCCAAGTCTTTCAAAAATGTTTTTAATATGGATAAATGGGAGCAGTTTTGTGGCTTTGCAGGACAGCCTCAGCCCTCCTGCAAACTGCAGTGCCAACTTTATCCTACTATCATGGTAATGAGTAGGGGCCTTACCACAGTGCTTCAGCACACATCAACATAAGTATGCTCCCTAAGTCTTTGCTTCTCTGAGGAGCCTGAAAGTGCAGGAAGTACAGTGGGGAAACAGCCAATGCACTGAAAAAATAATATTTTTGGGAGGATCAAGACCCTTGCAGGTTCCCCACGGTAAAGGGAAAGAAAGGGAAAATGTTCTTATCTGTGTGACTTCTTGGCTGGGGATTCTGTCCCTTTATTTGCAAAGCAGACCTGTATCTGCAGTACATGAAAACTAACTGCACTGTCTTCTCCACTTGTGCTACAGAATTTTTGTGCAGATGTAGACTCTTCTCTCTGCCTTGGCTTCAATTATATGTAGTCAGCAATTTTTCTGGGTGTCAGATTTTCCAAGAATGAGTTGCTGGTTGACAGAAAGGGTCAGATACTTGCTCCATTTGTTTTTGCAGACCTGCTTACTCCAAAGTGCAAGGGTGACAGTAGAGTACATAGGTTGGTACTTGCTGCTTGCTTTTCCACACTAGACTACTTAACTCAGAGATATGCAGAGGCTAGACAGCTGTATTTAAAGAACAAGAAACCTGGACCAGATTCCATTCCGGATGGATCCAGACTTCTTCCCACTCAGAAATAAGCAGGAGCAACTTCTTGTTCTGCCTCTCGGTGCTTGAACTGAGCACGTTGCATTGTGGTAATGCAATGAAACTCGAATATGAATTGTTACACGCCTGTTGTTTCTTGATGGGCCAACCAGTCTTCCTCATTGGAATGGCTTAGGATGATAGGTGACATCCCTCCGGGCAAAGAATCACCAATTCCCTGCAGTGTTGTTTACATGCCAGTAGTTCCTGTTCAATAAAATGCACATATAATTTCTCCCACATAGAAACAGTGCATGGGCATCTGAGAGATTTAAAGAGTTTTGGGGTTTTTTAGACAGTCAGGTCATGGGTTATTGAATTTTGAATCTTCAGTTTAATTTGGTGCCTTACATAAAGGATAATTTTGGAAGGAGTATAAAAATGTTTGTTAGAAAGGACTGTGATCTTATTGAGTTATCTGATTAGCTGCTTTTATTCAGTCTGGTAAATGTGGGAAGTGACTCAAAACTGTTTTAGTTGACCTTGAACTGCACCAGGGCTGTAACAGTAACCAGTAGCTGGTTGAAAAATTTGCTGATATAATTGAGTCACAAAGTTTTCATTAAATATTTAGTCTCAGAAAAAGATGGCATCTCTGTGTTACTTTACCAAAGCTGTGTGATAAACTTTGTGTTGCTTTTCTTGTCTTTCCCAGCCTAACAATAAAACACTGACTGCATAGGTCAGCTACTCACTACATTGTGCAACTCTTATGAGTGACACAAAGGAACATAAACAATACCTTGACATTTCTGAGACAGCAATAAAAGATGGTCCAAAAGAATTTTTGATCTTTCTTTGCTAACATGACTTCAGCAGTGCTATGAGACTTTGGCAAGCTCCTGTTGGTGCTGCCTTTTCAGAAAATCAGGTTGACTCAAGAGTATAGAATGGAACACTCCTGTGCTTTTAGAGGACATGCAGGTCTCAATATATAAAACTTGTCTTATTCCTTACACCAGGGAGAAGTGACAATTTTCAACAGGTCCTAGAAGTCCAGAGAAGAATCTAGGTTTTGCATTTCCTACTTTTTTTTCCCCTTCTGAAATATCCTGTCCACCATTAGTATTTAAATCAAGGAAATCTAAGAAGCCCTAGATTTTTCCCATGCTCTGCAGGCACCTTTCTAAGTCTTGCTTCCTTGTACCTTTTTGCCAACTGTAACCTTGTTTATCTCGAGGCAATCCCACAACATTTTTATAATGACTTGTAAAAAACCATTAACCTGTTCATTGTAACCACCTTATCAAAAGATTCTGATTTAGGGGCCATGATATATCTCAGTTTAGCTAAGCATAGCTAACCAGTAAACAAATCCAGGTCAAGCACTTATTTATTTTGCATGCTAGGGGGAGTCTGATAAAGGGAACCTCCTTAAGTCTTCCTCCCCCAAAATAATCACCTTGTTCAGCACCATGTCTCAACCTGTGCTTCACTCAAAAGTATTTGCTTTGAGAATCAGCTCCAACAAACTCTTCTAAATTGGGTGCGACACTTGGGAGCTTCAGCTGCGGTTCAGCACACCACTACCACATTAAGTAGTCTGTCAGATCAGGGGTACAACTTGCTGTGCCTCTGCATTTCTGAGGATTAGGAATAAAGAGATGAAAAAATGTAAACTGACGGTGTTTTTTGAGTTAATTTTTTTTTTCAAAAAGAGAGCTTGATCATACATATGTGAAAAAATAGCGAATGTGCAAAACTTAAAGGAAAACAACATAGTATTGTCTCTGGTTTGTCTCTCACTAAACAGTAAATGTTCTTTATATGGGGCGGCAAAAATACATTTCTATCAGGATGTCTTGAGATGTATTACTACTGAAGTTCCTGTTTTCTTATTTAACTAGACATCATAGTCCCCTGGTCAAGGTCAATGTCCAGACATTCCCTCTGGCTTTGACAGAAAATAGGAACTGATAGAATTCTCTGCACTTGTGTACAAACCCCATAGAAGCCCAAATATTTTTCAGTGAAGAATCAAGCAAACTAAGTCCTATTTTTTTGCTGAACAGCAGTACAAGGGCCATCAAAATAAGATATAAAATTGTCAGATGACTTGGAAACACCCATGTTAGGACTTGCTCTTCCACTGTCACTGCAAGAAGGTGTTGCAGTTTATGTTCTGTACAGTTCTGGCAACTAAGAGATCTCCTACAAGGCTGATGTATTTTCCCCAGGGTTTCTTTGTTAGAAGTAGGGTCACCTGACACCATGGATCCCTACGAAACAAAGTGTAGAGCAGCTTGCCAGACTATTTCCTTTTGTCAGGTAGATTGGAAGTATCCCAAAATGTATTTTTGGGAATGTACTTCTAACGTCAGAAAGCAACTAGTTGCAAGATCATTGGCACTGTCGAAAGTGAGTAGGAAGCATTCCCACCTGTTGCACAGACAAGGATTTTGACTACGAACAATGAGTCATGAATTGGTTTTGATCAACAAGTCAATTGTTATTGTTTCTATTTATCTGGAATCTGTGGCTTGCTAAAGCTCCTAACAACTACAAAGTACAGAACCTGGCAGGTAGATTCTTACTTCTTTATGGAGTCTTCTGTGGCAGACATGCAGATGAGTGTCTGACAGGGTTGATGAGGAATGAGTCATGTCAAATAACGTATATAGCAGTCTGGATTTTTGTATTTTACCGACCACAACAGCAACTTGGGGGAGTGGAACTGGACATGCATCTGTCTGTTGAGAAGCAGTGGAGATCTGATATTCCTTCGCTTTGATGCATGTGGTTTGGCACAAGGTGGTACATTTCAGTAAGGGGAAAGAGGATGATTGAAATGGGAGGGACTGAAACATATTTTAAAACAAATATTTTGCAAGGACATGCTTGTGATGAAGAAATTAAGCAGAAAGTCATCCTGGCCTGACTCCTCAGATGACCCAGATAGTTTAATTTAATTGATTTTATCACTCAAATCTTGGTTTTCCCTTTCTTTGGTGTGCCTGCAGAAGTTGCAAGTGATTTGGGCTGCCCTTAATGTAGTGAGACCTTGGTGGCAGCTGGGGCGTGAACGTAGGTCAGGAAGAAAAATAATGCTAAAAACCATATCAGTTTGGATTCATGCCACACAAGTGGTACATAGCAGGCCCTTTTTCGGGCTGCAGGACAACTGGATGGAGTAGCAAGTGCGCTGTGAGGTTGGACCTCTGGCTGCCACATGGACAGAACTAAGATGTGGGTGATGGGAGATGGTGGGGGAGTCGTATATAGGAGGACAGGTCCAGTGAACATTAGGGAGGGAACAGCTGGATGACAGAGACAATTAGAGGCACAAAGCATTTGTCTTGTCTCCACCAGGTTACTCTACCTTGCTGAAGGAATGAGAATTGCATCACCTGTGTCTAAGCCATGTTTTGCTACTTCTACCAGGGTGCCTAACTCTGGGGAGGTGATTTCTGTAGAGAGGGCACTGAGAATATTGGAAGGTTAGTGGGAGGAATTTTAGGATGTGTGCACTACGCAACCACACAGGAGCATGACTTTCCTGCTGATCCCAAAGCTTGTCTTTTGCCATCTTTCAGGGAATTCCTGCAGTTTATTTTGGGTACAGTTTCTGGAACATAACTGAATTTGCTGCTCCCTGGTCTCACTCCCACTTCCCCCCAGTACTTCAGATCTTTGTAGTCTTTAACGTCATTAAAGAGCATTAGAGCAGAGCAATTATCCCCACCTCTGTCTACACTGCAGGACATTCTTCTCAGCTGCATAGGTTGGTGACCTACTGAAACTTGCCAGGGATAATGTTTTGGCTGTATGCACTGTTGTTACCCTACATAACACTGAACTAGGTGAGCCCCCTGTTTCTGATGCACCTGAGAATTTTGTAATTCTGTTTTCTTTCAAGGTAGTCATTATTAAAATGTGGTAAAGGACAGGAGGAAAATGTTTCCTCTGCTCCCTGGTGCATTTCACAAAGCTGTGCTTCAAATGTATGTCCAAGAATGTGTCATGAGTATTGAAGCACATACTTTTTCTTATTTATGTTTATAATCCTCTCCTTCCTCTCCTCCCTTTTTAAGATACTCTCTACCTTGCCTTCTCTGAGGGAAAACACATTTTATACAAGCAAGATGTGGGAACTTGACATAACAGAGGATGGAATATGCAGTTTGCCTTTGGGACTAGAAGTTATGTTTTCACATATAGAAAATCACATGTGGAAACCTTTATAGAAAATCAAGTTTCTTTTGGGAATCAACATCTGTGAAAAATTATGTAATTGGGTAAAGCCATATCAGATTTTTAAAACAAATTTATCATCTTTAATTTTGTAGCCATCTCTGGCCCTTTCTACACTGAAAATTCATAATATCCTCTTATATTTGCTTGCCTTGCTTGCGCTATGCAATATAATGTCTGATTCACTTATATTACAGAGTTCTGCCTGTTATTTTCCTTTTAATATAAACACTGAGCTCTGTGGCTAAAATGAAATGAGGCAGCAGACACAAGACTGATTCTTCTGATGCAGTGACACTGATATTATTTAGAGACATGGAAAAGTGAGCACATTTTTCCGTGGGAATTTCTGAATCCTTCAGAGATAAAA
Organism: Oxyruncus cristatus; assembly: GCA_013399855.1. NCBI lineage: Eukaryota > Metazoa > Chordata > Aves > Passeriformes > Cotingidae > Oxyruncus > Oxyruncus cristatus. The sequence continues at coordinate 919,810 of VXAY01005702.1, forward strand.
TGTCACATTCACTCTGCAGGTAGATATGAACATGCAAACATTTAGATGGTTGCCAAATAGATCCACGGGCTTTGGGCCTTAACTGGTTACTGCATACAAACAGTTACCAAAACAGAGATGCTTTTCTGTTCTCGCTTACTCCTCTTTTCCTTCTATGTTTTCTCAAGCACATATGTTGAGGAGTAAAAAAGTTATTTACTGATAATTTATTAACCTTAAATAGTAAACTGCAAGTTCTCACTAGTCAGAAATTAAAAATTTAAGTGTGTCTAAGTGTGTTTTAGAGTTATTCTGTTTACTAAATATGCAAAATAACTATAATAACAAAATTGCTTCTCCAGTTGCAGAACAGAGTCCTCTTCTGAAAGATGCAATCCCTAAACTGTATTTCAGTAGATTGCTGTGATTTTAATTTAAACATTAATTTTCTCTTTTATGTTAAGCAAGCTTGAATTCAATAGCAAGTTCATTTTACAAGTAGGCAATGCATGTTCAAGTGGAACTTGTTTACAGTAGAAGCCTGAACACTGTTTTCCTAAATGTGGCATAAACAACTATTTTTGCAGCCATATGTGGTTGGGACAAGAAATGACACTTTAATTGTTACTAATTGATGCTTTTTCTTGGTAGTGCAAACAACTAGGGCAACTAGTAAATGAGCAGGGCCACAAAATTGTCTCTCGTGCCTTATAAGTGATTGCTTCAAGGCAGGGCTTGCAACATGCTGGCTGGCACAGTGCGAACAGCTGTGCTCTCGACCAGGCCAAAATGTGAAGCCAGTAACAAATGCACACAAGCTCCTAGCAAGGTAAGCCAGTGGGCAACCTGATTTTCAGCTGTATTGTGTAACCCAGAGCGCTCCCTGCTTTTGATGGGGTCTACTGTGGGCTCGGATTATACGAAAGCAGCGTCAGTTAATTCAGGTTTCCAAACACATGTGTGTGCTTTGGGTTTGGCACCTTGGTGTTGAGTCCTGGATATTGGTGCCCTTAATTTCATCTGTCCTGATCTGCATGATGGGTTTCCAGGTCTGCTGCCGGACAGATTTTCTTAAACCTCTTAAAAACTCGCTTTACTTTGAGGCTTTTCCCATTGCTGTGGTGTTTTCATGAGTACTGGTGTTCCAGCTCACAGTGTGGTATAAAGTGTCAGGGCACTGTATGTGGCAAACCTTTAAATCAAAGCAATGTCCCTCCCCTAGTGAATACAGCACTGAATTTACTGGCAGGTGTCACTGGCCTTTTTCATTCAGCAGTGGGTAGATAGGATAGTACATCAGCTGCTCAGTAGGGATTTATTATAAAATATGCTGAAATTCAAAGGTGTACAGACTTGCAGCGTGTGTTTGTAAGGCATGTTTCTCCAATTACACAGAAGTCAGTTCAGCTGGAAGCAATGGGTAAAATTTTGCCCAGGTGAGGTTTGTACGTTTTTCTAGGTGCCTCATAAAGAAGGCAAACAGAGATATAGACAGGTGCCTTGCAGAACACCTGTGTGACTCACAGCAAAACTCGATGCAGTGCGAACATGCCAATTGAATTGCTTCCGGCACTGCACTTGAACAAGCTGGTTGCTCCTTTTGTCTTCTCGATGAGCTTTGCAACATAATGTAAGTGTTAATAATTGACTGCAGGCTTTATAATTAGGCATTATGAGGTAAATGTCTCTCCACCCAGAGAAAAGCTAAAAACACATTGTTATCAGTATTGCACTTACTGGCAAAAGGTCCTCTTTCATTGTGAATTACTTTTGTTGGTTTCTTAACAGTTTCCATCTAGAATGTATTAGTGACTCAAATGATGAGCTAGTTCTGAAGGCTGTATGAATTTCTAGGAAAACACTGGATGCTCATCATCATTGAAATTAAAAAGTAGGGACAGATTTTTCAAAGCACTTCTTGCCAATATGAACATACAGTGGAAGTAGCCAAATCCTTAGCATAGCTCAGCAAACAGAAGTATTTATACTATTGCTGAATCCTTCTGCTGACCTAGCTTTTACTCTATGGTATCACTGCATTTTGATGTAAGGGGTCTTGGAGACAGGCAGCCATATTACCCATGGAAATTCGCAGAATACAACTAGCGTTCCTGAGATGCAAAAGTACTTGCCCTTTTCCTCCCTGTCTTTTCCTCCTTCCTTCACATGAGTTGCAAAAGTACAAGTGAGAATTTTTAATTTTACTTGAAAGGGGACCTTGCAAGTAGTTGCTTGCCCACTAGTAAAACTTAGTTATCTTTATTATGTGAACAGTTCCTGTCCATAGTGAATAAGTCTGTGTTGCTATATAAATGTCCAATTTTACCTCATCTCCTATCCTTACAAAATAAAGTAGTGGTTGCATGAACATATGGCAGCCCTAGCATTGCCTTTGCTCTGCAACATTCCTCACAGTCAAGCTGTGCATGTACTGGAGTTTTGCTTGTTTTCTTTTCCTATCATAATCTGCTTAAGGTTACATTAAGAAATGAATGAGTACATGTCTAGTACTGGTGGATTGCAAACAGGCAATTCACCCTGCATACCTGAAGGAGTGTCAAGCCCGCAGGCAAAACACACGTGATACAAACCCAACAGGTGACAACTATGAGCCAGAGCCCTTTGCATTCAAAAGAGACTCCTGACTTGATACGGGCTTGGATCAAAACTAGGACATTATTCTGTATAGCAGCAAAGAGATATGAAGTTAGTGGAGAAGGACAGGGATCTGCTGAGAAAGGCTGTCCAGCCACAAAATATTAACTTGTTGAGGCTGTACAAGGATCTATTTAATTTAAATAAAATTATAATCTATGTATTAGATTTATTATAAGATAAAAATGTATTGAAATGTTTTTTTTAAATTAGTATTATTTTAAAAATAGTTTTGAATGCTGGAAACTACAATGGTAGCTGTAGTAAAAAACAGCATTCTGGAAGGAGGGAGATAGCACTGAGCCAATGCTTGTTATTGTCAGCATGAGCAGACTTGTCAAACACACATTTTGCATGTTAAAGAAGGGATTGTATTCCTAGAACCTGCAGTGCCATGCAGTAAATTGTTATTAACTGTCTATTTTATTATTAACAGTGTACCAATAAGACAGGAGAAAGTAGAGTGAGCCATTGTGATTGTAACCTCGCATTTCTGCAGTGAAGATCAGAGAGGGACAGTACCAGGTCTCCTCTGGCCCTCACACTGGTGTAAAACGCAGCCAGTTGATTTTTATACAAAAAAATGGAGCTTTAAAACTTTCCACTGCAAAAATTTCTCCCCAAGAAAATGGTGGATCTTGAGTAATACAGGACTTGTTTTGTCTGTACTCCCCTCCAGAAACATCAGGGTCCAGCAGGATGAGTGCCTGTTCCTCAGAGGATACTTACTGGCTGGAGAACAAGCAGCAGCACTGCAGGGAGTGCAGCAGCTAGCACAAGAATGTGATCACATATGAGCTTCACTGATTTCTCTAGCAGCCCCTTCAGCCACCCCTCCTGTGGTGCCCAATACTCAAATAGCTGCCAGGTGGGACAACCATGCAGATGGGAAACCTTGTCTGTGCTATCCTGGCCTTAACCTGACTGTTTGTTTGTTTCAGATGTGGAGCCAAAAAGAGCAGAAGCCCTCTTCAATGACAGTAAGTAAGGTTTTTTTAAGCATCAGAAATGTCCAGTTTTTAAAATTAGCATTAAGAGTCTCTGGGCAATTTTCCTGGCCCTTAAAAGCCTTTTCTTATCCTCCTGTCCAATGAATGTGACTTAGTAGTACACACAGATGAACTGTGTGTTTAGAAAAACTGCTCAGTTTATAAGGAAGCCTGTTTTATTAGTGTCTTTAGGGATACTTCAGAAGACTGGCTTAAAAATAGCAGTGATGAGGTAAAAATCCCTTACAAAAAAGGTCTGCACCCACTGCAGAGTTACTTGGCCAGGGGTTTTTTTGCAGTGAGATGTTCCTTCTTTAAAAATATCAGCAATTATGTAAGGAAAGAACAAACAACGAGAAAAGAGCAAGTGCTCTATAGAGAATCCCAGTGTTGAGCAGAGAGGAGATGCACAAGTCGTGTTGCATAATTGCCTGTGGCATGGTTCTGCCTTCAGCAGTGTTGGTCTGGAAGGTGGAAAGTGCCATCTTAAATGTAAACCCTGCCACAGAGGATCACAGAACCTAGCCAGTGAGGACTGAGCACTGTAAAGTCCAGGACACTTGCTTATCTACTAGCCTGATCCAGTTCTGCTGGTAACAGTGAGAGCTTCTATCATGTGTCTGCTCAAATGTGCAGAGAACATGCAGAGAATAAGCCATGTTTGTTTTTGAAAATGAAGACATTTCAGATGACTCCTAGGTATACACAGTAAAATTGAATGAGTAAGGAGGACTTTCAATAAATAAAGAAACTTAGTATTTTGGGCTAGGTGGCTGCTTTAATGTCAGGCACAACAGTCCTGTCTGTCAACTTTCCTAAAGTCTAGCAGAAATTGGGACCTGGATGAAAAGCAGTGGGTCTTGGTCCAGGTAAGATGGATTCAATGCTGTTTTGATAGGAGGTCTGTTCATTGAGGAGGTTTCTAAGGTTACATGGGAGCTTCAGCTGCTCCTGAATATCCTGAGTTTAGTGGCTGAAACTGTGGATATTTTCATTTCTCTCTGGGTTTGGATGATAATACTTTTCTGTGTCATGTATGCACACCATGCTGAAGGTGTCCATGCCTTTGTCATCTCTGATTGGAGTAGTGTGATGCTCTTTGCTTGAAGTGCCTCTCCAGGTCCACTTGCAGACTTCAGTGATCAGTTACTGTTTCCAGGTGACAACTTGCTGGCAATTTGTGACAATTTGTGTGCATCAGTGGCAAAAACCCATGGCTTGGATCATTCCCATCTTAGATTTTCCCTTTTTTATGTTTTATCCTAATGACAAATTACCTGGGGCATTAAAGCTGGCAATCCCTGTATTTGGGAATTGTCTTTGGTGTGTGGTAAAGGTTTTGATTCCTGAATTGGGCTGCTCATGCAGCTAAGCCTGTGTGTTTGACCGTCGTGGCTTTCCATAATAGTCAGTTGTTCATTCAGGCTTCTAACAGAATGGGTTGTGCATGAGGAGCTCTGATTTGGGGAGGGTTGGTGGATGGTAGGTTTTCTTGTTGATGTCAATACTGTCAGAGAACCTAGATGGTATGTAACTTTACATATGCTTTCCTCAGACATCAGCAGGAATGTTTACTAAACAGAAGAACAGCTAATACACTCTTTCTCCTTTTTGACAGTCTGTGGGTTACGGCAGAATAGGTCGGTCAAGTCAATGGCAAAATCGTCATCGCTGCGAATAGTTGGAGGATTGTCTTCTGCAGAGACTGGGGACTGGCCATGGCAAGTTAGTTTGCAGTACAACAACATCCATCGCTGTGGTGCAACACTCATCAGCAACACGTGGCTTGTATCTGCAGCTCACTGCTTCAGAGAGTAAGTTCCCATCTTAGAATCTGCAGCAGAATGTGCCACTTGTGTATCAAGGTATGTGGCTTTCCAGATTTGCACCACGCCCCTGACTCTTCCCGAGGGAACAATTTTGAAGGAGAAAAGTCAGGATTAAGCAGACCCATCACTTGAATGTTTCAATAAGATATTAAAAACTGACCCTTTGGAGCAGAACTGGCAATTGTATGGGTGGAAATCAATAGTCACTTGGCATATTGAGCAAAGAAGAGCAGAAAAGGTAATGTGACTGAAATAGTGATGTATTTGTTTCCTGTTACACTACATATTTCTTAAAGGTGCTCCTTCATGTCACAATGATGTTTCTGCCACTTCAAGCTGCTACCAGCAGTTGTCATCCCATGTTCCTACCCCTCCATTCAGCCATGTATGCCCAGCATTTCTTTGTTTCAGGCATGGCAACTGTGAAGCTGCAATTGTGAGACGGAATAGCTGACTAAACAGGTTATCAACGTGCAAAAACAGTAACGGAGAGGAAGAGTTTTCTAGCAGAAGAGCTTTTTGATTTGATGAACACCCTGTGGCCACACAATAGTTAGATCAGGGATGAGGTGCAGGGGAGGAGTACACGACTGTTGTTGGGGAGGGAACAGAGAATAGCTCTCTTCTAGCAACAGCCTGCTGTTCCGTGGGAGACACTATCATGGAAAGTGATGGATGCCGTCAGAATCTAGTAGGGAGCCGGCTTGAAGGAGCTTTACAATAAAGGTGCCCAACAAATCTAAAGTCCCAAACACATATATTTACAGTAAAATACTTACAGCACTCTTACTTTTTTCAGCATGACTCACCCTCAGAAGTGGACTGCCACTTTTGGAGCTCTTTTGAAGCCACCAAGCTTGAAGCGATCAGTCAAGACTATTATTATTCATGAAAAGTACCTGTACCCAGAACACGATTATGACATTGCACTTGTGCAGCTCTCTAAACGAGTTGAGTTTACAAGTAGCATACACCGTGTCTGTCTGCCTGAGCCATCTCAGACTTTTCCCTACAATATTTACGCTGTCATCACAGGCTGGGGAGCACTTACCAATGACGGTGAGTCTTGAGCCTGCCAGGTGACCTGCGTGGTACGTAAACAGTGGCTCTGATCTGCTACTGAACTGATATAACTTCTGTAGCCATATATTATATGTCAGAAAGCCTAATGCCTTGTCTATAAGCAATAGGTTTGTTTAATGATAAGCACCAGTTTCCTATTCTAAAACTAGAGTGGACAAAGACAGAGCTACAATCCACTGAGGCAGAAAACAGGAAGAAGACCGTTCTGTTTTCCCAGCCTTTCCATTTCATATTGTAAATTCATAAGACAGGTATTCCAACCATGCATGTGTTTATATATAACCTAAAAAATATTTTCCCAGCACTATTCTGAAGCTATAGATAACTCTGTGAGCTTTCAGGTAAATGTGCAGATTGAGCTGCGACTTACCCAAGCTTGTGCTCTTACCAGGCCACACAAAGAGTAGATTCAGCAACGGAAAAATGTCTTCATATCATCTGCCCAAATTGCTAGGTAATTTGTGTTCCATGGTACTATATGGAACATGTATAAAATATATGGCTTTACACTTAAGGCACTATGTACTGTGCAATCATTACTTCTGTCTTAATGGTACAGTTCCCCAGTTATTCTATGTACGTTTTCTTTAGGGGCCTAACCTAGACAGATTAACAAGCAAAACCTCCACAGTAAACCAAGCCAAGCTGGTCCTCCATAAGGGAACATTAAATGCTCTTCCTGTACATTAACTACTGCAAAGTAATTCTGTTGATAAATACCCAAACTATATTTTCTCTTAGGTCCAGCTCCGAATGCTCTTCAAGAAGCAACAGTGAAACTTATTGACTCAAACACTTGCAACAGAAAAGAAGTGTATGATGGGGACATAACACCCAGGATGTTGTGTGCAGGATACTTGGAAGGAGGAGTAGATGCTTGTCAGGTAATTGTAGCTGAAAATTAGAATGGAAAACGATTTAAATCCTGACTGGAGTATCTAGTTGACTAAATCTTAATTGACTGAAATTAAATTCTGAACTGGAATTCTCACCGAAATTAAATTCTGGACTGGATCATATCATAATAGATCTGTTATGATGTGATCTTCAGTAATACACTTGGCTCAGTGCAAGGAAAACTGTCTGAAACAAAGATGACTATAAGGAAGCTAGGTTTAAGAGAATGGGAAGGAAATGTCTGGTGCAGGTTTGCAAATGGTGCAAGGAAATTCTTATGTTCAAAGAAAAATATTTCCATAATGATCACTTTTAAAAACATAATTTCTTAATACATTATTTTCAAAGTTGTACTCTTAAGTGCTGGTTCAAAACAGACCCTTTCCTGAATCCCAGTCCTACAGACCTTTGCCCAAAGAAAAGCTCCCTCCAGCATAAGTCTGGGAAGCTCATTCCTCTGTTCCTGTCTGGCTCAGCACTGAAGAGACCAATGCAGAAGGGTGCACCTGCTGTTTATTTCAGTAAATCGTTTAGTGGAAGCTGGGGATTTGGTCTGTTGTGTGAGGATTGCCTTTCAGCCTGTAAGGTTTCCAGTTTATCTATTATTACCAGGTCACACTGTTAGCAGTATCTGAATTCAGCCTTTGAAAGAGGTTAACATCTTAAGGAGACCAAGCTCCTGATGAAAGCTCCAAGCAAAAAGGAGCTCCAAGCTCCTTTTTGAAATGTTATTACAGCATGTGACTAAAACAATTTAAGAATAGCAGTTACTGTTAAAAAAGAAAAAGTTCCTGCTGGATTAGATTGCTCTCCATATTTGTGTTTTCCTGCTTTGTGTGAGAAAGAAGACAAGGCAGGTGGGAAGTAGTGTTTCACAAAACAGAAGAGAAGCTTTTTTTTT
>VXAY01005702.1:935668-1083645 GCA_013399855.1 Oxyruncus cristatus
CGCAGGAGCGCCCCGAGAATCGGGGCGTCGAGTAGGGGCTGCAGCCGCCAGGCTCTGCTGGGACCCCGGTCGGGTGGGTTTCGGCAGAGCCGGTGGACTCTGTCTGGCTTCCCCGCTGCAGATCCGAGGTGTCGGTGTTGCCCCATTAGCCCGTCTGGGCAGTGTCTGTGGGTCTGAGCGTCCTCTCTCTCTCTCTTTCCACCGACTGAACAGGGAGCCTGCATCGGCTGGGATCGACCGCTGGAAACCCTGGCTAGGTGGGATGAGTCCAGGCCTCCCTGCCATCCCAGCGTGCTGAACGACAAGTGGTTACCACTGCTTCAACCTGCACTGATTGGAGGTAAGGAACACTGAGACCAGCAAATCACTACAGCGCCTGTGCCTTTGCTGCTCTTCAGAGCATCGTAGCCCTTCTCAGTTTGTCCCTGGGTTATGTGACATAAGCAGCTGAGGCTTAAAAAAATGAATTACGCAGTTAAATACAAGCCTGGCATTAAAACTGATCGTGTTGGCTTTTAAAAGGAAATAGACAAGTGTATAAAGGTCGAACCGCTGATAAGAATTAGGACATAATATTAGAATGGCTTTTTTACATGCATTTGTTTGAAGCAGATTCAATGCTGGTTAAACTGAAATGAGAAATGCAACTTGGATGGGGGAACACATTAACCAAAATTTGTCCTAGAGTCACTTGACAATAGTATCATTAAGTTCTCCTTATCAAAGGATCTGTTTTGCTGTACCTGATAGGTACACTGGCAGCATCTCAGTACTGTAACTGGGAATGCAGTAGGAGAATAGGGAATTAGTAAGTACATGGGAAGAGCTACTGTCAGACGAGTCTGCGTGATATAGGTGGTGAAGGTTCTCTTGTTGGTTCATTGCACAGACTAATTGTTTACAAAAGACTGTTTGGGAGGGCACGTGCATTGAAATGGCAGTCAGCAACCACAGCTGAGGAAGCTGAGAGTTTTTGCCCAGGAGTGGATCACCTTCCCCACCCTAGTACCACACTCATTTTATGTTGGGTAGTCCCAGAGTGTCAGTGCTGTTTGTGGAGGAGCAGAACAGCTCTGGGATTGTTGCTCTGCTCTGTTATGAGGTGATTCTGGCTTGCTTTGAGGGGAACTTCCAGTCTTGTGTCCCAGGCAGTGACTGAAATGAAGGCTTTTGTTTAAGCAGGGCCTGAAGCCTGTAAGTGTAAGATGTGGTGTGTTGCACTCTGGCTTGAGATCGGGGTCCTAGGATGATGGTCTAGTAACAAGGGCATTACTTGTCTTCAGCCCTTGTTGTGTAGGGGCACGGGAGCTGCACTGGAGTGGCTGGTGGTATAGATTGTGATGGAGGTGTCTTGTATTGATTGTCTTGTGTGCTAGCTTATATGCAGGAGTTACTGTCCACACTGTGGAAGAGCTTAACTGATGAGATTTGTGGCCTGTGTCCAATGTAACTGTCTTACTGTGCTACTTCAGTGCTTTCCAGGAGATAGGGTTGTCAGCTGTGTCTGGTTTCCAAGGCAGTTTGTAGGGATTTGAAATAAGATGTGTGACCTGGAACCTCAGCTGTGTCCGAAGGTGCACATGGGGTCTATTTGGCTCATCCTGCATTTCATGTCAGTCACCTACCAGGTTCAGGAAGCACCAATTCCCAGCCTGCATAACTAAGAAACAAGCTTCCCAAGGCAGTTTATTCCTAATCCTGGTGCTTAGTTATCACCAACTTAACAACGAAAAAGTCCTTGCTAGTGGCTGAAGACCTCAATGGCACAAATTATGCTTTTTTGTTAAAATCCTATTGAATTGTTTAACTGCATGTCTTAGTTAAATGTTGCATTAATTCAGATCTTTGGGTGTTGATTTCTTCAGTTAGCTAAAACAGTAACTTGTTTCCTAAGGATTTTGAATTAGCATAGAAATAGTGCAGCATAAATACCTATTTCTTGTAATTCAGGAATCTCCTATCTTCAGAAGAACCCACTGATCAGGTAGATGCATGTTAATCAGCTTGGAGCTGTTAATACAAAATGAAGTTGCACTTTCAGTAAATCTAACTGTAGTAAATACAAGAAAGAATTCTTGCATTTTTGTAGTGGTGAAATTAATATATCTGTTTGTACTTTGGAAGCATTTATCAAAGACTTAAGAGTGTTCGTCTTCTGACTCCTGTGCGTTTTTGTTACCTAGATGCTGTGGTGGTCTGAGTCATTCCTATGTAACATCACTTTCGTGCTTTTCAGTTTTTAGTGAAGAACTGAGTGGGGAGGGGTTGCCAACTGTGAAATTGCATCCAATGCAACCAGTTTATTTCTTTTTGTAACCCTTCTAGTGTAAAAGCATCACATTGCATCATGGCAGCAGACTCTATGGAAATTGATGATGCTTTGTACAGGTAAGAATATCCATTTTTTAAGTGTTGTTCCTGACTTTTCAGGAACACCTATGTTTGCATGCAGTAATGTTGAAGGCAAGGCTTGAAAACACTCTCTACTGCCAGTTAGTTAAAGGTGTGGACACTTGTGCTGCTGTGTCCCACCTTTCCTAACGCAAAACCCCCGAAATGTTCAGCCAGTGAAACAGAACCCACCTCGTGCTAAGTGGTGGGAACTGATTGAATTGAAGATGCAATCTATCTTTCTTAAAATTGTTCCTTTATTGGGCTCATAAGAGGTGTATTCTGAGCATTATTAGTATTTGACTAGTAAAAAGCATAGGTAAATATGGAGTTGTACAGAGTTTCAGTTATGCCAATGATATGTACTTTTTGGAAAACAGGAATAATAATTCTATTTATAATATGGATTTATTTCTGCCTATAGCTTGTTTCTTCTTTGACAAAGTATATATTCTTCTCTTTCTTGTTCTCCATCTTCTTTCACTACCTTCTTTTTGCCTTTTCTATGTTATGTAGTTTATCTTCTTCATAATTTCATTCACTCCTCAGTTTTTGACGTGCTTCTCGGTCCTCAAACATCATCAGTATCTGTCTTATCCTCCAGACTTCAGAGTGTTGTATTTTGAGGGAATTTTTGGTAGATGTTTTTAAAAATTATTTATTTATTTTGTTATTAGTTTAATTTGTTAACTGGGAGTGTCTTGAGATACTTGGCATGGCAATAGTTCAGAGAATCTCTGCGGGAACAAATGGTATCCCTGGAAGTGTGGTGGGATGAAAAGCTTCTTTTTGTGTTAAAAAAAAAACCAAAAAATTGTTTGTACGCTGAACAAATGAGGCCTCTCTTTAGTTCAGTGCAGTGCTTCTGGTGGTGTATGTATCACTTCACTTTTTGGCAGTAGTTTCGTGAAAGTCATGCTTTTCCTTGGTGAAAAAGGTGTTGTTTTGAATGGTTTAATTGTAGGAGTCTTTCAGAGTTAGCTGTGGCACTCTCTGGTTTGAAGTTTTCTGATTACAAATTCTTTTGCTTGCTTGCTTGTGTCTTCAATAGTTAATTCCACAAAACTATTATCCTGAAGAAGTTTTGCACTGATTGAAAATGAAAAGTTATTTATATTCTCTAAAGCCTGGCACTGACAAGCTCTGTACTAAATGAATTTCACTACATGGATTGTGAGTGCAAGTATTATGTTTGATCTGCGTTTATTTCCTGAAGCACTGTAGAGTTCAGATACTCATTTTATGTCCTCAGTTGTGTGTTGGATGGAGGGCTGGTAAAGAGAACTGTGTGTGTGTCACTAATGATGCACACTCACCTGCAGAACTTGCTATTGCAGATTAGAGACTTACTAGGATAACAGAATAAGTGAAAACATTTGAACTTTTTTTTAAAAATTACTGGAAATTCTCACCTTGCTTTAATAAGCTCATGACTTTGTTTCTATCTGGTTTTGATCTGAATTTCTCTTTGCTGTAGTCGTCAGAGGTATGTTCTTGGAGACTCAGCAATGCAGAAGATGGCTCAGTCCCATGTATTCCTGAGTGGTATAGGTGGTCTTGGTGTGGAGATTGGTAAGTTAGATAGCATTTATTTAAGAAGACACAAGTGTACATAAATAGACTATCGCAGAATACTTGGAAACCTTAATTTTAAATATAATAAACTGAAGTATCTGGGTGAATTTATATGTGCGTCATACGTATGACTAACATAGCAGATGCAGGAAAGATCCTGGGCTTAAGTTATCGTTTTACTAGAACGACTTTTCAAATTTTACTTTAAAATGTGCTTTCATGGGCCAGTTTGCTTTACCCAAAACCTTGTGTCTCGGGTGAAGGTTTGCGGTGGATAATCCAAGTTACTCCTTTAGGTATCAGTATCAATGAATGTAATACAGAACAGCTGTAGCCCAGACTATCCCCTTGTAGGAAATGGGAGTGTGAGAGGTAGGAGAACAGTACAGTTTGGTGAAAAATACTGCCCTGGTGCAAGAAACTCCTTAACAATTTCCTTTACTCTCTATGAACAAGACTTGTCTTGGCTGGTTCATACGTAGGGTGTTACCTCTGCAGTTGGCTGTAATGGTTCTCTGCACCAGATGCCAGAACAGTCATGGGGTTTTGCAGTTTATTGTCATTCTTATCTCTGTAATCACACACTTGTGGGATGAACAGCTGACAAATGACAAATATAGAGAGCTTTTTTAACCTTGCGCCTGTTATTTTGCTTTCAGTGGTGCTGTAGAATGCTTGAGCCAAATGTGAAAGAGAAAAAAAAAGTTAAGCTATGAAGTTCTTAACAATGTCGTACTGTTATTGTCCACCTACATAACTATCTAATTACAGATTTGCAAGACACCTACAACAGTCCCTAACTCTGTTTTTGTTTTGTTTCAGCCAAAAATATCATTCTGGCTGGGGTAAAGGTAAGTAAAACAGTTCTGTTGTTGAATATTCCTGGGTGAGCATGAGAAAAAGGCACAACACTAGCTAGTTAATCTTAAGTTTCTGAATCTGTTTTCCAGTAGAAGGATTGCCAAACACTTGAGAACCTGGGGGTGAAAACTTTCAGTAATCTGGATCTTCTAGTGATATGGTCAGATTCTCACGTTAATGTCCCCTGCACTCTGAAATAAATCGTAGAATATTTTACCCGGCTGCTGATCAGATATTGAATACTTTTGTACAAAGTGGCTTCTCTTAAATGGTGTGGTATAAACTCAAAAGCCAAGCTATTCAAAATACATTATCCTATTTTGTCATCCATCAGAATCCTTTTGGGTAACTGTTAGAATGGTTGAGTATTTTAATAACATCTGCTCATGTGCTGCTGGGATTAATTTTATTAGAGAAGCCTTTTAAAAGTCTTTCTTCCAATAGAAAAAAAGCTTATGAGTCCATTAATTTACAGATCACAATTGCCTCTGTATCACAGTCTGGCAAAAATCATCCTTGATATTTAAATGCTGTCATCACAGCAAACTGTGAGGGAAATGCTTAATGAAGTGCCTATTGGATATGTGTTTCTGTCTCTCAAACAGTAAGAGTTTTCTTGGGAAAGAGGCTGGAAGAGCTTGTTTGTGTACATGCTACAACTAAATCTTCTCTACTGATGGTCCTCCAGCATGTTATGTGGGGCTTAATCCATCCTTTTGGATGCTGTGACCACGTACACTTCTTTCATTAAATGTTTTTTGCTGAACTTTCTTAGGCTCTTACGGTTCATGACACCAAGCGCTGCACTAAATGGGATTTGGGGATCAACTTCTTCATCCACGAAGATGATGTTACTAATCAAAGGAACAGGTTGGTGAAGTCTTGGGAGTGAGGGAGGACTGAACTTGACTAGGAGTAACAGTTTCATCGATGTCAAAAGTAAAATTTCATTATCCAAGACTTGCTAATACATAACAAATACCTGTTAAACCCTTAGCCTGGAGTTGCTGGCTTCAGGTACAGTGCTCAGGTAGATATTAGAGGAAGTCTAGATTGGGGCCGGGGTTCTGAGTCACACATCTCACTTCTTGCTATTGTGAGCTTGTGATATGAATTTAATGGTGGGGGCCAGTCTAAATTTCTTCCTTGGGCTTTCTCAGACACCCGTACAAGACTATACAACAGTCGTGACATCAGACCGTCAGTGAGGCCTGCTGGATAGAGCTCTTTTCCTCATACTTGCTAGGAATTTGAGTGAATAAGAGTAAATGACTGTTGCCAGGGTACTTCATGAGGGACTCTTGTAGGGCGTATGTGGAATGAAATTCTGTATTGAAAATATATTTTGTAGTTATATAAAAAAATTGAAAATTGCCATTCTTTCAGGGCTGAGGCCACACTTCATCGTATTGCAGAACTCAATCCATATGTCCATGTAGCAGCATCAGCTGTGCCACTAGATGAAACCACAGATCTGTCTTTTTTGAAGCAGTACCAGGTATGTCACTCTTAAAGCAACTGTATGTGTATTTGGCTCAGAGCAAGCGACTTTTTTTTTTTATGGAAGTAAATAAAATGAGAAACTTTAAATTACATACTGAGGTGATTGTAAAGAAAGAAGTAGATCTTGGATTTATACTAGTGAAAGTGTTGTGCTTGTTTTTTTCCAAGGCTGAAGCAGTGGTTTTGTGTTCGTAGCACTTTCTTATGACACTTATTATGGAATTAACTATGACAATAAATAGCTAAGTGGGGTTGCCATACAGTTTTGATTTTTTTGTTTGAAGGTGGAACTGTGACCTTCTTTTGCAGCTGCATAGCGCAGATGCTCTACATATACTCTGTGTACTGTATTCCGGGCAGTAGAAACTCAGGCTGTATAATTAGAAAGATCACTTATGTATGTATGTATCTAATGAAATGCAGTAGTTGGTCAGTCAGTTATCTCCTGCCTCTGTGCAGGAGAACAGTGGGGAGCCTTTGCTGTGTGGCTGGCATGTATACACAAGCACACCAAGTTTCTGAATGTCCCAGCTACAAAAAGCCACATGTAACTGGAACCCAGTACTATCCTAGATGTTAAAAGAATGCTTGCAGAAATCGTATGTCTGTAATTCTGTGAGCACCAGTACTTGAAGCTTGTGTAGACTTCTTGGTGTCCACTGATGATTATCATTTGTGTCTGTTTTGTTAGCTTTAATCTTAAAATTAAGATCTACATTTTTGCTGAGATTATCCCTAATTTTTTTGGTAAATATTCTGATTAGGTTTTGAGTTTCACAGCTGCAGTAAAAAAAAAAAGAGAGAGAGAGAATTTGCTGTTCCTGCTCTTACTCATTTTGTTTCCAGAACTTGTGAAGCAGTAACCAACCTGTTCAAATGAGAGAACTTCCTCTGGACCTCTGTCTCTAGTGTGGGGGACAGGAGTCAGGACACCTGAGTAACTTATTCTTAGTACTACTTTTTCCATAGCCTGAAGATATTGATTGCTTTCAGTGTCTTAGAAGTATTTCTGTTCTTGTTTACAGTGTGTCATATTGACTGAAGTAAGCCTTTTGCTGCAGAAGAAGATTAATGACTTCTGTCATGTTCAACAGCCACCTATTAAGGTAATAGAAAAAATGAAACACATGAATAATCTGTACAGTGAGCATTCTGTGCCTCCAGCATATTCTTTCCAAAAATGAAGAAAGCTGGTTATGAGGTTTATATTCTATGCAGATGGCATGTTGATGGAGCAGTACAAGTTTTGGGAATAGGGTGCTGCTACTCTGTACGTGTGTGTGGTATTATCTGGATACCAGCACAGATAACCATAGCTTGGTTCTTAATTTAAAAAAAAATACAGTGTTAAAGAAATAGTTTTCACTGTTAACTCATAATGGTTCTGAAAGAATGTGCTGAGACTGAAGACCGTGCTGAGATTGAATGTAACAGTAGTAGAAATGGCAGTATTTCACTGTATTGGTGTGATTCCTGTTTTTGGTGTATGGGTTCAGAAATGCTTGTGCAGGCTCAAAGTCTGTTGTCAACGCTGTGCTATGTAGTCAGTGGCCTGAGGACACATGACAGGTTTCCACCTTAGAAGTTAAACCTGCTAGCCTTCAACAAGGTTCAGTCATTCCTTTGGCTTGTGCCATTCTAGGGATACTCATGATTTTTACTGTCTCTTGTAGTTTATCAGTGCAGATGTATATGGAGTATGTTCACGTTTGTTTTGTGACTTTGGTGATGAATTTGAAGTGCTGGATACAACGGGGGAAGAGCCAAAGGAGATCTTCATTTCAAATATAACACAGGTAAGGGAAGAAAGTTGTTGTGCTGCTTTACTTTCCTTTTAATAATGTCTCGTTGTTGTCTATTTGAAAAAGCAGTTTAAAATTGGCAGTATATCAGAGGCAAACAAAGTTACTTTGTTCTTGTGTCTCAATCCAAACCAACCGTGCTAACATTGTAGAGCATACAGATGTGAAAATTTCTCTGTACATGTAATGTACTTTTGGTTTGGAAAACATATAAATTTGCTACTAGTTCAGAACAGAACACTGAATTTGGTAAGAAATAACAAATGGAGTTTGCAAACATGCTGAGAACTGTAAACAGTGAAAATGAGAAAGTTTGTGTTACAGAAACACTTAAATTGAAAGAAGTAGGACTGAAAATGTTGTCATAGGTAACTCTCTTGCTATGACAGAAATGAGGTGTAAAAAGTATTAGTCTTCAATTTCAGTAGTCAAAAAGCTATGTGCCTACAATAAAACATGACCCCTTTGCAGAAGATGCTTTCCTCCTTGCTAACTTTGCCATTTTTGATTTCAGTCAAATCCTGGTATTGTCACTTGCCTTGAAAATCATCCACACAGGCTTGAAACAGGACAGTTCTTAACCTTTCGGGAAGTTAATGGAATGTCATGCTTAAATGGATCTACACACCAAATAACAGGTAAACTTGCTGACTTATTTGCAAGGTGTTTATTTTTTGGCCTGGTTTAGCTTACTGTAGTGTTAGTTACTGTAGCCAGAGGAGTGCTGGATTATGCAGGCCTCCAGTGAGCTTGCACAAAAAAATTGCTTTTTGGAACAAAGCTCTTCCTGGTGTTGTCTTGACTCCATTTCCATTTAGTAAAGTCTTTCCAAACTCTCTCTTTTCCAAACTCGTGCCACTTAAGGAGCCAATGGAAATGCTTGGCTAGTGGAATCTAGTTGGCAGCTTCTGAGCTGATCATCATTAGTTGGCTGATGAAACTGGTTTGGTTTTTGGAGGGTCCTTTAATGCCTGTACTTCTGTCATGGTTTTGGATGCCACTTTGTGTGTCACTGTTTGCGTTGTAGGTTTTTTTGGGTGGCAGTTTAAGTGTATAGCAATGCATTGACATGGCTCCATTTCTAAGCATGCTTTTGAAATTATTTCCATTATTTATGTCTACCCTGCTTTGTTCTGCTTGTAGTATGCATGTCTCAAGTCATGCTATTTGGTTCCTTTTGGATGCTGGGACAGTTCCCAGATCTCAATGGCTGCTTGTTTGGAGGAGAAGAGAGAGCAGGCAGGTGGGGGTTGGTTGGTTGTTTTTAACTCTTTTGTGGTCTGAGGCAAAAAACAATACCCTTGGAACATGTGGTTGAATCTGTTTTCTCTGGACCCTTGTGTTTTTGCTAGGGCTAATGCTGTGGCCAGTTTCTTCTTCTTGATCATGGCCTAGCTTTTTTTTTTTCAGTTTTGTTAATGTTAATGAATTAAAATTTTTTGTGTTTTTTTGTCTGAATGATGCTTCACATGTATGAGGGGGAAGATGTGAAATGCTCCAGCTGCCCTTTTTGATTGCCTGTTTTTCTCGTCACAGGGCTAAAATCCTACTCTGAGCAGTATTCTGGACACTGCTGTGCACAGTCTAAATAAAACTAAGTGTGATTTCATTTTTGTTAGAGCTGTGGTCATCAGAATTCTTTTTAAATCTGCTGCCACTTAAAAAAGCTCATTTCATAACAGATCATGTGAAACTAATACTTTAACCCAGAAACTGGCAGAGGGACAATCCTGTTAGGAGGATCAACTGTGTTTTATGCTTTCAAAGCAAGGTTGCAAACTACAAAATTACAGCACAAAAAGCACTGGCAAAACCCTACTTTGTTGTATACAGAATTGTAGCATCCAATGACACTTTGAATTATCAGTCACTGTTTATTCTCTTGTCTTTTCAGTGGTGTCACCTTATTCCTTCAGCATTGGTGATACATCAGAAATGGAGCCTTACTTACATGGAGGCATAGCTGTGCAAGTGAAGACTCCCAAGATGTTTTACTTTGTAAGTGTGTGCTTGAACATAGCTGAGTTCTCAAGCGTTAATGGTCTGAGCACTGGAAGCAGAGTTCAGCAGATACATGATTTTGTTACCAGTTATTTGGGTTTCCACTATTCTTTTTGGATGAGAATAGTGATACTGATTTATTAAACCACAGAGAATAGGAAATACTTCAAAGTTACCTACCATTGTAGAGAAAAAAAAAAATTATGGGCAGCCTAGCCCTGTACTGCTGGGATAGGCTTCAGAAAGGTCTACAAATACTTGGTGGCCTTCTGAAAGAGACAACTGGGGGAATTTGTGTAAGAGGGCTTGCAATACACATGGTGCTGTGTGCCTTTATGGGCTGCAGAAAGTAGATCCTGACTGCCTCAAACATTCTTTTAAAAAGCTGGGAGTGAGGACCAGCTGCTTCTGATGTGAGAATGCACAGCACTGTATCTTGTCTCTGCAAAGCAGTAGCTTCCTTCCTGTTCCTCCTAAGTGGGGAAGTTCTGCAAACAAACAGCCTGTTACCAATAAAATCCCTGGTAACTGACCTCAGAGCAGTTTCCTAGAATCACAGAGTATCCTTTGTTGGAAAGGACCCACAAGGATCATGGATTTCCAATTCATAGCTCTGTACAGGACAACCCCAACAATCCCACCCATTTAAAGATGACTCTTGCCTCTAGGATGTGAAACCTCTCACTGACCTTTTTTGATAGAGAGAACTTGCAGTAGATGATTATTTTAAGCATCTTTTGTGGACTAATAATGGAGAGTAATAGCAATGCTAGTAAGAAAATATTTGTTTCTTAGTCTCTACAGAAAGAGTATTGTTTTGTCAGGTAGCAGCGACTGTTGTGTCCTTAAGTCGTGTGTTGTTGTCATGAATTCTGTTTTTCCAGGAGCGGTTGGAGAAGCAGATAACAAATCCATTATGCCTTGTTGCAGATTTTAGCAAGCCTGAGGTAATTAGAAAGTGGGGATATGGGCATAAGTGCTCTAATATTAAAACTACATGTTGTCATCTGTAGCTTTATGTTTAGAACAATATAATTTCCTATCTTTTCTGTAGTAATGAAATACCATTTTAAAGTGTGAAGTAAGAGTGAGGTATCAGTTTGTGTAGTCACACAGAATTTACGTTATGGTTTGGATCACCAGAGAGGCTTGTTATCCATGATTTGCAACAAGTATGTTGTAAATGCACAGCTCAACCACCTGTGCTGTCTAAAGTCTCAGGTTTTGATAAGTCTTTAATTCAGGAGAGTGGAAATTTTGCAAGCAACACAATGATTTTTTTCCCTATATTTAATGATATTTAGTTGATAAAAATCACACTGATATCAAAGCTGGGATAATCATAAAAAGGTGGTCATAGGTGGATTGGAAACTGGAATTAATAGTGTAAGAATACTTTTTTTATTTCTTTGAAAAAAATAATTGAGAGATCTTTTTAAAGTCTGTGAGAGGACAGTAGCAGTATTTGCCTCTATCATGCTTTTGGATAAGTATTATGGACATGCAAGGCATATAAGTCTCCGACTTACTAAAATTTTAAACTAAACAGTGTTTATATAATGATTTTTTGTTTGTATGACAATACAGGGTCTGACTTACCGGTTAAGATTTTCTACTTTTCACCTTTAATGCTGAGCTTTGTTATTGACGTTTGACAAAATGCAATGCATTATAATGTCTAGTTAAAAGGGGATTATTTTGTTTTCCAATTTCAGCACCAAATTGTTTTGGGGAGTCTTCAGTTGGACTTAGTTGAAATGGCTGCTGAATGTGCTTGAAGGGTATTACATTACCACTGAGTAATATTTTTTGTAAAAACATTAGTATAAGGTATTTCAAATTCACTTTTTATTGCTACTTAAAAACTTTTTTTGAGCATTGTGGTTAAGAGACGAGGAAGTGAAATAGTAACAGAAGAGTTCAAACAGTTGCTTTTGTTTCATTAATTTTTCTCTAGTTTGTAACTGATCAACAGCTATTGTTGTCTTAACAGACTCCTTTGCAGATCCATGTTGCCATGCTTGCCTTGAACCACTTCCAGGAGAACTTTGGTCGTGGACCGAACATTGGGTAATGCAGCAGTTTTGTCTTTGCTAAGCCTTGAATCAGACAGGTCTCTCCTCTTACTGTAGTTACTGGTTTGATGTGCAGCAGGGTACCTTGTGTGTCTGGTACTTAGCAGACCACACAGAAATAAAAAGTTGAAATCTAGATGAAAAGTGTTACCTATTGCATGTGTCTGGGTGTGTAACAGGGACTTCCCAGTGTGGCAATGACACTTTCTGTGCCCAGGTAGACAGAAACAGCTTCTGCAGGAAGCCCTTCTCTGTTCTTGTTTTTTTCACATTGTGTGATTAGTATGGAAGAGTTGTTCCAGTGATCATGAATTATCTTGTAGTTTATATGTTTAAAAAAAAAAAAAAAAAAAAGATCTGCAGGATTTGGTTTTGATTTTCAGTATTTTTTTATTCAGCTGTAGTTCTTGGTTTGCATAATTTTGAGCTAAATGAGACAAAACTGCTTACAAAGTTTAAGATCTTAAAACTCAACTTGCATGTGGGCTTTTACACTGAGACTCTTGTTCCTGAGCTAACCCTAACATTTAGAAGTACATCTTTAATCCTCACTGTTAAAGGCAGTGTAAATTTCCAGACTCTTCCTACTGTATCCATTGCTTTTTTCCTCCATTGATCATGTTTCTAAAAGGACTCATCATTATTGTTTCTACCCTGATGTCTAGATGCTTTCAGGATGCTGAGGAAATGCTGAAAATAGCCATGTCTATAAATGAAACACTGGAAAACAAAGTAAGTAAGGAATCATTGTCATTATAAGTAATTTTTTTATGTGCTTATTTACTTGCCTAAAGGTCATGCTTTAGTTGTCAGTCCTTGTTCTGGTCTCTGTATCCATCTTTAGATGGATCAGCTGGCTTCCTGAAGGCCATGCAAGGGAACAGAATGGTGTTTCATCATGGGTTCAACTGAATGTTCACCTGACATGAAAGCCGAATCCTGTGGCTGTGTGAATCCAGTTTTTAAACAAATGGATATGACAAGTGCAGGGTATATGGTGAATCTGTCTTGGCTGGGAAAAATTTGTCTTTTACTGAAGAATAATAATCTGTGAAACTGTCAAGAGCGGACTTCTCTCATTGAGGGGATAAATTTGTTATTATGTCTTACTTTTCAGCCTCAAGTAAATGGTGATGTGGTAAAATGGCTGTCTCGGACTGCTCAGGGATTTCTAC
This sequence comes from Oxyruncus cristatus, assembly GCA_013399855.1. Classification (NCBI taxonomy): domain Eukaryota; kingdom Metazoa; phylum Chordata; class Aves; order Passeriformes; family Cotingidae; genus Oxyruncus; species Oxyruncus cristatus. Next base: position 949,052 of record VXAY01005702.1, read on the forward strand.
CTCCTCTGGCTGCAGCAGTGGGTGGTGTTGCTAGCCAGGAAGTCTTGAAAGCAGTAACAGGAAAATTTTCTCCATTGCAGCAGTGGGTAAGACTGTCTTTGTTTTTGGAGGTTTATTTTGACATGTTATAAATGGATAGCTGTGTGTAAGTGCTGTACCATCAAAATAACCCGAGCAACTTTTATAACATGGAAATAAAAAAAAAAAAAAAAAAAAAAAAAAAGACTCGAGACTAAATTTAGTAAAAACCATGCAGCTCACCTGTTTGAGTGAGATTTTTTCCCCCCCCTCTGTGTCCAGTTGCTTTTTCCTGCTTTTTTCCTGAGGTAAAGTGTAGGGTACCAGATGCTGTATAGTCTTACACTGACAGTAAATACTTAGTGCTTCTAAATTTCTGGACTCTGTTGTTCATAGAAAATAGTTTTTAAAATTAAAATAACGTTACTATTTTTCACAGGTTTTTATTGTTTTTTTTTTTTCTTTTTTTTACAGCTATATATAGATGTGTTAGACATCGTAACACCTCTAGAGAAGGTGGGCTCTGAAGAATTTCTCCCACGGTAAATACAACTACAATCTACTGGCTTATGTACACATCTGAGTCTCAAGCAGGCACAAAAGATGTCTTTTAAACTTAATTCAGTGCTGTTTGCAGCACTGAATGGGTTTGGGGTTAAGAATGTATGTCCTATTTGAGCATGGGAGGAACAGGAATGATAGCTTCCATCCAACTTTTTTAGTTATGTCAAAGTGCAGTTTGGCATTGGTGGTACTACCGTGATAAATGGCAACTTGCTATTCTCCTGTTTTTGTCTCCTGTGCCTTCACAGGGGAGATAGGTATGATGCCTTGAGGGCTTGTATTGGAGACTCTCTGTGCCAGAAGCTCCATGATTTGAATGTTTTCTTGGTGAGTATGACTGACACTGTTACACATTTTGCAAATGCCTTGTTGATAGAGCTAATGTCCACTGTCTTCAAAATAATGAGGGCAGTCCTGATGTGTGCCACTGTGGAATAAATGGTCCAAAATTTTAATGGGACTTCTCTATTATACTTGTTTTCATGGTTTTCACTTCGCTTCTGAGTAAAATTGTAATTTTCTTTAGGTTGGCTGTGGAGCAATAGGCTGTGAAATGCTAAAAAACTTTGCACTTCTTGGTGTTGGTACTGGGCAAGACAAAGGACTGGTAAGTCACCTGTTAACCTTACTTCTCTTATTAAAAAGTAATGTGATAAGAAATAATTAAATTACTAAAAATGTTAAAAGTCTGAGTCTTATTTCAGGTTGATCTCTGCACAGAGGGTACAATGGCCTCGGCATGCAGTGGAAGAAGTGTGCAATTAGAAACAGAACACACAAAATACAGTCTTGCTGAACTTTGATTTTATAACAAATTTAATCAGTCAGGCAGAGCTGTTAGCTGGAGCTGATGCCAAGAGCAATCCTTTGTTTTGAAAAGTGTCTGTAGAGATTGCATCAGTATCATTGCTCAGTGCTACACTTAAGTTGTAACTTCAGCTGTTGCTTTTGCCCCTTCTGACTTAGGTTACAATTACAGATCCAGACTTGATAGAGAAATCCAATCTCAACAGGCAGTTTCTTTTTCGGCCTCATCACATACAGGTAGGCTTTCTCATTCAGTACATTTTCTGGACTATTGTTGTGTTTCCCCGTCCTGCATCCCCACAGAGAACTGAATTGTGAGTGTCTGTACTTCTGTCTAGAAAAGACTTAAAGGCTGTAATGAAATCCAAGCTTTTAGAAAACAGTACCTAGAACTGCAATGGCATCCCACTTATCACTAGTATCAGTTGAGGAAAAATTGGATTGTCTAATCTTAATGTGTACTGGTGTCTTTGACTAATGAAATCCCTCAAACTTGACAATCAGGAGTGCTGTATAGCATAAGATGTTGCCATGGGTTAGTATGTCAGAAATACTTTACCATTGAAATTCAGGGAAAATAAAACCGCAACAAAGAAACAGTGCTGGCAGAATTGTTCTCGACAGAGCTCAGTAGTACTGCTGATGATGCAACTTCACCACGGTTGCTATCTTCTGACTTCATTCAGTCTCCATTAAGATGATAAATAGCTTTGAAAAAAAAAAAGTACATTCAATAAGTGCATGAAACAGCTGTTAATTCCTCAGAAGCAGAGAAAACATCCATGTACTTGTAAACACAGCACAAAAAAAAAAAGTGACTCAGATCTTGACAGCAATGTGGAAAAGGGTTTCCCCTGCCCAAAACCCAGCAGCTGAATTTTCTGCCTCCTGTTTATGTGTAGCAAATCTGGGAACAGATTACACTTTGGATGGATAGATAAATGGAATGTGAATCCTGCAAGCTTTCAGATGTCACACTGTATTGAGTGCTGATCCCTAGATAACTGAATGTAGTATGGTGTCAGGTAGGTTAAGAATTCTCTTTCAGTTTAGCTTCTGAAATTGGCTTTATATGGAATACCTGCAATAATGTGATTATTCACAGGTGTTTGTCTACACTGCATAGACATGGTCACAGTTACTAATGGGTTTATCCTCTAGCAGTCATGAACTGCTCCTTTCTTAGTGCATTTTGAAAACATGAGAGGCAGCTTGTGGCATCAGTTTTAGTTACTCAAACTTCTGCACCATTTAAGCACTTCACTGTGTGGTCTCTGACACACTACTTTAAATAAAACTAAAAATACCCCTCCCCCCATATTAATAAGATATATATCAGTGAGGGAGTTATATGATTAAAAAATTTCCTGTATTCTGTGTTTTGCATACTAACATTTCTCTCAGTGAATTGTTGTTTGATCAACAAATGAAGTCGATATTTCTGTATCTCAGATGTTCTTTATCTCAATGTCTCGGTGTCCTAGTTATATATATTTATTTGTTCATACTTTCAGAAACCTAAGAGCTATACTGCAGCAGAAGCAACTCTGAACATCAATCCTTCTGTAAAGATTGACTCAGATATTAATAAAGTTTGTCCAGCCACTGAGAATACTTACAGTGATGAATTCTATACCAAGCAAGATGTGATTGTAACCGCTTTGGACAATGTTGAAGCAAGGAGATACATTGATAGGTAAGGTGTGGAAAGGAAGCAAGGGTTGCTTTTCATGCTCTATGCGAGCTCTGCTTTTCTGTTGTTAATCTTCCTGACCTGGAACTGCTTGTAAGATCTGATGGCAAATTGCTCCGAATTACCTTGTTCCTTTATAGAGGTGCAGGCTGGGGGGAGGAAGAGGTTTATACTCAAGGTGGAAACCAACTCTGCTCTTGTGCAGCTGCTACTGTTCACATAGTAGAAAGCCTTGGAGTGAGTTCTTGAAACTGATTAGTTTTTAAGTTCTGATGAGAGGGAGAATACTGTGGTCGTCTGAAGGCTGAATTATTTAGGCGTAAAAATAAGTATTTAAAAATAGGGATGTTTACATTTAAAAATAATTTCTAATGCTCATAATCCACATCAGCTCAAGTTTATGGTATCCTGATCTAACTTGAATAGCTCTTCTTATTTAATTTCTTCCTGAGTTTGGTGTAAGCTTTCCACTCTTCTGAAAGTGCCTGGAGACAACTCTGGTTACACTCCGGTAACATCTGCAAGACAAGAGTGTAGTGATTACGCTGTGTGCTGATAGTCTGTGTCTTTCCATGTCAGTCGTTGTGTAGCAAACCTGCGTCCTCTTATAGACTCTGGAACTATGGGAACGAAAGGACACACAGAAATTATTGTGCCCCATCTGACAGAATCCTATAATAGTCACGTAAGTGTTTTAAGACCATCGCTCACCTTCTGTAGCTATAATGCCCTCTGATTCTTTAATCATTTATGTGTCTGTCTAAAATAAGTGGCCTATGTGAGCTGCTGAAGAACAGCATTATTAGGAAAGAAATTACTTCCTTGGTTTCTGAAGAAAAGGAAATAAAATTTGATCAGTTCTTTACTAGCATACAGAGCAATTCTGTTTGAATGGGGCATGGGAAAATGAACCTTCCAGCTCCTGCAATATTCCTCTGTTTAAGTTCTTATAAAACTGCCTTTATAAGGTAGAAATTAATTGGTTGAGAACACTGTGAAATGATGACATGTGGACAGAGACAGGATTTTGAGCATCCTAACAGTCTTGCTAGGGTCCATAAAGAGTCTTTCTGGCCTTGAGTAAAAGGGTGTGTTTCATATGTGTGAATGTGGACTGCATTCTTGGAAAAGCTGACTGGCAATCTCACCTGTTGTTTGTGTTCCAGAGTTCAGTTTTGCTTTCCAGGTTTGAGTTTGGACTATTGTTGATAAAGAGGAAGTGATAATATTAATGTCCATAAAGCAAATTTCTAAGCATAAATAAGCCATTTTGTATTTTACAACAGCAGAGTTTTAAACTCATACAGTCTAGAAGTTCTTGGTGCTATTCGTAGCAATAAACTTTAATAAGTCTACATGTACATGCAACTTTCCTTAATTACAGCGAGATCCACCAGAAGAAGAAATACCTTTTTGCACCTTGAAGTCTTTCCCAGCTGCCATTGAGCATACAATACAGTGGGCAAGAGATAAGGTAATGGAATAAGTTTACTGGGATTCAGCATAACTAAATGTGTTTTTGGAAGGGTGGGGGATCTGATATACTTCTTGCAAAATGCCATATTTATTCTTTTTATTTTGTAGTTTGAAAGTTCCTTTTCTCACAAGCCTTCATTGTTTAACAAATTCTGGCAAACCTATCCATCGGCAGAAGAAGTTTTACAGGTAAGGGAATTTTGCCAGGGTAAAATACAGGGTTTAAACTACTGCTTTATGGATTTTGTTCCTATTTAAATTCAGTGAGATTTGGGTTAGTTTCTGACTTTTTCCAGAAAACCTAAAGACTTATTTGGCCAAGTCATTAGCTGATCATCAGATGAACAGTATTTCTGGTGTGTCTCATAATTAAAAGCTTCTCTAGCTCATGTCATCTGTACATGATGTAGAAATATCAGAAAGAATGAGGCACTACTAGTGTGTGAGTAGAATATGTCATACTGATGTGTAACTATCTGGAAAAAATAAAAGGAAGATGGATTTTGAAGTGAATTCAACCATGTAATAAATTAGATTCAATTGTTTACTATCTTTTCTTGTGACTGCCATGGCCTGTGGTCCATAGGGCTGAGTGGAAGTAAATCAGGTAGACCACAGCACCTGGGGAAAAAAAACCAGGAGAGAGGATCACATAAAGGATACTATTTCACAAATTGACCCTCTGTTTCCCTTTGCCTATGGATTACTAAAAACATATTTAATGCTTGACTGGATTTGAAGGAATCTTCTCTGTTTTAACATTTTCATGTTTCTTTATCTAGAGAATAAAATCAGGAGAGAGCTTAGAAGGCTGTTTTCATGTTATTAAAACACTCAGTAGAAGACCCCGAAGTTGGACTCAATGTGTAGAACTAGCAAGAGTAAAATTTGAGAAGTATTTTAGCCATAAGGTATGTAAGACCTGTAAGTGAGGTGGCACTGGACTGGTGAACATTTTAGAAAACTTGGTAGTTCTAATAACTAGGTGTCCAAGTCTATGCACTCACTTCCATTTCTTCATAAATAAAGAGATGTTCTTGAAACGTAAAAATGCTGCATCCCTTTCTACTGTAGCACTTCTAGGTCTGGTTTATTAACTCACTCTAGTAGCTCTGTTCAGTAGTCTCCAAGCAGTTTTCTTGGCAATTTTCCAGCTAGGTTTTCAAAAATAGTGAGATTATCAGATGTCTTTCACTAAAGGACAACAGATTTTTGTTTCCTGCACTAAACTTCCCTTACTGAACTCAACTCCTATAGTGGTTTGGTTTTAGGCCTCTTCCTGGCAACCAGGTTGAAACTAAGGAAGTGCCCATATCCCAGTATTCCATTCTATTCTTTATGTAAGCAGAAGTGTAAATACAAGGGGGGAGGAAGTGAGAGATCGGATCCCTTCTGGCGGAGTTGGAGAGGGCAGCTCTGCAGTTGGGCTCCTGTGTGGGGTATAGGTCTCTGCTGTTTTGTTCCCGATTCAAGAGAAGGGATCTCTGCTTTCTTAAGAAAAGTATCAAGATTTTGTTTGTTAGTTGTTTATTGGCTGGGTATATCTGTTCTTTATCTGTTTTTTGGGTTGTTGGGATTCTCTTGTTTATATGTATATAGTATTGTAACTGTACGTAAGTGTAAATATATATATATATTGATTTGGTTTTGTTGTTTCGGTTCCTTGATTCCTTTTTTTTTCCCCTTCCCCCTTGCCTTCCCTGTGTTCATATAAGGGAGGGGGGAGGCTGCCACTGTGGGTTTGGGCACTTGGCTGGGGGCCAGGTCGAAACCACCACAACTTCATAATCCTGATTTTCTCAAAGGTTGTCATTCTGAAGGTTGACTTCTCAAAGAGCCAGTCATTCTGAGAATCTGGTCCTCAGTGTTGCTTAAAGTATGTGTGTAATTTTGTAGGAAAGATGAGATCATAGTGTTGCTTATTGATAAGCATACCTGTGCCTATGGAAGCCATGGTGGTGTTTGTCACATTGACAAAATGTTGCGTTCCCAGTTGTGGATTTGTATGCAATAATCTTAAAGTGACAATGGGTGGGGGAATGCTTTGCTTCTTGGATTCAGTGTCTTGTTTGGACTTTGTACAGATGAGGTGACCATTGTCATCATTGTTCTGTGAATGAATGGCCAAGTCTGTCCATTAATACTTGTCTTTNGTGAGAGATCGGATCCCTTCTGGCGGAGTTGGAGAGGGCAGCTCTGCAGTTGGGCTCCTGTGTGGGGTATAGGTCTCTGCTGTTTTGTTCCCGATTCAAGAGAAGGGATCTCTGCTTTCTTAAGAAAAGTATCAAGATTTTGTTTGTTAGTTGTTTATTGGCTGGGTATATCTGTTCTTTATCTGTTTTTTGGGTTGTTGGGATTCTCTTGTTTATATGTATATAGTATTGTAACTGTACGTAAGTGTAAATATATATATATATTGATTTGGTTTTGTTGTTTCGGTTCCTTGATTCCTTTTTTTTTCCCCTTCCCCCTTGCCTTCCCTGTGTTCATATAAGGGAGGGGGGAGGCTGCCACTGTGGGTTTGGGCACTTGGCTGGGGGCCAGGTCGAAACCACCACAACTTCATAATCCTGATTTTCTCAAAGGTTGTCTGATATAAGAGCCAGTCATTCTGAGAATCTGGTCCTCAGTGTTGCTTAAAGTATGTGTGTAATTTTGTAGGAAAGATGAGATCATAGTGTTGCTTATTGATAAGCATACCTGTGCCTATGGAAGCCATGGTGGTGTTTGTCACATTGACAAAATGTTGCATTCCCAGTTGTGGATTTGTATGCAATAATCTTAAAGTGACAATGGGTGGGGGAATGCTTTGCTTCTTGGATTCAGTGTCTTGTTTGGACTTTGTACAGATGAGGTGACCATTGTCATCATTGTTCTGTGAATGAATGGCCAAGTCTGTCCATTAATACTTGTCTTTAAGCTGTCCATCTTGACACAGACGTCTTTAAATTTTCTTAACTCTTTGAATTACTTCAGCTGTGTACTGGAGTGTATCTAGTTTTCATGTCATTTCTAAAAAGAGCGTTAGATTTAGTGTGGTCGTGTCAATCTGTATATGAAAAATTACTAAAGCTACTCTGACTTTTCCTCTAGGCTCTTCAGCTCCTTCATTCCTTTCCCCTTGATACACGATTAAAAGATGGAAGTAAGTACAAATGCCCCTTGTGCCTGTTGTGAATTCATGGCATACATCACATGTTGCTGTTCCTGGTTCCTTAGGATTTCATCTTAAGTCTCTCTTCTTACCAGGTTTGTTTTGGCAATCACCAAAGAGGCCACCTTTCCCGGTGAAGTTTGAATTTAATGATCCTTTGTAAGTACAGTACTGCCACAGATGCTTTCTAGACGTTTTATAGCATCTATAAAACTCAATCTACAGCAGAAAGTGCAAGGCAGTGGCTTTATAGCACTAGAAGTTAGTGCATAGTCTTACAAATCTGTGGCAAATTTGGTGAGTTGTCTCATACTTTCACTACAGGTAGTTTAATTTTCACTGGTATGGGATTGGAGGGTGCTGCGGGAAGGTGTGACATCTAAGGTGAAATGGCTTAGAACAACCCATTTCATGTCTTCTGTGACTACAGAATTTTACTGAGTTGTTGCTGTCATACCTCCCTGCCTCCGTTGTCCCACATCAAGATATGCAAGATATGACAAATTAAATTGTCTTCCTAAAATGACCTAGTGGAGGGACCCCTTCTTCGTCACAACTTGGGTCTAATCTAGATGGCTTGGGTATAACGTAACTTAAAAAATTGATGTGGATGAAAAATTGAAAAGCTTGCACCTGCTGCATATGTACACCTGCTTTCAGAAACTGTCTGGATTGCCTTTTTTAGTTTGAGTGAAAACTGAGATCATGGCAAATATCAAAGTATTTCTGAGGTGAAGCCTTTTATTGTCATATTGATGTCATGTGAGCAGTTCTTTTCTTGCCTGCAAAGGTTAAATATGGTTTGCACTCAATAACTCTTTACTGATCGAAATTTACTTAGTTGTGGGGACAACTTCTGAGTCAGTCAAAACATGCCATCTGTTTTGTACTGTCTGCAGTGAAAGACGGAAATTCTGTTTCTCCATGTATTCAAGATTTCTTTGAATATGATTGCAAACTTTTGGGCAACTGAAGTAAAAAAAAAAAAAAAAAACCAAACAAAAATAATTACCTTTCTCTTTTCTTTAGGCACTATGGTTTCATTGTGAGCGCAGCTAAACTCTTTGCAACAGTGTACTATGTTCCTTTCACTGAAAAGGTAATCCATATACTGTAACAGTGTTCCCAGTGCATAACTTGGATGTATGTATTCAGCTTTGGCCTGATGTCTGGTTGCCAGTTCTTTCCAAGAACTGATTAAAATGATTCTTTAAGTAATCTATCCTTCAGCACTGGCTGTTCAGCAACTGCTTACACTTCTTTGTCTATATTCAAATCCTTAATGTGGAGAAGAAATGAGCGGTGTATTTGATATTTTCAGTAAGCACTGAACTTGGGAATTATTATTATTATGATGCACCTATCTCCTGTGCAATATAGCTACTGAACTGAAAAAAGATCTCTATAAGGCATTTTTTAAATTAAGTGTCTTAGCTGTGCTCTGGGGTTTTTACTTTTTAGTACTCACAGCCTCTGTGTTGCTTATCCTTTGTTTTTCTTGTTGCCCTTTTTCTTTTCTAATTGGAACTTCCTGCAAGTCACGTTTACACTTCTATTCAGTTTTGAAGTGCTAGGCACTTCCCACCAGTTGGCTGGCTGTAGTAACTGAAATGTCACTTGGTGTTTTAATGATGATGTTTGACTGAAACATCACTGAATATTTGTGAGATTTTTTGGGTTTGGTGTTCTTTAAATGCTACTGGATATGCAATGTTGTGTTGATGTGAATTTAATTGTTTTTCTTCAAAACCATAACAGGATTTGTCAGAGGAAACTATTTTGAGTATTATTTCGGCAGTGAAGGTACCAGAGTTTAGACCTTCAAACAAAGTAAGTGTGATATTTAGTTCAAAATATCAACTGTGTCCTGTTGGGTTTTGAATATCTCTGAGAATAGACTCCACACCCTCTCTCTGCTGCCTCTGCCAGTGTTCAGCCATCCTCACAGTTTTGCTTTGGGTGTTTTTTTTCTTAAAAGTATTTTTATATGTTTCTTAAGGAATTTTAGTTGCTTCAATTTGTGCACCACCCCATTGGGCACCAGTGAAAAGAGTTTGTCTGTGCTCTCTGTACTTCCCTCTCATCAGATATTTACACACATTGATAAGATCCCATTGAGCCTTCTGTTTTCAACGCTGAAGCATCCCAGCTCTCACAGCTTCATATGAGAATCCTGTAATGATCTTTGTGGCCCTTGGCTAGACTTGCCTCAGTAAATCAATGTCTCTCTTGAACTGGGGAGGTGTGACTGCGGGGAAGACAGGAAATTTAGTACATTTGACACTCGTGCTGTATGAAGTTCATGTGTTTTATTACTCAACCATTGCACACACTTGCAGGTTGTACAGACTGATGAAACCGCAAGAAAACCAGATCATATTCCAGTCAGCAGTGAGGATGAAAGAAATGCTATTTTCCAGCTGGAGAAGTCTATACTATCCAATGAAGCTCTGGAAGGTGAGTAGTGCAAACTTCTGAAACCTCTTATCTTAGTAATGTCTTGCACTTGCACTGCCATTAGCGGCATTCAGGTCTTTAATTGTGCAAGTAGCAGAGCTGGTACCTGGAGCATTCTGAAGCGCTATGCAGATATCTGTCCTGTTGCTTGACATTACCTTATGCTTCTGTATTTCTGAGGTGCCTGCAAGTCTTGAGGCTCTCTGTTACGCTTGTATGTAATTACAACACTGATGACAGTGAGCAGGCAGCAGCAGGGAATTTAAATCTAAGGAGGGAAAGGTTGCCGGCTAGATCCCAGATGGACTGAAAGCAATTCTGGTATGAGAAGGCTGAGAGTTACTGCTTAGAGGAATCAATCTGAAATTATCCTTATTTATGAAGTCTGTTAGAGTTTTCCTCAGCATCTTCTAGATATGTTAAAATGGGGGTGCTCAGATCCCGTTTTTGTGCCTGGCCGCATGAAGAGGTCATTGGGTAAAAACTACATGTCAACTTTTTTAGCCCGTGAACACAGAGGAGAAAGATTAGCTTATCTCTAACCCATCCCTTGGAGTGTCAACCCAAAACTCTGGACTCCCATGCTACTGAGTCCATAGTGAAATGGTTGCAGATAGACAAAGCTTATAGAGGGAATTCTCACAAGATGGAACTATAGTGAGGTGGGTTGTATAAGAAACATCCATAGGACTGTCCAAAATTTATTCCGGGTGTTGCAAGGAAAATAGAATTATGGAGCTCTGTTGATATTTCTTTCATTACACACTTTTAACAAGTGGTATTGATAGGGGCATTTCTGCTTCTAGTATAGTAAAACAAGTAAGGCACCAAGCTTCAGGATGTGAGATTTGTGGTTTAAGATTCTGGTTCCTATAAGCTATGTTTAGGACATCTTCAGTTTTCTAATAATGATTTTTTTCTCCTTTTTTTTTTTCTAATGAACAGCTGACTTGCAAATGAAGCCCATATCCTTTGAAAAAGATGATGATAGTAATGGGCATATAGATTTCATAACAGCCGCGTCGAACTTGCGAGCCAAGATGTACAACATTGAACCAGCAGATCGGTTCAAAACAAAGCGCATCGCAGGAAAGATTATTCCTGCCATTGCAACAGCTACTGCTGCAGTATCAGGGCTGGTGAGTATGCTTTCTAAATGCATATTTATTTCTCTTACTCTTTCTTGCCTGAAACCACTGTTGTGTGGGTATCAGTAAGTGCTACCCTGACAGAGCCTCATTTAAAGAAAGGGATTTACTTCTCGTGTACCAATACAAAAGGTCGCGTTTGGTTCTAGATGTGGTTGTTGTGGAACACATTCAGTGCAGGTGTGCAGCTGCAGTGCCAGCTGAAGCTTGAGCTCAGGGTGGTGACAGCCCAGGCAAGAGACCATGAACTTTGCACAAGAAAGGGCATGGGGACCTGTGGCTCCAGCCAGGTGAAAGGACACTCGGAGACATAGCAGGAGCTTTGGGGACTCATTTGGAAGACCCCAGACAGTTGAGCACACAGACTGTGAGGGTACAAAAGCCCAGGTAGTCCTTTGTTTAGGATCCCTTTGCAGAGGCACCAGCTCATGCTGTTACTCTGTTGTTGTACCATGATAAAGTTACTTAAAGGAACCAGAGGTCTGAGACTCTGCTGTGGGAAACCCAGGGTCGAGCCAGTGAGGAAACCTTGTCTGACTGTGAGAGCGGAATGGGTAGCAAGTCAAGCAGGGCACCCACTGAGAAGCTGTCCTCTGCGAAGGGGCTTTGGCCCCAGCACTTAAAGTCTCTGGTAATGTGATTGCCAGAGTGGCTCCTGGATGGTCAGACAGGGAAGTTTCCTTAACATGCTAAGCCTTTGATGCTTTTCTGTTTGATTTCCTGGACACAAAGAATTGGAAATCAGCATTTTGGTTTGTTTTCTGACATTAATACTAACTTCCATCGGAGTGCCATTGCCAAGAGTGGAGAGGATCTGTTCTGTAGTCATTCACATTTGTGCCTCTCAACAGAACTTCACACTTTGTGGAGGTTTCCTGAATTAAACAATTTTTGAAAGAGTCCTACATTAGGAACACTGTATTAAGTATTTCTCTTGGCAGCAACAGAATTTATTTCTGTGGCATAGTGGGTTGCATTTCCAGATGTTATTTATTCTGCCGATTGTACAAAGGCTGATCTCATTAACAACTTTCTCCATAGTTTATGGCCTTATAACTATACTAGTATTGCTAACACAGTACCTAAAACCTAATAAGTAAATTCTCATTTACTGCAGGTTGCCCTGGAACTCATCAAAGTTGTGGGTGGCTACCCAGCTGATGCATACAAGAACTGTTTTCTGAACCTAGCCATTCCCATAATGGTCTTTACAGAAACTGCAGAAGTAAGAAGAACAGAAATCAGGTAGGAAAGACAATGGCAGAAGGGTGAGGGTGGTATTTGGAAACCTGCTAATTGATGCTGAGAACTTGCTGAGCCATTACAACAAGTGTGAAGTTTGAATAGTTATTAAATCCAGATAACCAGAATAAAGCCTTATGTGCTCACATAGCAAAGCTATGATGGAACCACAGTTCATGGCCATACTCAATTAAACATTACAGATATTAAAAGGGCTTTTTTTGTTGTTGTTTAAACTTATAAAATGATGAATCAGATCATGCTTGCTATCACACTCTGTTATCCATTTACTGCTAAAGGTGTAAGTGATCCTCTTAGTACTGCATTGTTCAAGAACTTTGGAAAATGCAGCACATACTCATCTGTCGTAGTTTAAAATATAGTGGGTTTAAGGGCTTAGTTTTGTTTTCAGTGGAAGCTGTTGCTCATGAGGCTTTAAAAATCTAGGCAAGTTAGATGTGTGGCATTGTTTTCCTGAACACACTTTGCCGTCCTATTTAATACAGGAGCTATTTTTCAGTAGGTCTGAAAGCTCAGTAACTTCACTGCCAGATACCATGTTTACTTAGAGCTCTTACTGTGTCTTGTGCTTAGCAAGGTCAGAGGGCTGGAGAAACAGCAGCAGAGAGGGGAGGAGATTTTTGCTCAAGATAAAACAACACCTCCTAAAAGCCGTGGCGGTTCTTCAAGACACATTTAAAGGAAGTGCCTGAGTTCACATTCTAAAGTAACAAACAACCTTTCATTTTTTAAAACAGAAATGGGATCTCATTTACCATCTGGGACAGGTGGACAATTCATGGGAAAGAGGATTTTACTCTCTTGGACTTCATAAATGCTGTCAGAGTAAGTTATCTGCTGTACTGGGTTAGTACAAGACAAGAGGAAAAGGATTTCTTGTTTTGGGTTATTGGTTTGGGTTTTGTTTTGTTTTTTTTTCTTTCGTGCAGTTATTGTTCAACCAGAATAGTTTTAATAGTAATTAATGTCAGTGGGAATTTCTCCAAGTAAACGCATCCAAGCCTATTTTCAAATTCTTTGTTAATTCATTTGGCTCAAATGTACCTTAATAAAACTTCTGTCAGCATCCATGCGTTAGCAAGTTTTCTGGTTGGGATCCTATGGATTTGAGTAGTTAGCTGTAGTATTAGCAGCAGTAGTATCTGCTGGCTTGGGCAGCTGTTCTAGTCCTTTAATTAGTTTTAATTTGTGAATTCCAGGAGAAATATGGAATTGAACCAACTATGGTTGTACAAGGAGTCAAAATGCTCTATGTTCCTGTGATGCCAGGCCACATTAAAAGATTAAAGTTCACGTGAGTATAACTGGAAAATAGGTTCAGGGGTGCAAATGCACATACAAATTATGCTCACTGGTGGTATCGTAAGGATGTGTGTCTGACAGCAGTGTTTTCCCTCAAAGCGGTTGCTAGTCGTTAATATTTTGGAAAGAAAAAAGATAATTTCTGTCATTTGGAAAACAAAAAGAAAATAAAAAAGAGAAAGTTAATTAACTTCTATGATGAGGGCAGGAGACTTCCAAAATGCTGCTCTAACTGATGAATACCAGAATGAGAAAACTGAAGAAGTCAGTAAGTTGGGGGTTTTTTTTGGGGGGGGGAGGAAGAATGTACTGTGGTTCAAGTGGAACAATTGAAAACCTTTTGAAGCTGGCTTAAAGCTTAACACTAATGCTGATGCATTGATCAGTACCTGTTTTGAAGGTCTGCCAATAGGTAATATCAGGCAAAGTAGTATGAGCAAGCTACTTCAAACTCCCTGGGAGAGAAGAGCCTCTAAGCTGGTACTACCTTCAGAGTGCCTGGCATACTAAGATGAGAATTTACAGTCTGTTAAAAAGAAGTTGTTTACATGCCTTCTTTTACAGCTGTATAAATAATTTTGAATGAGTGAGGTATGTAATGAAGTCAAAGGTATGGTGTGAAGCTGCCTTCTTGTAAATATCAGGATTTCTTACTACCCTGAGACTTGGTTCAAGCTTTCTATGTAAAAGTAGCAACTTGGGGTTCTGTTTACAAACAGTCCCAAAAGATATTTGCACAGCAAACTCTGGTCTATCTTGTGTGTTTGTTTTTCCTTAAGTTGCTTAAAATCATGCTGTAATATGACAAGCATTACCAGACTTTTCTTTGTTTCAGAATTGCAGTGTTAACTGGTGGCATACTCCTTAAAAGCAAGTTTTAGAAACATAGTTATCTGCCTTGCTCTGTAGCTTGGGACTTCCTCATGCAAATAAATATTATCTCAGTATCTCTTCTGAGAAGAGGCTAATGCTTTGTGTTCTTGCAAGGAAACAAGTGCTTTGGGGAAGGCAGCTTTTTGACCTGCATACTAAAGTATACTCAGAAGGGAAATCCTTCTCTAAGTGACCGGTGAGGAATAGAAATGATTGACTGTATTCCCCCAGCCTCATAGCATTTGAGCTGGCCTCATGAACAAGTGCTCCAGTTTAGCAAGAAAATAATTTTGAGCCGTCTACAGATATGTGATGAAAGTGAGGTTGGCTTACCTACTTCAGTATTCCCGTGTGCAGCTTCCAAGCATTGGCTGTAGCTTTTGAGACTGCAGAGGGCAAATGGGGGAAGTTGCATGCTTGTGACATGCTTAAATAGTTCAAACTCACTTTGTGGTCATGAAGGAAGAAGTCCCAGATCTTGTGTTTTTTCCCCCCGCCATCGCTATTCACCTTTTGAAATTCAAGGACTTAATGCCATAACCCGAATAGAATTACTTTCCATCAGAACTTATTATCTGGTGTCTGCACTGGAGTGGTTCTTCCTAATGTACTAAAACAGGCCTTTACTGGTAGACAGAGAACTTACTCCTCCTCAGTGACTGAAATCCTACACAGAAATCTAACTTTATCTTGTGCCTCTGTAGGATGCCAAAGAAAAATTATATCTGTGAGGAATCTGATCCAAAACTGGTCATATGCTCTTCTCTTTTGTACTGATCACTAATGGGCTACATCTATCAAGAAAATGGAATACGATTTGCTGGATCTTGGGTGGAGAAACAGCTTTTGTATCAAAATTTAAAGGTGGCTTAATTGCTTAATTCTCCATTTTAATTTGGCCTGTAGTATGTTGGACCAGTATGTATGGCTGGCAGTGAAATTCATCCTAGTCTGACCCTGAATTCCCACTGCCAATCCTCCCTCTGGTATATTAACAAACTCTGCTTCATTTCTCTATAGGATGCAAAAACTTGTGAAACCATCACCTGATAAGAAGTATGTGGATTTGACAGTATCATTTGCTCCAGAGACTGATGGAGAGGAAGACTTGCCAGGGCCCCCAGTGAGATACTACTTTGTTCAGGAAGACAATTGATGGTAATGATACAGAAGTCACTCGTGGACCATTTGTTCTCAAAGGAGCGTGCTAATTTTCAGCTATTAAAGATGGTACTATGTATTTCTTTTTGGTGAAGCCTTAATTAAATGGTGAAAATCAGTGGCTTTGCACTGAAGACAAACTGGATTTATGTTTCTTCTGCTCCTGTTTTCTTCAAACCTGTTCGCTCAAAGGAGGATCGGTCACTCCATGAGATGGAATGTCCAGTACAGTCCTTACCTTAAAGTCAAGATTTGTATTGATTTGTGGGGAGCTGAAGAAAGCAAGAAGAATGGTGAACCTAACAAATGGTTCCCATGTGCTAATTAGGCATTGCTTAGAGAAGGGTGCAAAAAATGGGTAAACCACCATTTTATGGTCCTGGTGTTCTAAGAACATCTTAAATCCATTTCATATGTTACTTAATTCTTAAACAAAAATGTCATTCTTGCCATCTACACATGAGATTTCATCCATCTAAAAGACTTAGATTCCCACTTAAGAGCAGACAAACTGCTTAATTGTTTGGTTGGTTAGTGGTGCTGTGGCCAGAGCAGCTATCTTATGTCAGTCTCAACATGGAAACACGGGGAACGGGTGTAAATTGTCAGAACTCTGCTGAAGTCCAGAGGGCTGGAATTGTTGATTATCTGCACTGAGACTGTTCTTTGCAGAATACTGCAGTATGGGAAAGTGGAAAAGCTATGGGAGAGCTGAATTAGCACTTTTAACAATAAAACTTTGACTTCAAGAAAGAGCAAATGTGATCGAGCCTTTCTGCCCTCACCAAATTAAAATCACTATAGAACATAGTGACTTTAAAGGGAGGAAGAGGCAAATGTCTCTGGATGTTTGTCATACCAAGCTCCTTTGGTACCATTTCCTTATAGCGAATGGTTGGGCTGTACACATGTCCACAGCCCAAGTCTGACTTGCACTGAACACAGGTTTTTATCATCATCAGTCAGTTCTGGGATATTGAAGTATAAAGATCCTATTTAATTGGAAATCATTAGGGGCTAGATTTGTTGCTGCAGTAAGGCAGAGGTGTGGCACAGAAATGTCATCACTTTATCATTTAAACACCAGATACTTGAGCTGGTAGTTCTTTCTCCCCACCACAGTAGAGCAAGGCAAGGTTAGAATACAAACCTATAAACTGGAACTTGTACATCAAGATCTATGGAACTGAATATCTGAAATCAATATAATTGTTTCAATATTTTGGATTCAAGTCTTACGTGTGTGATGTCTTCTGGAAGGTGTATATAATTTTACAGTCAGTCTACTTTATAGATATAATTTTCTAGATTAATAATACTGCTTTTTAAACTACCTAAATTCATTTTTTTATGAACTTCTTTTAGAGAAACTTTTTGAAACTAGAGAAAAGGTGGCTAGATTTAGAGTGCAGAGGAAGCACAAGCAGACAATAAGTTTCCACTTCTAATAACAACTAAAATGTGTTTCACTGTGGCAGTATTAGAATCTGAACTCTTAACTGAAGTCACTATTTAGTGCTAAGAATCACTTAAAGGTTTAGATCAAGTTGAAAGCACTGTCACCTCTCATGCTTGGAGACTGAGAAACAAATGAAACTTTAAGTAAGTATATTCTGGTATGTTAGTGTGGTGTTAACATCATGCTTATGCTTTTGAAATAAGCACATAAAAATAGTAGAGTCCCAGTACATTTTAGAATGCCATATGACTGTCCTCAGGGTTTAAAGTAAACTTTCAGATACAATTAATAGAGTGACTTTTGTTAATGACAATGCATACAACTTTGAGACCCTTGTCAAAAAGTGCAGGTCAAGGCTGGCTGGGATCACAGCCAGAATTTACAGACATGGCTGTATCTCTGTGCTGCTCTTATTGTGTGTAGCTGTTGGATGAGTGTCTGTTCTATGAATGGGTTCTGCTCAGTTAAAAAGTTGCTTGTGGAAAAATTGAAAATGCACAATGGCTCTAGGTGGTTATTAGCAGACTTTTAAAATTTTTGATATAAATTATTTTAGGTAAAATCTTACAACTAATAACTTCAAGAGGACTTTATATAGAAAAACTGTGCATGTCAGGTGACTCATTACAACTTTTTCACGTTTTAAACCTTTTTGAACTGCTGATACAGAGAGTGAATGTATTTATATTGAAGGTTGTGCAGTGGGGTGGGCTTGATTCAGTGTGAATTTGTATTTGATACAGCTCGTTTCTTAATCTGTTCCTGCTTTTTATCTAAAGTCTCAGCAGATGCTCAGCATGATGACACCAAAAGGGTTCAATCAAGCTGGGAAAGTGAATTTTGGTGCGCTGGGCTTCCAGACCTTCAGCGTTGTCACTACCAGTGCTACCAAGCTACCTAAAATCTGAGAACTGCTTTTTCTTTTTGGTGTGCTTTTGTTTTGCTTTGGTTTTTTGTTTGTTTGTTTGTGAGGTTTTTTGTGGTTTTATTTTGTTTTTTCTTCATTGTAATGAAAGACTGTGTTTGTCTAGGACCATTTGATGCTCTATTCCTGTGGAGCAGCTAGAGCTAGCTTTCTTCCTGCAACATTGAAGAACTGTCTTTCCACTGGAACACTTTGAATAGCTTTCTTTCAAAATGTTATACTTTGAAGGAGCAGTTGATTTTCAGGGATGAAGTTTTATATCAGCACTGGAGATCGTTCTTACTCAAATGCTTTCTTGAAGAGTTTGCTCATATTTACCCTAGCTTTCCCTGAATTTCTAGCATTCTTAATATAGATGCAGGAATGTTTGTGCATGCAAAGCCCGAGGCACTTAGCACCTGCTCAGCTGTTCTCTGTGGTTAGTCAGGATGTTTCTATAATGTTAGGAGTAGTGAGGATTCTGTGTGAAGATCTTGCTACTGTTACCAAGATTACTTTGGTGGATCTGATGGATTTAGGCTTTATTTACCTATGCCATGATTAAAAAGTAGATGTTTCCATCTTATTTTCCCACCCTTTTCCTATGTAGGATAAATATGGGAATGTTTACTTAAAAAAAACCAAAAAAACCAAAAAAACACAAAAACAAAAAGCTATTCAAGAATAGTGACTACATAGAAAGAACAACTCTGGCCCTGTTTGGGTCTTTGTGAATACAGAAACCCTGTCGCATTCATCATGGCATCTAACGTACTGAAATAATGTGGGTTTGAGGTAGGCAAAGAATTTGTATATCTGTCTGAGTTACCAAACACGAGTTTGTTAATTTTTCCTTGTGTCTTTGAAACAATGTGGCTTTAGGCCAGTTGTTTGAAGAAAGGAAGCTGACATTAGCTTGAAAGGTTTATCAATCCCAGTTAATTATCTCCTGTTGTGCAATTACAGAAAGCCTATGTGCAGCACAGTGCATCAATCTAAACCTTTGTCCAAAGGTTGATAAATTTTGACCAGAGAGCTTTTGAGCATTTATTTTAATTTAAATGTATCTTTTGTGTGGTTGATGAAGTAGCTAATGTGTTTATCCATGGTGCAGAAAGCTTAGTGACGCTCAAGCTTAAAAGTGTCGTGAGTTATTAATGCCAGCAGAACTGTCTTGCTAGTAAGTCAATAATTTTGCATGGCAAAAGTGAGATACAGCGAAGAAGTATTTAAGTTCCCACTTCTGCCAGCAACACGCAAGTTCCAATTTCATAGTGCGGAAAAGCTGCAACTCTAACCTTATGTACATGGAGCAGCACCATATTCACAAAGTGACCTTAAGTATTTTCATGAAAAGAAAGCACAGACTTCTCATGTTATGCTGTAGTTTCATAAATACAGTGGGCCTTCCCCGTAGTGGGCAAAACGAACAGGGATGGTGTTCCAGTCACAAGTGTGCAATAAAACCCATCACTTATAAATGTATTTTTGGGCAGCGCCTCGCGGGCACTGTAGGGCACTGCGCCCTCATGTTATCAAGCACTTGTTTTTTGCGGAGTGTTAAGTTCTTCACTAACGTTTTAAATAAAAACTTGCAGCGCCCCCTAGTGCCGGGGGCTGTTTGGAAACCCGAGAATCTGAACTGGCGTTTCCCAGGAGGCGACAATGGAACGGGACCCGTCGCCCACCAGGTCCCCTCAGGGAAAGGAAGGCAAGAAACTAGGGGAAGGCGGGCGCAGCCGCCGCTCCTGCGCAGGCGCCAAAACGCGCGCGCCAAAAGTAGCGTCTCTGGCTGGCGCGCGGCGGCGGCCGACCAATGAGGCGGGGGCGGGGGGGCGTGGCCGGGGCGCCGCTGTCCCCGCCGGCGGTGGGCGCGCGCGCGGCGGGAAAGGCGCCCAGGTTCGAAAGCGGCGCGCGGGGCGCGAGCCCCGGTCCGGGATGGCGGAGGCCTTGGGGAGAGAGCGCGGGGGCGGCGGGGGGGTGTCTGTCTGTCGGTCTGTCCGCCTGCCTGTGCGCTGTGCTGTGGACAGCGGCCGGTCCCTTCCGGAGAGCCGGAGGCGCGGCCCCCGGCGGAGGGGCGTCCTTCCGCTTCAGCCTGGGGTCTTCCCCTTCTGCCTGAGGAGGGCGAGGTCGTGGTTGGCGCACCTCGATCTCCGGGTCCGAGCCCCTGGCACGGACACTTATGCTCCGAGGGGTGGTCTGTCGGGAGCCCTGTTCCCCTCAGGCTGCCTCTGGAGAGCCGCCTTCCGTGGGCGAGTGAGCGCGTACAGAGCCGGACACTTGTCGAGACGCACCACAATCGTGCTCGCCTTGAGTTTTAAAACTCTTCGTGTGTAGGGCGATGCGAACACACACATAAATGAACTGTTAAAAGCACTTTTAGGTCCGTTAGAGGAGATTTTCAGTCTCTTTAGTGCGAAAGGCTGCATGCCAGTGGATTGTGTTGCACTCTGCTGCAAGGGGGAGGGGTTTAAGGCCGAGCGTCAGATTGGCTGAGTGTGGTTCTGCACAGTTTCTGAAGGGGTGGCTTTTGGTCAGTGGTTTTCCCGTGTGACCTAGAGTTTCCTTCTGCCACTTAAGGCTGATGTTGAAAGTTTGCAGTATAATCAAGCCATACTTGGTGTTTGTTACTTTTGTTGCCAGAAGTAATACCCAAAGAGTAATCGCAAAGAAGTGCAAAGTCCTGTTAGTATGGCAAACTTCAGAAAAACGAGCTGAATTCTGTTGTGCTAGGACTAGGTAATCTCCACGCTACACGTACTTTTTAAATTTACACAAATGAATAAGAGGTCATAGTTGTTTTTCAGCTAAACATTTACATTTTTTTGAGAAGTTTTCTTATCATATCTGTGAAAAACTGCACTCTGGTTAGCTCTTGAATTTTTCTTGACCTTTCTTCCCATTTGTATCCTCAATAGCCTTTACCTGTTTTCAGGTCAGCAGCTTTATTTCATTTGTTGGCGCAGAAGGTAACGCTAATAGTATGCTGCTGTTTGAGGTATTACTGCTTTAGTTGTGGTAGTAGACGACTGGGGTCATGTTTTCTATTGAATGACTTTGATTATATTCAGATTCCAAGTGTGTGAGGTGGCGCTGGGACTTAATTGAGGCTGTAGTTTTACCATGGCACAGTGATGTGCTCCCACTGCCTGTCAGTGTGGTCGAACCTGTAGCAAACAGGGTAAGAATCATCACATGAGCAGTTAACATACAGCAGCGGATGTGTTATAAGGCTATGTCCTGGCTTGCTTCGTGGTAGTTCATTCCTCTTCCTTACTTAAAAAATTAGTCATTGCAGTTGTGTAAATAGTAACCAAATCCTTAGATTCTCTGTGATTTCTGTCATCTAAGTCCCCTGTAAGACTCTCTGACTTTGAATGCAACAGATGCTTTGATGGTTCTTGTGGAAAGCTGAATTTCTGGCAGTTGTTACAGGGGTTGTAGCTGCTGTGGCATTCTAAAAAAAATGGGGCTGCAGTAACTCCCACTCTCCCACTAGTTTATGATGGCTTGAGAATGCTTGATATCTGCTTACTTGTTTTCCTGTCAAGTGTCATTATGCCTGGTAAAACTTATTCTTCTTTCTTCACAGAATCATTTAAAAAAGGACTACAGAGCAAGATTCTGCCACGGAGGAGGGTAATTTCCATTTAAAATTTTGTTCTTAGGTCCTGGAAAACTTATGTGGATTTTTATCCAAGAGCATAATGTCAAAGCTATACGGTGTATCCTATTAAACTGATCATACGATGTTTCCCAAATTTCTTGTATTTCTTAGTGGTGGGGGGAACAAACAGTGCTGGGGGACAAAGCCCCAGGGTTTTCTTTTGTTTCCTTTGCTGAGGCAGCAAACTATGGTGTTGCTATACCTGAGGTACCCCTAAGTAGGCTGCCTGAGTCCAGCAGGAGTAGTCTGTGCACACATTTTGCCTTTCAGTAAACAGAGAAATGAAACCCACACAGAGTTCCAGCATATTTGCACCTTGCTGGTAAATGCTGGAGATGAGTTGGAGTATTTGCAGTGTTGTAGCACTCTTTAAATGCATGTCAGAAGCCTCTGAGGTTCTTGTTACTGGAATACTTTTTAGACTTGCATTTCGCAAGCTTACCAACTCTACTGAATCAGCTGTTTGAAAAGGTGTATAATTATCATTAAAGGAGTCATACTACCTGACGTTTCTAGTGTTATTTTGGTTTTGATCAACTTTGTCTGGCTCGTGATTCACTCACTTCTGCCCAAAAAATATTTATTTCAAGAAAGGCTTTCCTCATCCCAAAGGTCTTTTACCTCAGGGAAGTAGTTGAGTGTTTTATGTAGACAGAATTCTTCATTTTCATCATCATTTGTGACAGTGAGGCTTTTTTCCCTGGAATTCTTATTTAGACAAGTTTCTTTGCAGATATCTTATGTGTGGAAATGATAGATAAAACTATACTGAAGCTGAGACTAGGGGAAATAATAATTTAAAATATTGAGAAGTAAGAGCTTTGCTGCTTTAATATTACTGGGATAGGAACATTTGATATTTTTGATTTAAAATACTTTTTTTCCTCTTCTTTCTAGAAGTAAGATTGATGTACAGCCAGGTCAAAACGTACTGAAACTCATACAGGATTGTTTTGAAAGTAAGCTCTTATTTGGTGTTTTACTCAATTTGTCGGTAAAAGAGGAAATAATTTCTTCTTTGTATTATATTTAGTGGTAAGTAAATAGAAATAAAAATTAGAGATAAAATGGATAAAAATAAAGTTTTTCTCAGTCTTGAAAAGCACTCCCTTCCTAGCTGCTTAGAACTCTGTCTTAGCTGTCTTATAAAGGTAACCTTTCCTGAGTAGCTGATTCCTTTCTTGTTCGGATTTAGTGACCTTAACAGCTGTAGCAACTTGTTAAAATAAATGAGACCTGGACAATTCCAAGATCCCCATACTTACAGTGCTTTCTTCATAGGTTGCACCAGCGATCTTACAATAAACTCTCCAAATGAAACCCTTTGCTCAGCTGCTGTTGTCAAAAATGGGAAGAGGTCTTCAATACAGAGCCAAAGGGTAAGTTAGTTATGTCTGTGTCACAGTGCAGCTTTGGGTACAGTTTCTCTGGGGTACAAGTTTAGTTCTGTAGGATTTAGTTCTGTATGAGCATTGAAGAAGCTCCATATGCCGCTGGTAACAGTATACGGGCTACAATTTAACCATCTGTAATAGTTGTTGATAATTTTTTTTTTTCTTAGATTGTTGTGCTCTAACAGTAAATATTCTATAATTAGATTTATTTAATAGCTTATTTTCTAGGTTTTTTCCTAGTGAAAGCTTTTTCAGCTTTTTGTCCAGGACACTAAAATTTCTCATGGTTGGAGCACGCTGCCTTATCACTGATAGTGGGTATGGCTGTCTTGGACTCCATTGGAGTTGGTTTTGGTCACTTTGCCAGATATATGAACACAATTCTTAACTGAATGGTGAACAGTAGAATTGAAAGGTGATGCTTGTATAAAAGCTTGTTAACTCCTGATTAATATTAATCTCTACAGTAACTATATATACGTATCTTTCTTGAAGAGTGGAAATAAGTGGCCTTGTTAGTGTGCTGGGAGAATGATGCCAATAATCTAGTTTGTATATTTAGTTTTAATGTTTTGATTCTATTTTTTTTAAATAGGATATTCCATTAATGGCAGGGTTGAGAACAGGCATCCTTTATAATGGTGTTTGTTTACTTTAGTTTGATGTTAGAATATCATATAATGTCAAATAATTTCTTGCAAAACCTCAGCCTGTCGTAAGAAAGGTGAATTAAATTGTTTAAAATCATTCATTCTAATGAATGTCTGTTTAAAGCCGCATATAGATCTTTTCTGTACACTGTTTTTCCTGTTATTTGAAATTTACATGACATTTAGAAAGTCTTACTTGATAGAAAGTTGAAGTGTTTAGTTAAAATATAACTGTGGTTCACATGAGTGAGATTTAAGGGAAGAAAAGTATATCACGTTCTGTAGAAATTTGTGTTCCTGTCAAAATACTGTTGCTGTATCAAATGTTTTAATTTGTCTCATTATTTTTTACCAACTGTGACAGCCAAAGGCAGGATCAACCAACTCTGTGAAAAGAGCCTGTAACACTCCAAAATCCTCACCTACATCGCTGCTAAAACCAGTCAGCAGCAGAGGTCGGTCCTGCTTTTACTGAATTAAGGTTTTTTCAGATTTTTTGGTAAGGTTTTGAGTAGAGGAATTAAAACTGTTCTATATATATGGCAGGACAGTCATGTGAATCACCCTTGAAGCCTGCAGTATCTGATTATGTAGGTGTTTCTAAAACAACAGAGCCTCCTGTGTCTAAAAGAAAAAAAAATACATTAGAAGATGTTGAAGCGCTGTGCCGAAGTCCTGCCAGGTTTCTGGACCCTGAGGATGATCATGGGTCTGTTGGATCACCTCTTCCTGTGGAGAAAGGGAAAAGTTCTCCTGTACTTAAGTAAGTAGAGCTGAACATGCTTGTGGTGTTATGTCCCCTGTGTGCCCTCCACCTTAGGGTGAATCAACACAGTGGTTTCGATCAGTTATAAGTTTACATTGTGAACTCATAGAAGATAATTCCAAGCTCTTTAGAAAATTTCCATATCTGTTTTTAGAAAGGGCAGAATTATTTTTTATTAAATATTCTGGTGATAAGTGCAGCACCCAAGTGTAGGAAGCCTGTCAGAATGGACTTGAACTCTTCTTTGCAGAAAAGTTCACTGAAGTATCAGCTTCTCAGGTAGTCCAGACTTTCGGTGAATCCTATTGATAGTGTTGACCTCAGAAGTTAACAAGAATTTGTCAAAGTAGAAATGAGCTGTTGTTGTTCCTCTCGCTCTGAATAGACAAGTGTTTTATACGAAACAGAACATCTTTATCTCTGCACTGGAAAATTTGAAGCCCAACTGCAGTATTGTCCAGTGGTGCTTACCACAGTTCTGCTTTCCTGGAGGACTGAGCCTCTGGGGTAGATCATAGGGATGGACTGACACTGATCCCATTGACTCCCATTGGTGGAGTGAGATTGGGAAGACAGTGTACCTACAGTCTAGGAAACTTGACAATTTCTGAAGCACATGAGGACAAATTAGGAATTTGTCTTAGTGAGCAGCCTTTACTTTGATCAAGAGTCACCAGTAGACTCTGTGTTGCTTTGGACACTTGCTACTGTGCTGGGAAGTACTACAGCTAAGCTATGTTCCAGCAAATTGGTTTATTTTTATGCATTCATAAGAAGTGAGACACTGTCAGCAGGAGCATCTGTTCTTCCTCACAATACTTTATTGTACACTCACAAGATTTATAGCAATATGTCTGAATGCTGTTTTTCATACATAGATTGTGTCTTGATGTCTGGAA
Source organism: Oxyruncus cristatus (assembly GCA_013399855.1). Taxonomy (NCBI): domain Eukaryota; kingdom Metazoa; phylum Chordata; class Aves; order Passeriformes; family Cotingidae; genus Oxyruncus; species Oxyruncus cristatus. The sequence goes on from VXAY01005702.1 coordinate 974,707, forward strand.
TACACCTGCTGCAGCAAAGAGTTGTGAAGAAGTTGAAAATTTGGAAGGACCTCAGACTGGGAGAGATGAGCAGGTTGTTCTTGGGCAAGGAACAGAATCTGTTGCTACATCTTCTGTGAAGAAAAAGAAGACTTTCTCTTCAGCTCTCTTAGCAGCTGTAGCAACAGGAACACTTCAACAGAGGTCTGTTTTGAGGCTTGATATGGAACATAATTTGCTATTAAAGTAACTCTGGTCTGAATATGGGCACAACATCCTCTTATCTATAAACAAAGTCTGGGAGCATGTTTTGGGATAGTCGAACATTACTTAAAAGTGCCACTTGAGAAAGGGTTTGAATGGTTGTTTCAAAATTTTGTGTAGGAGTTAACAGTGCTCTTGGTTTTGTCTGCCACTAAAATAGTGTGTTGAATAGTGTCTGTTGAATAGTGTTTCAGATTAAGCCTGAGATGTTTTGATAGGTAGCCTGGAGGATTCAGGAAAGCCTAATGTGATTTTGAAGTTTACAGTGTCTTTTTTGATGTTTACAGCAGTCTTTTTCAGAGCTAGTCTGGGTCTGAGTAGTTACATAGGAAGTTGACTGTCCAGCATCTGTCCAAAGCAAGAAGAAGCAGGCCTTGGTGCTCTTTTTGGAAGCTTAAAGAGCAATGAATGAATGCATTCTGAAGAATCTTCTGTATGTTTTTAGGTGTTCAGGAGTCACCACTAGATCTGAAAGACTGAAAGTCAATTTACCCCACCGCCCAAAATGATTTGTCATTGTCCCTCCTTTCTGTAGATATTCAGCCTCGATATCACCCCCGTCACCTCCTCCTGTGAAAGATCAAGATATAGAAATCGAAAATGAATGTGAATTTTTAATTGATGAATCAGGTGGTGCATCTTTTACTTCTTGGATTTCAATACCCAGTAAGAACAAAAAATCAAAAAAAGATGGCTCTGCAACTCCTGTTTCTAAATCTCAGCCCTCTGAAAAGAAGACGACACAGAGTAAGAAAGGCAAGAACAGGGAAGTACAAGTTGAAGCACTTACTAAACAGAAACCAAATAATCTGGATGTTGGAGCACTTGACTTCAAAAGAACGTCGAAATCTGATCCAATCTCTAACAGTGAAGGAAATGTCCTTAAATCTCAAAGGCAAAAGAGTACTCATACAGGTGAGTTCTTTAACAGCTCCTTAAACTTTTCCTTCCAGGTCATATTACTGGATTATTTTTTGGTGGTTTATTAGGAAATTATAATAAAGTAGATGAGAGGCATTAATGGATTCCTTTTTGATGTTTCAGCTGCACAGTTAGATTTGGGTGCGTATGAGGCAATGAGACAGAGTGTCTTCACTTTTCCCACCCTCTTTGCCCTTCCTGTTAGGATGTTAAAAAGTAATTTAGCAGCGTTACCTTTTCTTATAAGCAGGTGTAGAAGGTAGGTACCCATGAACTTTTGCTCCTCTCTGTAGAAAGGAAGTTAAGACACGTGCTTCAAGCTGAAGGGGATGGGGTTTAGGAATTATTTGTGAAGGGGTTTGTAGCAGGAAACACTGAAAACTGGAAAGCAAGCTAAATGTAACGTTTCTGCTCCCTTTTTTTCTGTTAGGAAATACTGGAAGTACACTAAAAAGTTTTTATACACTATAGTTTAGAGAAGGCCTTCTTTTAACCTTCGGGGACAAACCTGGTTTTGTGATATGGTTTGTTTGTTCGTTTTCCCATTTTGATTTTTTTGGTTTATTTTTATGCATTCAGATGTCAAGATGTATCTTCAGGTTTAATGTAAAAAGCTATTAATGTCCAAATGCTTCATGTATTGATAGGAAAGACTAAAAAGGATGCACTTAGACAAGACTCTCCAAACCAGAAAAAGAACACATCCTGGAAACCAGAAGCTGAAGAACTGATGTTGTCATGGTCTGGATTGGAAACAGAAGCATCTGATGCAGAAAAATGTAAAGCAAGGGTGCTGCCAAGTGAAGATTTGCCTGTGCCCTCATCTGGGCATCAGCAAGAGCAGACTGTGTCTCCAAAAAAGTCTCTCAAGTCTTCCAAGAATCTTCAAAAAGCTTCAAAAAATACATTAGAGTCAGCTTCAAAAGCTTCTCAGGTTCCAGATAAGAGGAAACAAACTGCTAAGCAGAAACTTCCAAAAGTTAAAGTAGCTAAGAAAGTGGCAGTAAGTCCAAGGAAGGAGCTTAAAAAATCTGTCCAGAAAAGTAGTAAAAGAAAGCCTCAGTTACAAAGAGAGAAGAGTTCTGACGGTGAACCTAGTGAAGAAGAGCATGAAAGAGAGCCTGTAGATTTGAAAGATGTGTGTACCACACCCTCGCGTCAGAAATTAGAGACTCCTGTGATTCAGAAATTGGCTGTGTCTGAAAAGCCTAGAAATGTATTGCACACACTGGAGTCACCTGGTGGTGCACATAACCAAACTCCTGTGAAAGCACTACAGCATCCCATGGACAGTGTGAAGAATTCTAAAAAGAAACAGTTGCCAGCCAAGTATTCAGGGAAGATACCCAAAAAGATTCCTTGCAGAACCAATAAAGCTGTTTACTCAAATCCTGAGGACACTGAGTCTCAAACAGATTCTGACAGCTCTTCTGTACAGAACGTGGCAAGGAAAAAACAGAAGTTATCAGATGTGAAAATAAAAAATAACAAAAGAAAACGTAACAGGCAACATGGACCGCAGTAAGCTTTCTCTGTGTTTCCTTACAAGTGTGGTATAACTTGGTAGATAATTAAACACATCTTGTTAACTTTTAAGCAATTATGGCCCAATTGAACTACAAGATAGTTTGAAACTGGTCGAATAGTTAATAGAGAAACCAAGTGGTGTAGTCAACATCCTATTCTCAAATGTGGGTGCCAAATCTAGTGTCTTTTACATGAGGAAACTTGTGCTGGTTAAACTGTTCTCATGAGACTTGGGTAGTAGATCCAGTTTAACAATCCCACCACCACAGAGTAACTTCACTCTCAGGTTTGTTATTTTTTTAAATGAAATTTAGAAAATACAGTATTTAATTCTTCAGCTGATGTATATATTTTTGTGGAAGTAACTTTCTAGTCATTGGCAATCTAAAGATGGAATTTTAAGGAGTCTAAGACCAGTGTATAGTAGTTGTTCTTTGCATTGTTTTTTATTTTTTTTTAATTTTTTTTTATGGTTTTGTTCAGGATATAAAATTATTGACCTACAGGTTCCTTTCATTAAGTAAAATTGACTCAACACTAAAATGTACTAAGAATAACTTTTTCCCTTCTAGAGATTCCTTTGTGGCTGAGAAGGCTGTGAACTATGAAAGGTAATTTCTTAAGTTGTCTGAAAACCTTGAATTTAATCTCACTTCTGCCCCACTGAGACAGAACAGTTTGGTACTACTACCCCATTCTGTACTCTACTAGTGAGGCACCTAGTTGAAAAGAATTGTGATTCATGCTTGAGGATTTTAAATACTGCGCTAATGCAGTTAATAAACTAGTAAAATTGTTCTTCCTGTCATAAATAAGGGGTCATTGTAAGTTTCTTGCCTTAGGGGATTTTTTTTTTCCTTTGAGGCTTGCTTACACGTTAGTGTGTGATTTCGGAACAGAAATACCAGTCCTCATAGAACTAATAACAGCTGTACTAATGAAGTTGCTGTTAAGTGGGGTATAGAGCTGTATCTACAGTCCAAACTTTGTGCATGTAGGTAGGCATGTATCTTCCCCTTCATGGGAACTTGATGACAAAGCAAACAGGAGTGGCAGTCTGTGAATTTATTGAATTCTTAAGCAGTCATTCCGCAGAAAATTTTGGGGTTTTTAATTATAAGGGAGACTACTGCAGACCTACTTGGAAAAATGTGTAGTGTAGGTTTGCTAATTCAGATAATTTTAATGCATCTTTTGGAGTTTAGGTGGATAACAGCTGAACTTCACTGGCACAGTAAAAGCTGTGAAGGACAGCCACAGATGGAGGAAGAAGGAAGGTTAAGGGGTACTGATGCTAAGGCTGTAAGAGAGGTCCTGTTAGAAGTGATTTGATTGCTAAAGAATCTCTGGTGGAGTCACACATATGAATTGTCATGTCATGGGGGAGGTTTCATGACAGAATACTCATTACAAATACAAACTGTTTTACTGTCCATTCCTTATAGTATGCAAAACATGTCTTTAAAGCAGTTCCATAATCACAGTATATGGAAAGTTGTTTGAAAGGTAATACTACAGAAGAAGGTCTCTTTATTCTGTAAGAGAGAAAAAAAGAAAAAGTTTAGAAAACCTTTTTAGAGAGAAGGTGTGAACACTAGTTTTTCTGCCTGGTGACTGAGCAGAAGAGCAGTTGATGACTTTCAGACCTGTGATTTTTAACTAGCAGTCATTTGCTTTGGTGTCTAATCACTATATACAGATGTTTAAAAGAAAAATAACACCCAGACCACATGATCTGAAAAGAACTTAAATTTGATATTCATGGTAGTGCTGTAATGTTCCTTTGACATTTAACATCTTTAAGCAGGTTCATTTTTTATTCTTTTGCAGTGGACCTGTTCTAGATCATTGTGATAAATTCGCCAGCAGTAAGTCTTGTGAACAATATGATACATCTTCAGGTAACGTTTAAAGTTGTTATTTTCTTGCATTTTATGTATAGGCTTCTTATAAACTGTAACCGATGGTTCAGTAATTTGTTGTATTCAGCTTGTCCAGAACAAGTGCAGATTTTATTGGCTGTGGTTACATTTCTGTCCAAGTACATGGTACAGTATGCCAGCTTTAGGGTTGTATTAGCTTTGGAAGGACAAGCCCTCCATGGTTTGGCCTCAAGCCTACCAGGGTAAAGTTATCCCTCCAAAATATTTTGAACAAATTTTTCAGGCTGCGTTTGTACCAGTTTGATGTGTTGCCTTGTGATGGTACTATGTACAATCTCTTCAGGCCACCCTGGACCAAATTGTCTAGCCCGATGGCCTGTTCTCCCAAGAATATTTTGGTTTAGGGTGTTTTGGTTGATTGGTTTGGTTTGTGGTGTCTGGTTTGTTTTGTGGTTTTTTGTTTGTTTGTTTTTTTTTTTTTAATTTGTTTGGTTTGGATTTTAAGTTTCACTGCATGAGTTGCACTGTTGTCATAATGAACATGAACCCTGGAGATAAAAAGTCTTTTTGTTAGTGTTTTAGAGCCAAAATTGAATATGCAAATGTTATTAGTTCATGCAATGCTTTCTTCAGAGACCTAGTTTTGTGTGTTCTGGTAAGAAGTTTATTCTAAAGCTAGGTTTGAGTGATACAAAGCTGAATGACCTTGCACTTTGTCATAATTTGCTGATGTTTATCAAGAGGGATAGATCTGAGGAATATTTCCTTGAATGTATGTTTTCATGTAATTTTCAAGCTTACTGATTGCATATACTGTTTATCTACACTGGATTTCATACATGTTTATAGCAAAATGTGTTAAGAGGGAACACTATCATTGGGACTTCAGTTTGTATTAACCTTGGTTGCTTTTAGTGGGTATGTTGAACAAAACTCAGGAGGAGTAAATGCCTGTGGTGGTGCTTTTCTGAATGTGTTTACAGAGAATTTTGATGACTTGAATTACAAAGTAAGAGATCCGTTGTCAGACAACATAGCAAGGCATAAAATAGGTAAGATTTTTTAAAAATATCATTGATATAAGTGTGTAAATACAAATGTATTTCCAACTTGATGTAAACTTTGCTAAAGGAGCCTAACACTGCAGCTGCACACTGAACCACCTGCACTGAACGTATTCCTAAACAATTGAGTCAGGACAAACCTACAGTTCAGTGAGAACAGTAAGAGTTTGTATTAGTTTTACGCAGTATAACTGACGGTGCAAATAACCTGCCTTCTGTCGTGGTCTGGGTCTGGATGGAGCAATGGGTGTGCAGTCGATTGCAGTCCCGTGCATGTCTGTTTTGTATTGGGGTTGTTTTTTAAAGCCTTCATTATTATTTTATGCACAACACTTTAGTTGTCTACCTTCGAAAACTATTTCATCAAGTTTTTTATATTTACCATTTTTAACATTTAAATATTCTTGACTAATTTTCTCTTAGCTCTTAAAGGGCTTTTATTCTTCCTTACAAATACTAAGATGTATCTTACTGTATTCATATATGGCAACTTAGAGAACTTGAAAGTTGAGACTATGTAATAAGTATGTCTGAAGATAAATATCTGAGAAATCTTGGAAATGCATGGAGTTTCTGTTGGCAGAAGTGCCACTCTTCTGGACCTCAGAAATGGGACTTGCAAATCTGGAAGAGGAGCTGCATATGCAGTCTCTTGCAATAACTAAGGCAGTGCCTTTTCACTGTTGCTGATGAAACCCCTCAGATTTAGGCAGTGTCCTTAGTCTTTGTTGAGAGCTTTGTCTTCACAGTTGTAGCATGCTTTTTGTCCTTGTGCTCGAGCTCCTAACGTCCAATCTCAGTGACTCACTAAGATACGTAGAACTAAATGTAATGTACAGCCAGTGTGGTGATTGTTTAAGAAAAAGGAGAGTGAAATAGTGATGTATGTAGAAGAGGGCTTTTGTCAATATTTGCATCCCATTTTCCTGTCATGATAGCAATATAAATATCAGTGATATAGTGATAAACTGTAATGCTAGTTGGTGCTGCCCCCCCTTGTGATACAGCGAAACAGGAAAGGATACTTAATATTTTACATCTCTGAATTTTCCGTTCATGCTTAATGTGAATTATGTCATCATTCAAATTAGTGATGCCTTCCAACACACCTAACGTTCGTCGAACAAAAAGGATACGGCTAAGACCTCTGGAATATTGGAGAGGCGAGCGCATAAACTATACTATGAACTCTTCAGGTATTAGTTCCAGAATACCTATTTGCATCCTTCTGATGGGGCAGTAAAGAAAAATCTATGGGTTGATCTTCTGCCATGAGGGCTTTGAAATGCTTACTATTGGGCATTTATTTTTTTTTTAAAGATTATTTATGGTCACTAACTATTTAGTCACCTTTCCGTGTAGTCTTTTTCTCTCCTGATATTCCCATGTCAGCTGAAAATAGTATCAGGAGAGTACATTACGCAACCTTGCCTTCACTGTTCAGAGAAGAACACAACAGTTTCACTATACTAGTAGGTTTATTACATCAGAGATTGTGTATGATACTGGAAAAAGAGACAATCTGCTGGATCATTCATTGGAGCATTTCCTTTGTGTGAAAATTATTTTCCAGAGCAGATTTTATAATATTTTATCCAGTCTCAGTGTTAATTCCATAAGTGAACAAATACATCTTGTTCTCTTGGATTTTTTTCTGACAATTCAGCCTAATATTTGGTCTTTTCTTAATTAATTAATTTGCTTAAGAACAGTATTTCTTTGTGTTCCTAAAATTGATATTTTGTCTTAAAAAATTACTTTCATATCACGGCTTTCTGAAATGCTATGTGACTGAAATTTGATAAAAATTACTTTCAAAATTTCTCAAGTTGCATTGCACTCTGAAATACTTAATAATGAAAAGCTTTTTGGTTTGTTCTGGCTTTCTAAAGCTGTCTGAAAATTTCAGCATCAAGGAAATATATTCTCAATTGAAATGTTTGTTGGTTGTGCAAGTTTGCATTCTTTTAAGTTACTGTGAGTTAGCGACCTTTGTATAACTTCCTTTTGTTTCAGGAGGGCTTGTGATTGGTGGATTAGTGCATCCAGAAACACAATCTCACAGTAAGAATAAACAGAGGAAGGATCGTCACAAGCAGAAAACCAATAAAACAAGTATGAACACAGACTTTTTTCCTTTTGCTACTTAAAAAAAAACCTTAACTGTAATCCAGTACTCTATTGCTGTAAGATTTTATCCTGTAAACACTTGATTCTCTCTCCGGGTGAAAATAATTTTATAACAAAATCTATTAATGTGATGTGGAAAAACATCTTGTTCTTACTTTATCTGTAGCAATGCTGTATATTCTTGTTTTAAAAATGTTAACTTTTCAGAAGCAAGGAAGAAATACAGAACATACAGTAGGAAAAAAATAAACTGTACTTCGGTTTATGTTCAGATCATGATGCTAATGTGCACAGTTAAGGTATAAAAACTTGTGGTCATTTTACTGATACATGTAATATCACATCTGAAAAGGCAGTATGTGGTGTTAGTTGAGTCTCAAGCTTTTGTAGGTTAAATACAAACCCACAACATGGTAGGTGAAGGGGGAGCTTTAAGAACAGTTCATGAAATGGTTCAAAGTGGGCAATAAATCTGTGTTTAAACAAACAGGAAAAGGAAGCTTTGCTAGAGCCTCTATGGCCAGAAGATAATAGATATTTAGGTTCAGAAAAGAGAGTCAAAATTCAAAGGCCAAATTATTTGTGCTGTGCAGTCTGGAAGATGTTTCAATGCTGAAGAGCCTTTCTTTATGGGGAATATCTAGAGCTGTTGTTTGAAACTGAAACATTTCTCTGTGAAGTTATAGAGCTAATAAAACAAATGCTAACAAGCATGGAAAATGCCAAATGGTCCTAACACAGTTCAAAAACAAATCAGGGCTGAAATAATAATCAGAGAAATAAGGAAGAAAACAGTCACTATTGGTAAAAACTTCTGATTTTCTAGGGTGTTTCATGTGAATTTTATCCCTTAACTCAAGAAGAAAGTGGTAGGATTAGAGAAGGTTCAGGAAAAGCTCATCAAAAACATGAAAGGACAGTTGCTTCTGCACAGAAGCAACTTCTTAGTGAAGACTCCTCAGCCCTTAGGAGAGTTCTGTGGAGGCACGAGAAAGACCTATAAAATCACAAGTCGCGTGACAAAGGGAAATAGAAATAAATTGTTTTATTGACTTTTTTGTATGTTTATTTTTAAACACAAGAACTAAAAGGTGTGGCAGGAAGATACTGAGAGCTGGGTTCTTTAGCAGAATAAGGTGGCAATTCTCGCTATGTGCTTCCTGCCCTGTAATATTGTGGATAAAAATATGTAGATTCTAGACAAGATCTAGATACATTAACAGGAGACTTAACTATTAACAGCTCTACGTAAAGTGTGTGAGCTCCAGGTTAGAGGTGGGAAGTATTCCATGGAAGTGCCGTTACTCTGTTACCTGCTTTTGGCCACTGATGGGAGACAGGATCCTGGTCTAGATCAATCTAAGTACAGTTTACGCTGTAATATAAAAAATTTGCAGTGCATGTGTAATCTGAACTGGTAGTGACTGTTCGTGTTGTATCTTACAAGAGCTATTGGTTGCTTTGAACTCTCTGCCAGAAGAGATCAATTTCCTCTTGAAGAGACATCCATCCTCAGAGATGGTCTTTTTGCTCACATCCTTGAGCGTCAGTGATGCATATAGGGACTGTCAGCTGAGTAAAATTTCTGGCATGAATTCTCAAGTCTTATTGATACAATAAAAATTCTGTTGTTATAGCTATAGAGTTACACCTGATGCTTCTTTTTTATACGGAGATGGTTATGTTGGAACAGAGCTGTTCAAACACAGCAACTTTCTTCCTACCCCTGACTGTCTTGGTGTGAGGGTATTTAAGCAGCCAAGAGTGCCTACAAGTGCAACACCTTGCCTTTAACATGCTGCTTCTGGTTGCATTTAAAGAAATTTCCTGTGCAATGTAGAGCTAAAATTGTCTACTTATGAGAATTCTGCAAGAGAGCTGTGGGATATTTATTCTGTTGTGAACATTTTCCAGCATCTCTTTCCTGTTTCGAAAGTGTAGAACTGTCGTTGATTCTTAGGATATTTCCTGCTCTGGAAAGATCCTTTTTATTATATATCCTTTTTATTATAGAAATAGTCCTCACATTTACAACATACACTGAGATTCCGGTAATGGTATTTCTTGAGAAAAGAAAAACTGGACATGGGCTTAGTCTTTAGAATGCTTTATCTCTTAAGTCTCCTTTATCAGCAGTAGGTAAAAGCAAAAAAACTTGGTCTTCATACTTCATCCTGTATTTCATATCCTCTCAGCATCTGTTGCTAGCAAAGCACTTCTCTGAAAATACAGATACTTTTGAGTAAATACTGTTGTTAATAGCACAGGATAAATAGTTGGCATTCCCCTGGGAAATTTCTTAGGATTTAGAGTGCCTTCATCTCTTACACACAGAAATTATTTAAATGAAAATTACATTTTCAAGGAATTGTTATGGATGGTTTCCTTTTATTTAAATGAAGTATATTCAGTCTGTTTAGTTCACTTATGAAAACAATTTTAAGTACTTAACATGTGACATTAGAATTGTGGAAAATTTGTGGTTAAATAATTAAATATTTAAAATGCATAGTGGTAATTTTTCTGGTTTTGTTTTGGTTTCGTTGTTTCCTCAGATAGAAGAGAGATACCTGCAAGTTTGGATCACAAGCTAGCTGATACTTCTAAGCCAACCATTGTACTGGACCCAGTAACAAATGAGGAGGTAGTTCTAGGTGAGTTGAAGGGATGTGACCAAGGGACTTTGTGAATTATATAAGCTGTGTTTGGACTGATAGGAAAAAAAAATGGTTCATGCCACATTGGGCATTAAAAATGAGCTGTTAAAATATTCGTTGCTCTTCTGGAGAAAGTTCTGATGGAAACAAAAAGTTGTGATTTTTCAGCTAAATATTGAGTGTAGCTTTTGGAGATGTTGCACTGAAACAATATATAATGCACTGAGCAAGTAACAAGACTAATTATGTGATAGGATTAATGCTAATCTCCTGGACTTTTTTGTAGAATGTGTTAACACTGAAAGCAGTCACGCTTGCTCCTTCAAAGATGAAGCGGTAGAAATATACAAAAATTTGAATACATCTGTTTTTGCAACTGGTAGATTGATTTTGAAACCACTTAAAGAAAAGGGACACCAGTTTGTCCACATGGATACAATAGTAAGTGTGCTTTTTTCTCATTTTTATAAAACTGACTGTGTAAACAGGGGATCTTAGTGTGGTTGGAAGTAACATATGAAACTGACAGGTTTTTCAGGGGTTTTCCGTCCCATAATGCACGTAAACTTCAATTAATCATTTGCTGGAGGTACTTTGCATGCGCATTGCCCTCCTTTGTGTCATATTAAATCTGTATGTCTATGTTCATTCATTGTCTAGATCTTGCAGGCCAGACGGAAGTATCAAATAAATAAGTTGACCCCATCCCCCTTTTGAGTTGTGCATCTTATTTTTCAGCAGTGTTTGGGGAAAAAAAGGGATTGCAGTTCTGCCAGCTTATTTTGGTTTTTATCTTTGTTACAACGTGTGGAAATATTTTCTGGGATAAATTCTTTAAATGTTTGCAAAGGAAGCGTTGCTAATCTTAGAATCCTTTGGCTTTCATTAAGGCTTTCCATATTATCCGTGGCAAAATTATTGTTACATTACATAAGACATCATATTATCTGACTACAGGGGACTCCTTCTATGTTCCACCAGGTGAGTACATGTGTCTAAAACCAGTTTGTTAGAGGTGGTTGAGACTGAGTTAGTATGCTAGGAATCAAAACCAAACTGAGTGACTGAAAGATATATGGAATAAAGAGTGGAAAAGTATAGGGTTATGGAGAACACAACACTGGACATGGGTCGATAATCTAATTGTTGAATGCAATGATTCACATACTGAGTTGGCCTCAAAGTTTTGATGACACTACCAAGTTCTAAGAGTAAATTTCTCTTGATATTCTGATTCTGTCACTAGCTATAATGTTGGGAAAACAACACAGACAGCTTAATATAGTGATAGCTAATATAATTGTTTTGTTCATCATCTGCTTGCTGTTTTCTTCTATGTAAAATTATGAAAATCCATTTGGGTCAGTTCTCCGTGTTTTGTGCTTTGTGCTTGATATGTAGAAGGTGCGGAATGTCTTGTTGAATTGGCTGTAACTTTGTATGAGTTGTTGAACATTTAAAGACCTAATTTTGTCCTTCTGATATAAAAGTAACATGAATTCCATATGGGAAGCTGTCCATCAAGTGGTTAAGATACTAATCAGAAGATTTTGTAGTACTTGTAAAGCAGGCTGTTCATGAAGCTGTAGAAAGCTTTTGTATAGCTTTCTTGTGAAGAGGCTGTCTTAAAAAATGACAAATTAGCCCTTTTTTTCTGGTAACTTTTAACAATCAGCACAATGTTCTGATTGAGCAATCATTGTTCAATTAATGCTTGATGCTTTAAAGCTTTTTTTTTTTTATTTGGTGGTTATTCTTAAAAGTTATGGGCGTTTGCAGAGGCAATTTTTTGCTTTTTGGGAAAGTAGATTATAGAAAATGCTGAAAGTTTCATAGGACCATAAGGATCTATAGTTTATCTCCATTCCTTCCTGCTTCTTCCTGGCTGGTCTTAGTATGGCTGGATGGGCAATGCAATGTTTGTGGCAGGTGATCTCTGTAAGTCACTGTGTGGCTCTATATGAATGTTAGGATATTGTTCATTCTCAATATTCAAAGCCTATTAGATGATACTATTTTGTGGTCTTGTTAATGAGCAAATCTCAAGTGAAGATCTGCAGCTAAGTTTCCATGTGCAGATTTTATTGGTAGTTTCTATAGGAATAAATTAAATTCAGTCACCCTAAAGTTTTATTGTGGGTTTTGAGAGCTGAGAGCTCAAGCCTGTTACATTCTTTTCAGTAAAAATTTTCTGAGCAAAGATGCACTTTATTTTTTCCACAGGTTAAAATAGATGACACTAGCTGTATTCCCTGTCATCTCTTTGAAATATAATGACCTGCCTGTAAGAGTGGCGTCCTAGATTAGGAGCTAATTTTTCTTCAGTTAAAATATGTGAAAGAAAAATACACTTGGCTGAAGATAGGACAGAACTTGAAAAATTGCTAGTGGCTCCTGAAGAAAACTTACTCTGTTTTTATTTGTAGGAAATGGATATAACATACGTAATCTTCTGAATGAAGAAAGTATTCTTCTCTTCACACAACTCAAAGTCAGGTGAAGAACCTTCTGCAGAGAAGTTTACTGAAACACTTGTCAAGCTTTTGTATGTTCTGGAGTTCTTTTTACATACAAAAAATGTTGGAGTGTGCCCACCTTAACATTACCAATTAAAACAGAGCAGGTGAAATCAACATAAGAAGAGTTGAGAACAAAACTGAAAGAACCTCAGTAGTTTGCTGTCAAACTAAAATGAGACACTGAAGGGCCTCGCTCTGCATCAGTTACTGTTCCTGTGCCATCCAGTGACAGAAAGATACAAGTATAAAATGTATGGGTATATTTATTGTTCCAAATTGTATCAATATGCTTAATCTCCCTAAAGATGCTTAGCACTTGAAAAAATGTTGACATCTTCAGCTAACATCTGATAGATAGTCTTAACAACTGCCTGGTACAAACTGCTTAGAATAATCTCTATTTAAATGATGAACCTGCTGTTTGCATTCCAGTAATTGTTGTCTGGGAGATGGGCTGCTGAAATGTTTGTGTGCTGGGGTCCAGCCGCCTTCTAAATATGCTAATGACAGGCATTTGTTCCTTGTCTGGCAGCTGTATGATTAGTGCCTCCAGTTCCAATAGTAAAGCAGGAGCTTTTAAGTAGGAGCTTATCAGTTGTGTCTTTTGTGTGGAAGCTGTGGCCTGATTAGCTGTGAACATTGTTGATAGCTTTATTTTATATAACAGCGATAGGTCATTGCCAAATGTATTACTTTAATATCTCCTTTTGATTTCCTTGCTGTGTTCCTGGATAGTAATGAGGACCTTTGGGAAAGCTGTAATTATACTGTATACTCCAGAAGCCAAGTCTAGACAGCAGATGGTATACATAGCATTTGTCTCCCAAGCTCTTCAAGGTTCCTTCTGGCTGAAGATAAACTACAGCTATTCTGATAGGGTGCTTTCTCTCTCTGGTCACTGCTATCCTCAAAGAGAAGGAGATAAGGAAAACTGAATTGGAATCAAGAACTTTTAAGGATTTGAGGATTGAGTATTGACCTCATAAACGGTTTGGCCATGATCTTTATGCTAAATCTAGAGTATACATTAAAGTAGGAAAAATGAATTGTCTTTCAGGTGCCAGCTAACTTTGTGTGCCCGTGAAAGGGTTGGACACCAAGATTTCTGTTGTGCTTCTGTGAAAGATCCTTTAGACTGGGGAGTTTGAGATAATACTTCTTGTCATTCTCTTTCAAGTAGTAGTTCCTATAGCTGGTGCATACTGACAGTGGAAATACTTGGTAGATGTTACGTGACATCTTTTCATTCATGTCTAGGTCACAAGCAACTGGGAAGATGAAATAGGAACATGCCTTTTGCCATTTAGTTCTGCCTCTGTCTTGATACGAACTATTTGTATCAGCGTTCAGACTACACAGAAGGGACTTATTTTCCCAGCGTCAACTTTTGTAAGCAGTTTGAGTTAAAATAAAAAAAAAGTCATTTAGTTACTAGATGTGAGTTTGATGTTGACAGCTTTTCTGAATTTTGTGCTTGAGATGGTCTCTTCAAGGTCAGCAAGATTCAAATACTGTCCTTTTTGTGTTGGAGCCATACCAGCTGCCAGGCGGGCACACATGCTGTCTCCACTGCTTGAAGGGATCCCACCCACTAAAATGTTTAGTTTTTAAATCTTTCAGCTCCTCAGGCCTGCAGAGGTCTGGAAATTTGCCACTTGGAAAAAGAGTAGAGGGCCAGCATTAAACCCAAGTCTCTGCTTCTAACTCAAGCATGTCTCCCAGCAGTCAGGCCATGGATGTGATGGTCTCTGATCCCAGCAGCTCATTGGTTCCAGTTGAAAGTCAGAACAAGAAAACATTGCAGTTGTGTTAAAGGCCAGGTAGTTCAGAATGAAAATACTCTGCATATTTTCTTCAGCGTTACCTGTCTGCAGATTGAGTAGCAGAAGGATGGATGCTTTGTTAAGGGTTTAGTCAACATGTATGGACTAGGGAGCTCATGGCCCTAAAGAAAGCGTGGATGATGCTGTGACAGAACTCAGCAGACTGCTGCTTGCCAGTGATGTGTTTTCATTTGGTGGACTTAGATGAGAAGTGATAGGTTAACTCTTCTCATATCATGCACTGATGTGTCTTCCCCCACTGCACTGTACTGGCGCTCTGCAGCAAGGTTTTGAGTCGGTTTTCTTTTAGGTCAAGAGTAAGTGGTGAGAAATATGTCCTTCAGGATGCTTCCTTAGGCAGAAGTAACGTGCAGACCTTTTCCTGACACAGACTGGAAAGTGCAGGTGTTCAAATGTAGGTTTGAGGTCAGCATGCCTGTTTGTGTTTTCCTAATTCTGTGTCTGTGAGCATCAACAGAATAGGGTGGATTTGGTAAAGTATGTCGCTTTTTAGTCTGGATGGGTTTGTTGCTTTCTGGCTAGTTGGTTTCTTGGGAGAGATGTCCCGTGTGATTCGAAGACAACATTTTGTAGTTGGACTATGTCTCAAAATGCTTGTGTTTTACTTCTTTTTTAAGAAGCAATACCAGTTGTGCCAAGGGATGTTCTCTGGAATATTGCTGTAGCTTAGCAACACTTCTACTGTTTGTCAGTAGATGGGGCTTCAAGCACAGCTGTTTGTCCTTTGCTGGCCTCTGTGTTCCATCAGGGTCTGGTTTTTGAAAGGGAGGAAGAAGTGTGTTACAGGTGGAGAAAAATTCAGTTGAATTCTGTTGCAAGGAGATGTAAATCAGTTGCCATTAACAGTAGGACTTGGTACTGAATGTTGCTGGGTTCATTCTGGTAGCGTGGAGCTGCAACCACTTTCTCAAAATTGTTTTTTAAATCATTAGTGCACTGCAGGAGTTGTTGAGATAAGTTGCTTGCTGTTGGCCTGGATTACATTTTAATTTTTTTTCTTCAACTGGACACTTGTACAAAATTTGCTTCTGTGTCATTAGCCTGAATATAGAGCGGGGAGGTGCAAGAGCTGATGTTTCATCTCTGCCTGGTATTGTTTTGGCTGCATTTTTGTGTACATCAGGCCAAATTGGATGTTGCAAATAAAAAAGCCTTTTCCGAAATGTGAGAAGTTTGCATTCTTCTTCCTGCATATGTGTGATTCTTTTTACCAGAATATTTTCTACTCTGCTGAGTAATCTCACTTCCACTGGCTACTGTAGTTTAGCCAGGTTTTTGTTAAGCTAGGCTGACACTGGTTAGCCAGTGTTCCCTGTGGTAGAGTGAAGTTGGGAGCATTGTTGTGTAAGAGACACGGCCTTTTCTACTGACTGTGAGATATACATACTGTTCCTGGAGGACGCATAGTGATATCCTGGAGGATATCCCTGGTTTAGTATATTAATTCATTGCTTTCTTTTAACAATAATTGAGAGAGCTGGAAACAAAAGCCAAGTCACGTATTTCAGCTTCATGTTAGTAGGTGCATGTGTTCTGTAGTAGGTACTGTGGTAACATCCAGAGACTTGTTTTAAGGAGCTTAACTGAGTAGTTCCACCACAATAAAACATCAGAGTTTTGAAGGCTTTGGCTCCCTTTGAAAAAATTACAGGTTAGTAGGTTCTTTTGCAGATCTATCTTTTTGTAGTTCCATTTGGTTAGAAAGCTGTTCCTGTTTTACTAAACAAAGCTTTTTGCATCTTAGAGCAGCAGAAGAATAATTGCAGAACTGTCAGATGTGTATGCACATCCGTATTTGTACAACTCTGTAAACATAAAATAGGAGATTGTGAGCTGAGTAATTACAGAAAAAAATAAACAGGACCAATAAAACAAACTGTTGAGGCACATATACAGCAGCTTCTCTTTTTCAAGTGCACAGCTAAATTGGTTATCTGCAGATGATTTTAAATTAACATTTGGAGAATACAATAAACCTAAAGAGCTATTTCCTCATTTCATAACAGCCGAAAAGGCATTTCAGCATGAAGGAATATTTCTTACATTTTTACTGATATATAGACTCTGCATTATGTCTTTTGTAATACAGGATTTACTTTAAGTTGTGATTGATTGCAGATAATGCATCTAACTGAAGAGCATGGACCATGCCTCTTTAATGGTATTGACAGCTGTTGTAACTGAATATCTTAATCTTTCCAAGCTGGCACATTTCCTTTGCAGAATATCCTGTCACTTCGTGGATGTTCACAAATTCAGTCAGAAGAGATCCCAAAGCCAAACTTTTCTCAGATTGCATGGACAAGCTTCATTTAGGATTTGACAACCAGAGTGATTCCTATGGGTCAATTCTACGATGAAAGCAGTGGTTGATCATCAGTCAAAACAGTCAGCTGCAGATTATTAGGGAAGGAATACATTAAAAGGTGTGCCTCCAGAGCTGCCCTGTGTCCTTAAGCCCACCCACAAAGCTCCTGTTCTGATCTGCTTCAGTTGAACTTCTGTGCCCAAGTAAAGGTGCACACAAAAGGTTGTAAAACCTCGTGTACTTTTCACTTCTTCTGCAGTCGTCTCTTGTATGGAGCGCAAGAGGAGCAATGATTGAAACAAGGAGCTGGAAGAAGCAAAGTGTTTACTTTGTCAGTCTGACTGTTCAGTTGAGATACAGATCTGGAAGTATTCACAGGAAAAAATATTAATGTCCAGAATAAGACTTTTAACTTATCTTTGCAGCTTGATAGCTAAGGACTTTTAAATTTGAAAAGTGAAGAATTCCAGTACTCTTGACTAGTACATAGGAAGTTTGTTAAGGGGTTGCAGTAGCTGTTAACAGACATTATTTCATTTATCTTATTAAATTTTTTCATTGTCCTGGTGTTTAAAGTTGTCTTTTCCTGAATTTTCAGCAACAGTAACTGTGAAAGCCTTTGACACCATCTCCCACAGCATACTCCTGGAAAAGCTGGCAGCCCACAGCTTGGACAGGGGCACTCTGTGCTGGGTTAGGAACTGGAGGGCCAGGCCCAGAGAGTGCTGGTGAACGGTGCTGCATCCATTTGGCGGCCGGTCACTAGTGGTGTCCCCCAGGGATCAGTGTTGGGCCCAGTCCTGTTTAATGTATTTATTGATGATTTAGATGAAGGGATAGAGTGCACCATTAGTAAGTTTGCAGATGACACCAAGCTGGGGGACAGTGTCGATCAGCTGGAAGGCAGGAGGGCTCTGCAGAGGGACCTGGACAGACTGGAGAGCTGGGCTGATTCCAATGGGATGAGGTTCAACAAGGCCAAGTGCCGGGTCCTGCACTTTGGCCACAACAACCCCCTGCAGTGCTACAGGCTGGGGACAGAGTGGCTGGAGAGCAGCCAGGCAGAAAGGGATCTGGGAGTTTGGATTGACAGGAAGCTGAACATGAGCCAGCAGTGTGCCCAGGTGGCCAAGAAGGCCAATGGCATCCTGGCCTGGATCAGGAACAGTGTGGCCAGCAGGAACAGGGAGGTGATTCTGCCCCTGTACTCNTGGGCCCCCCAGTTCAGGAAGGATATTGAGGTGCTGGAGCAGGTCCAGAGAAGAGCAACCAGGCTGGTGAAGGGACTTGAGCACAAGTCCTATGAGGAGAGGCTGAGGGAGCTGGGGTTGTTTAGCCTGGAGAAGAGAAGGCTCAGGGGAGACCTCATCGCTCTCTACAACTCCCTGAAAGGAGGTTGTAGCCAGGTGGGGGTTGGTCTCTTCTCCCAGGCAACCAGCAGGAAGACAAGAGGGCATGGCCTTAAGCTCTACCAGGGGAAGTTTAGGTTAGATATTAGAAAGAAATTTTTTACAGAGAGAGTAATCAGGCACTGGAATGGGCTGCCCAGGGAAGTGGTGGATTCTCCGTCCCTGAAGGTTTTTAAGATGAGGCTGGACGTGGCACTTAGTGCCATGGTATAGTAACACGGTGGTGGTCAAGGGTTGGACTTAATGATCTCAGAGGTCCTTTCCAACTCATCTGATTCTATGATTCTATGAAATGAAAATTGATCAAGATGGGAGATGCATGATAACGCTATGTGTATATGTACTGGAATCAGCATGCCATAAAGAGGGAGAGAAAAGGAGTGATGTGAGAGGTCTAAACATAATGAAGGTTGTATTAGTGTCCAAAGGTCTTGCAGACTAGGTTATGCAAAGGGTTTTAAATGAAACTCAATAACTTTGGAAAGAGATAGATATGGGTAAGGGTTTCTGGTGTTGGTGCCATGAGCACCATGTTGGTGCTGTCTGTACTGGTAACCTGCCCTCTTGGTTTGGGATTCTAGTAGGGATATGATTAGTTGGGCCTAAGATCACTATGTCATCCTCTCTAAAATTACAGCATTCAGCTAATGAGCATGATGTATAATTCACTGAAAAAGAGACCTGAACTTACTGAAGTTTATCCTTTCTTTATGTTAGCAACATTTTTGTGTTGTAGTACAGTGGGAGTAATTCCAAGAAATGAAATTTAATAATGAAAAAGTTTTTTTCAAACACAGTCTGAACTTTGAATTTTATTGCTGACGAAGAGGGAGCTCCCCTAGGATTCAGTAGTCTATACACTGAAGAAACTGAGTAGTTCTCCTATATTTCAGTTAGTGCCAAGTCAGCTCTGAGGCTAATTAATCAAAACAAATTTACAATTAAGCCCAGGAAGGAAGACTAATTAACTAGACAGTTAAGAAAAGTGCTGAAGAAGGGAGCAACCTTAAGGGGAAAGTATGAGACTCCCAGTACTGGCCCATGAAGGACAATTAAGTGATAATTGCAGAGAAATTTTTGCATCCAGCAAATGCTGTCTGCCTTTTATTATGGCTGATTTTTCTTATTAGTAGAAGCAGACATTTGCCTGATGAACAACTAAGCTGTACTGTGCACTCTTAAGGTAATTCAGAGGTAAAGCAGAGAGGTCGCTGCAGAAATAAATTAGAACAGAGCTCCCATACTTGAACAGTATTTTAGGTAGTGAAAAAGCCCTGCTGTGTTTCAAAGACAAACTTACTTCAAATGTTTTCTTTATTTGCCTTTTCATTTTGTGGCATACAGACTCCATGTCAGCATCCTGTTTAACTTTTCAAGCACAATTTTCAAACAAATTACATTGAGGGAACTATCAGAATTTAGAATAGCTTCGTTTTGTTCATTTGCTCACCCCACTGAAGTTCACAGAAATCATTACCTTGTCATGAAGTGGTTCTGTCACTTACATCTTTGTATTGGGTTTGCGTGGCCAGGTAGTTTTGGGGGGTGAGTGGGCTACTGGTGGGGCATCTGTGAGAAACTGCCAGAAGCTTCCCTCATGTCCGACAGAGACAATGCCGACTGTCCCCAGTGCGGACCCGCCACTGGCCAAGGCAGTCAGAGATGGTGGTAGCGCCTCTGTGATATCCTTTAGGAAGGAAAAAGCGCTGCTGTACAGAAGTAATTATGGACAGAGAAGAGAGGAGTGAGAATATGTGAGAGAAACAGCCCTGCAGACACACAGGTCAGTGCAGAAGGAGAGGGAGGAGGTGCTGAAGCTTGAGATTCCCCTGTATCCTTTTGTTATGTTTTCTACCCCTCTGTCCATCTGAGGAAGGGGAGTGATAGAGCAGCTTTGGTGGACACCTGGCATCCAACCAGGGTCAGTCCACCACAGTCCTGCACCCAATCCTGCATGACATACTTGTGGTTTTTGATGGGAAAAAAAAGGAGGGACCTGTAACAGGAGAACTGTTTTTACTGAAAATTATTTAGATTCTCTTCTGAAGAACTGCTTAAGCTTGCAAAGCTAATCTGTGGTGAGATGCTGAGGGTTGTAAATGAGGTGCATGCCCCAGACCTCCTGTGTCCCTCCCTGCTCATTTCCATTGAACTGTGATGCTAATGTAGTACAACATCTCTCTTAATCAATTTGACTTAGCATGGGCTAAAAATTTGCTTAAATGTCCACCTTTTTTTTTTTTTTTTTTTTTTTGAGCCATNCGTTAGATTGGGTAAAAAATTTGTTTAAAGTCCTCCCTTTTTTTTTTTTTTTTTTTTTTTGAGGCATTTAACTGGAACTTGAATTATTTCAGAAATTGCAATGAAGCGTTGTATCCTCAAATATGAATAAAAATTTTTATAGTAATTTCCTTTTCTTCATGAAATTCCATGTGTACATGCTGCCACTGTGATGTATTATATCCTTCTGTAGAAGTTGGTGGTTGTGTACTTGAAGGATCTGTCCAAGGTGCACATTTGTCTCCTTTTTTCTTCTTCCTTCCGCTTGGAACAGGCTGTGGAATGAGGCATTCGCCTTCTACTGTTTCAGCTCAGCTGCTGTATCAAGTTTCAATCTGCTCCTTCATTTTTTGTCTTGCTGCCTAAACTAATTTCTTGCCCTATTTGGATGCATCTCCCTTACCAAAGGTTTCTTTTTTGTCTTTTTGCTGCTTGCTGGGGTTGAATAATTTTTTGAACTCAGTTCCAGGTATTTGAATTATTTCAGATGTGTTCTTGTGCCTGAAGGTTCCTTTGCTACCTCTCCTACAAGTTTTGTACAGGGCCTGGCAAAGCTCCCAATTTTCACTCTCAGAGAAGCGATGGAAAGTTTTCTTTGGCCTCCATTCTTTGTAAGGGTTTTGTGTAGTTTTAATCCCTAGAAGGTCATCTTAGGATGTCACTAGCAAGGTGTTTGCTGTTGTCATCATCTGCTGTTTTCCTGGCTGCAGAAGCAGAACTGAGACTGCTTCAGGCTTCCGTGGTTGCCCTTGAACCTCATCCATCTGTTGAGGCTGGCTCTTCAGTGCTGAAAGAATCCATCCCAGCACTGTTCCCCTTGGCCAGATTTGTCCTAGAGCCTTGTAACTGTGCTTTTTGCTCCTCTTCTAGCACTAATTCAACGTGCTGGTGACTTCTTTTGCCTTGGCACAATCTTGCCATGGCTCTGCCATCACTTAGGCACCACGCCATACCCTGATTTTTTGTTGGCAGGCTAGTCCAGGCATTCACCTGCTCTTACATCTTAATTCCTCTTGCCAGTGGGAATGCCGTTTGGCATCAGCTGGTTTTGGCACAGAGGTCTAGCATGGCAGCACATGCCCACTGCTGCAGATGTGGGTCTGGATGTAAGTGCCCTCTCACTCCCTGTTGCTACTTGACTTTTCTGGGAGATGCCAGGAGAAAGCAATCTTCCTGGGCTTTGATGTTTCTGCGGTGTCTAAGAGGGAGTCTAGACTGAATGAGCTGTAAAGCTTGGGTGGCCCCTAAGGATCAGCTTCACACACTTCTCTTGGAGATGGTGCTGAGACCTGCCAAGCTCATTTGACATATCCTTCCGTGTGGAACCGCTCTGTCCACATAGTTCAGAATCTGTTATCTCTGTTCTATCCTATTTAGTGCCATGGGTGAAAGTGTGTATTTCGAAAGCAAATGTACACATTTGGCATCCTCATTGCTGTGGTAGCTTAGCAGAGGTCAAGAGGTACAGAAGAGATCAGGAGACAGAAGCTCGTATGTGGCAAAAGAGAGCTTACCTGTATCCAGTGCAACTGGCTCCAGTTCGACCTGCTTGAGCAGGAGTGTTGGACCAGATGACTTCCAGAGGTTCTGTCCAACCTTAGCCATGCTGTGAAGTTGGAGACTCCCATGCTGTGGAAGCTGCTCTTCTAGAAGTATAGTTGATGCTTGTTTTGGGAAGACCCTGATGCTGTACACCTCAACTGGAAAGTGGCCTTTTCTGTGTCACACAGCAGGCCATCCATGTGGCAACCGGGGTGTGGGGTGTGCCAGAGCGCTTGGCTGCTGGTGAATGGCCACTGCTACCCGTTTCTTCGAAGTGAAGGACAAAACGTGTACTGAGTTGTGCTACAGCTGTCAGCCTTGACTTCCCCTTTCTGGTCTTTGCTTTGAGGAATCCCTCTAAGGTAGACACATACCTACCTACCTGGGTTTGATGAGAAGTCCACTGCTCGCTTTGGGGGAATTAAGCTAAACATCTTCTGCGTGTAACGTTTTACAATAACGTATTTTGATAGTGTTATTTTCACTTAAAAGTCTTAACAGCAAGTCTTCATTCTGTGTGGGCTTTAAACCAGCTTGAAATTTGGCATCTTGCGCAGTCCAGGCTATCAAGTGGCTGCTTTTCCCATATAACTCTACATGTGGACTAGCAGTCCTCAGCTGTGACTTGATGTGGTGAGTTGCATCAGACATTTTTCTCTCAGCAACAGTTGTAATTCTTGAATATTTTCCCTACTGTAAGCAGTTTTGTGTGACCTTTGGGACTGTGGACCAGAGATTGGGGACCGTTTGTGTAAACCTGAGTTTAAATGAATTAAAATACACACAAGATTTCTATAAAAATAACATGAAACTTGCATGCAAATTAAATACTGAGGCCTCTTAGTCCTTCACAGAATACAGCATTTCAAATTAGAAATAGGAAATTGAGGAAATACATGCAGAGCAAGTGTAAGTGCCACAACCAGGTGTGATTTTGACAGCTTCAAATTTTGCACAGATGAACACATTTGTCAGAGACCACTGTTAGTTAAATTAAATTAGGCTAATGTGCTCTTTTGAGCATAATTGAAATTATACTAATATTTTTATTGATTTGCCACCGGAGTAGGAGAATGCTCTGATGTCCTTGCTGCTGTGAGTACAATTTGCTGTTGTTCCACTTTACTGTCAAGTAATTCCCCAATATTATGGCACAGATAGGCCTATTTTTAACTGTGTTAATTTGAACTAATTTCTGCTCTTTTTATAATGTAGACCAAAATCAAGAAGTATGTTGTTGGATACCTCTTCCTCATAACTTTACCTGCAAATTGAAGATCATCTAATGCAAAGGAGTTCTAAAGAACACTGAATGTTTTCACCTGACACTCCAGTTTTAGGGGCATGTTGTTTCATTGATCTATAGATCTTTCTTCTCTGTAAATAGTAAATAGATAGCTTGTTGCAAATTATTTTTTCCTTTGTATCAATAAATATTAAGTAATGTAAATCAGTTTTGATCTCTTGGATTTTAAATAATTTTAGAATTGATTTTCTAGCATTCCATGTGGTTTTGAAAATGCAGGTACTTGTATGAGTTTGACTTGTAAATATTTATAGATAATGTGAGTTATCTTGAGTGGCTTCAAAGATGTCACCAACTGAAATGTTTCAGCTGTTTCTTTGGAGTTGTTTAAACTTTTAAAAGGGGTTGGAAAGTAGTTTCCATAGGAAAGAATCATAGAATCGTTAAGATTGGAAAAGACCTTTAAGACCATTGAGTCCAACCATTAACCCAGCACTACCAAGTCCATCACTAAACCGTGTCCCTAAGTGCCACATCTACACGTCTTTTAAATACCTCCAGGGAAGGTAATTCCACCACTTTCCTGAGCAGTCTGTTCCAATGTCTGACCACCCTTTCAGTGAAGAAATTTTTCCTTATATCCAATCTAAACCTCTCCTGGTGTGACTTGAGGCTGTTTGCTCTTGTCCTGTCACTTGTTACTTGGGAGAAGAGACCAAGCACCACCTGGCTGCAGCCTCCTTTCTGGTAGTTGCAGAGAGTGAGGTGGTCTCCCCGGAGCACTTGGCCTTGTTGAACCTCAGATACCAGTGCAGATGAGATTTGAAAAAACAATGTTCCTAGTTGACAGGGGCTTTGGTTGCAGTTTGAATCCCTGGTAGGTGCAGAATTCTTTCAGTTTTCAAGTAAATCTAAACACAGCCACATTCTGCTACAGCACCATGATCATTCAGTACTCTTCATGTTTGGTATGTGATGACTTACTCTCTCCTCCACATTTTCTGTGAAATTTTCAAGGTGTTACCATTTAGCTGGAGATGGTGCTCCCTGAGAACAGGTCTTGCATAGTCATCCGAGAGAAATAAAATAAGAGCACCTCCCATCCCCTCAGGAAAATACGGTCCATTAGTTTTTCATTTGCCAGGAGCATTAGTTTTTAATATTTTTCCCTTTCCCTCTTTCTCCTGGGAATATCAATCTGCATGGATTTATTATTAATTCCACAGCAATGAGCTCATTTTCTCAGAAACCTTTACAGGAAGAGGTAAAAGTAGGTCTCCCCAGGAATTCCTTAATATCCAAATTAAACTGAAATATCCCTGTTTTTGTTGCAAGTGTTGTAGGGTTGTCCAGCATTTAAAGCTTGGGAGTGTGGATCAGTATTGAAACAGTTCTTTGAGGTGAGAGGTTGAGGAAAAGTCGTCAACGGCATATTATGCTATGAATGATAGTGTATTAAGTTATGTAAACATTGGAGAGAAAGGGAGCAAGATGGGGTTTTCCACTCCTGGAAAGTTCTGGGAGCTCTGTTTATAACACTCACTCCTGTCAGCCATGCCGAAGGAGAATGGTTAGCATTTTGCCAGTGATAGCCCTGCTGAAGGGCAGCATTTCCACCTGCAGTTCTCGTGGCTCGTCAAGCCCTGTCTCAATTCCAATAAGTATTTACCATTATTTGAAGCAGCGAAGAATCTGGCTCTACAGCTCAGCCACCTGTGGCCTCTTCTGCGTGCTGGGTAAGTGCGCACCTTGTGTCTGTCTTACTTGTGTCCTTTGAGCTGTGCAAAATGGGAAGGGGAGGACGGTGCTGTCGTCCAGAGAACCCAAACCTGACGTGCCTTGAGCGCTGTTCTGTCCTGGCCAGCTGCTGCGTGGGTTGCTTTGTAGGGTCCCTTGAGCAGAACCTGGATCTGGGGTCTCTTTTTCCTCACCCTGACTTGTTCAGACAGGGTCATGCTCTCTTGTGCTCGTGGTCAGTCATGAGGAATCAGGAATGGTTACTGCTTTTTTTCTTTGCAGTGTTTCTTCCAGAATAGTCTGTCACAGTTTCTCATTAATTGGCTCAAACCAATGCATTGGACAGAAACAGGAATAATCACATAGATCATGAGCTGTATTTTGATAGTCAGGAAGATTGTTAATACATCTTTTTCTTTTGCCTGCCTTAACCTGGAAGAATCAGAACATTTGCCCTTCCTGTGCCAATTAGACTCAGTCATAACTTCACAGAAGGAGGGCAGTTCCAGCAAAATCTGCACAGTGACCCAGTATTAACTTTTTGGAAGCAAGGAGCTTTGTCTGTTACATAGCTGTACTGTTTGAAGCTTGCCATGTCACTGGAAGGTCTAAAAAGTTTGAGGAGCTGTAAGAAGTGATAAACCAGCAACGTGCACAGTTCATAAGGGCCACAACAGAAGCTGAGGCTGAATTTTTCTTGCATGTAAAAGAAATTCAACTTAAATCTTTTTATCTTGGAGGATAAAAAGTACTGGTCTTAAAGTCATCGGGCTTTCTCCACTGCACAGCAGGAGGAGGTAGGTTATCCCATAGCCTAAACCAAGGGAAGGTGCTGGTGGTTATACTGTAGCCCAGTTGTGAGCATGGCATGTGCCACAAACCAGAGAATCGCTGCTTGGGGATTACCAAGCCTGTCCTGAGCTCGTGTGCTTATTTGTGCCTTGAGATGCATTCAACACAAAGGCAAGTGCTGGTACCCGGGACTTGAGAGCAGACTTGAGAGACACTTCACATTGTCCACATGGTAGAAGAGATTATTAAAAGTCACATTTATTAAATGTCTTTGGCAGCTCAGTGTTGGTTTTACTATTGAAGTCCCTTGTGTATTTTCAGTATCTCGATTTAAACAGTTCCTCTCCTGCAGGAAGCCACTCGGTCACACTGGTATGTGGTCTGCTGGTGCACAACTGCGACTGCTTTCTCGTGGGATTCAGCTGTTACTAAAAAAAGACTTTCATTTCTCTGCAGATAAACAGGTTTAACTTGTCCTTGTTAAGGATCATGTGATTTTTAATTTTTTTTTTCTGCTTTTCTGTTTTGAACTCAGTATTATCCACACACATGCTTAACTGAAAGAATATATATCAAACCAGTGCCAAATGGTTTTGCAGCCTAAGGAAATAAGATGAAAGTGGACGAGGTGCAGAGAGCTCTCCCAGCTGCCTCCCTTCGCTTTGGGGAAAGCTTTCCTGTGCCACAGTATCCTTGCTGTGCTTCAGGTGCTTCCCCAGCCTGGTGGAGCTCTGCCATGCATCAGTCCTGCTGCCATCACATCCGCTTTCTACTGCTCTGAGATCCCAATCTGTGCAAGAGGCAGAGAGAAGCCCGTTTCCAGCTCAGGCTGACTGTATTTAGTATTTTTTGTTAATTTTTTTTTCTTTCCAAATGAAGTGAATCTAACTAATCTGTAGGATTCACAGATGAGAGTTCAACCAGCCCCGAGAATCATGGGCTTGAAGTCCTATGCTTGATTATTTTACAGTTATGGCATTAAAATCAGGCTGCTTTAGGTTACTCTGCTAAATGTTGCAGAAAAAAAGGGGACTTGGACCAGCACTGAGCCAAGCAAACTCAAGCAGGGGGTAGCCTGGTACTTACTGCTTAGGGTTTCCCTGCTGTTGGTCCCATTTCTCCCTCAGACTCACAGACACACCGGCTGGAGTGTGTGAACATTTCTGAACTCAAAAAAGTATTAACATGGTGGCTTTTGGACATTGATGTCTTTTCCCTTCTCTCCTTGAAGGGAATGCAGGCAATTTGACCAAAACAAACAAGTCAGAAGACTGCACTTGGCTTTCAAGCGTGTTTTTTTCCAGATTTGTTATGTAGCTGACATCACCTCTCTCTGAATGAATGAATGCTGTGTTGTTTTGGCATGGGGTTTATTCACACTTTTGTTAGTGGTTCAGCCTCCAAAAAAGCTTTTAATGCCATACCCCTGCACTTCGTGGCTAGCACAGAAGCTGCTAAAATAATGCAGGAAAAAATGGACAAAAAACCCAGTCAAAATATGCTGAAAATATGTTTTGAAGGAGTTTTTTCTCAGGTTTAAGAATGCCTGTTGCTCTTTTCCTTTTTCTTGTGTGCCACGGCTCCCAAGGGCCAAGCTTCTGCAGAGGATCGAAGGCACATCCTTGGAGCTGGCTGCAGGACTGTGCCTCTGCTGAAGGCCAGCCAAGTGGCCTGTTCCAAGGGTGGTGGTGCCATCTGCCTTCCACCATCTCCAGGCCGATGTGACGGATGCTGTTTCCTAGGGAGCGAACCTTGCTGTGTCACGCTGGGCTCTGGAAGGCAGGTGTTGGAGGAGGGAGGAAACCAAGCCAAGCTTACAGCTGTTGAAGGGATGCATAGAGACTATACTCAGCTGCATCCCTGCTCTGCTCAGGAGGTACCTGCTCGTTGCTGGTGCACACAGTTCTGCTGTGGGCAATGTTCGCTTTTTAGCTGGCTCTGGTTTTGGGGGCTCTGTTATGCCCAACAGATGTCTTACTCTTTTCTGTTATCCAGTATCTCTGTGCTGAGCCTACTGCCCTCCTCTGACTTACCTTTTCAGAGGTTTGTTCCTGCAATCCTGCATAGTGCTTTCTTTTGATTATGGTTGGTATTTTTCATTAATTGAGGAGAGGTGTGTCATCTTGTTTATATCCATGGAAACTGGAGCCATGGGTTTTGAATTGCTAAATTTATACCTAGGCAGAACTGCTATTGCAGTCAGTGCCTGCTCCATACAGGCATATGTTTTTATTTTGAGAACCTGTGTTTACAAAAGGTAGCAACTGAAATCTTTGTTTTAGAATCTTCTTTATAGCCAAACTGCTGCAGTCTGAGTGCTGCAAGGTTAGTGGAGCACATACAATGATGCTGAGCTTCTAGCCCAAAAGTCAACAAACTTAGTGCCTCTGCAGGTGAAATTTTATTTCTTTTATGGCTGACAATTAAGAGGGTGACTTGAATGAGATCATATATAGGAAGGAACTAATATTTAACTCAATCTCTTCTCTGAATAATAGCAAAACCAAGGCTCTGTATTCACTGATGCAGAATAGTCGTCCTTTCTGGTTGCATGCCTTGCATTCCTTCATCAGGTATGTTATTCAAGCTCTGTATGGGGAGTGGTACGTTTCTCCCATACTCTGTAAATGAAGTTTTGTGATCATAAGGCATAGCTTCTGTTTTCCACTAGAGGCCAATGAAGTGCAGGACAAGGCTGCTGCAAGGTTTTCAGCAGAAAGCCCCATCTTTTTTTTCCCTTCCAGACCTGTTGCTGAACTGTTGTATTTCCATCTTGATGATTATGTCTTCTTTTAGAAATGGTTCTCCCTCTAATGAAGTGGAATTCAATTGCTGTCTTCCTTCCAGTGTTTTTTTCCAAAACCTTCAAGAAGGTAGAGAGTTGTCCTTTTGATTTGCTGCTATGTATTCCTTCCACGTTTTCAATTCCTAGCTGTTAAC
This sequence comes from Oxyruncus cristatus, assembly GCA_013399855.1. Classification (NCBI taxonomy): domain Eukaryota; kingdom Metazoa; phylum Chordata; class Aves; order Passeriformes; family Cotingidae; genus Oxyruncus; species Oxyruncus cristatus. The sequence continues at coordinate 1,003,749 of VXAY01005702.1, forward strand.
TATGTAGCAACCTCTTTTGAAGGAAAAAAAAAAAAAGCTATGGAAACAGCGGGTAATAGAAATGCTTTGGACTTTTAAGAATTTCAGGAAATGGTATGTCTTTAGCCACTACATTTTACTGGGGAACCTCGTAAATTTTGTGCTTACCAGTGACCAAGCTAATGACATCCCATTCCAGCTGAGGGACAGGGTCCTGTCCCCACTCTGACATTGTTCTGCCTTTGCCTCCTGACTCCTCACATCATATCTCAATCCTGGATAATAGCACTACTCTACTACACAGATATTAGGAGGGCCAGAACAGCACAAGTCCTTAACTATGAGGATGGTGGTGCCAGCTCTGTGTCAGACAAGAGAAGCCATCTCGGATGTTTGTTGGCCTGGGAACTAGACCATGTTTTCTGTTTCAAGTCAGTGAAGAATAACGCTGCCTAGCATGTTGGTTAAAGCCAGAAAGGTTTACAGCAAGATGAAGGCACTGCTTGGTGCATTAGCTTGGAAGATTGTCTAGGATTCTGCTGCCTTGCAGACCTCTCATGTGAGTGGTGTATATGTGCAAGCTCCCCCTGATGCTGTGCTGCTGGGCCTGGCTATAGCACTGTGCTTTGCTGCTCCTGAACCTGCGAGGTTTCTCTGGGGGTTGCGGGAATCCTGACTTTAGAGGAAGTTAGGCTTCTCCTTTTGAAGGATATGCTGCTATGGTAGGAAGCAAAACTAAGGTGGGATTGCAGCTCAGAGGGTTGCCTGAACCACCTCTAGTCACGTGGTGTCATGGCTTAATGTGACCCTTTGAGCTAGGGCACATCCATGAGCCCCCAAACATCTACGTGCATCTGCAAGCCTCTGATCCACCCTGTGAGCCAGAAGGGCTCTGCTGCACCACTTCTTTGGTTAGAGAGGTGAGGTCAAGCCAAGGCACGTGCTGCATGAGACAGGCTGTAATCTGTGAGGATTTGTGTCCCCTCCAACTTCATCTTCCATCTGTGAAGGATTTACTAATCTGGCAGGATGGGCTGCATTGAAGTTTATACACAGGATATCGTACGTGGCTCTTCCAAAATAAGTGGTATTTCCAGTATTGCACCATTTGCTAGGCAGAGGGCTCTGGAAACCAACCCTGGGTTGCCAGTGGCTTCAGTGAATATTGAACACCTTACTGTCAACGGCAGAAAGCTGATTTATTATTATTATTTACTCCTCATTAACACTGGTGTAACACAGCGGGGAACTGAGAGCAGCAGCAGCTTCCTGGCTGTTACCTGATGCTGCTGATGGCTGTGTGTGTGCCGTGCTATGATATTATGGTCATGCAGGACCTATGATCAGGGAGAGGTAGCAGCTGGCAAGAATGGGGGAAAAAAGGAAGCAGAGGGAATCTAGCTTGGCTTTATTTATCCCCTGGTGTGACTAGTGTCAGAAACACTCATACAGTATAAAGCATAAAATGAAAAATAAGTAGGAAGTGAGACTGACACATCAGCTTTCAGTCTAAAAAAGTCTACAGCTATTTTTGTAAAATGAGCAGTTTTGTGTATTACTGGTCACACATGCTGTTTAATTTCCCTTGCTTTCCTGGTGTGCAGTAGAAATAGCTCAGTAGCTATTTTAGAACAGAATTACAGAATTGTTAAGTTTGGAAAAGACCTCTAAGATCATCGATGATCTTAGACCCAGCCAACAGTGCGCCTGTCCAAGTCACGAGCGGCCAGTTTCTCCGGCAGAATGCTATGGGAAATGGTGTCAAAGCCTTTACTGAAGTCCAGGTAGACAACATCCACAGCCTCTTCCTCATCCGCTAAGCAGGTCACCTTGTCACTGAAGGAGATCAGGTCAGTCAAGCAGGACCTGCCTTTCATAAACCCATACAGGCTGGGCCTGATGCCCTGGTTGTCCTGTGTGTTCTGTTTCATGGCATTCAAGATGGTCTCTTTAAACTTCCCTGGTACTGAGGTCAGGCTGACAGGCCTGTAGTTTCCCAAATCCTCCTTCCCACCCTTCTTGTAGATGGTCATCTCACTTGCTAGCCTCCAGTCAACTGGGACCTCCCTGGTTAACCAGGATGGCTGGTAAATGATGGAAGTGGGTTGGTGAGCCATTTTGTCTGTGCTCAGATGTACCTGAGAGACTAGGACTTTATGGTACAAGGTGCTGTGCAAACAAAAAGAAAGAGTCTATATTCTACAGATTTTATGTTCTAATTGACAAGGGGGAAAAATCATAAGCATAATTTTTCTGTTTTTTCTACACTCCTTGAAACACTGGGGCCAGGGCCTCTAGGTGCTCTTATAAACAAAGTTAATATTAACAACTTTTCATTTTCTGAAGAATGGTGTTACAGGGTGACTTCCTTGCTGCAACTAGAGTAAAGATGCAGTCAGAAATGTCAGCACCCAGTTCCTTGGTGGGTTTCGAAACAAGCACATCTCTCTGCTGAGGTTTGCCACATCAGAAATGTTCAAATGAGAAAAGGGGCTTGGGATATTCTCCTAGTGTAAAGTCCAAGGTGCTATTTGCCTTGGCAGGTGACAGTCCCTTTCTGCCCTGCTGTTTCACCCTCATGTAAAAAGGGCAATTTGTAAACTCACACTTCAGCACGATGGGTGGAAGTGCCCTGGGTAAAAGCAGGTGCCACAAGTCCAAGGGACACTGAGCAGAGGCAATGACTGTCACATCATCTGTGTGTGCACAAATGGAAGATATTTTTAATGCTTTTTAATATGTTTAATTAGAGGAATGTTCAGTCCTATTTTCTCAGTGCAGGTATTAATTCTGGAGTCTGATTATGTCCAGGGTCCCTTCTTATAGCACGGGCTGACTTTGGCTGGAGCTGGCAGCCCTCTGGGCGTGCTCAGGTTATGGAGTGTGGAGGTGGCAGCTCTGTGCTGGGCAGAGGCAGAGACTGAGGCTAGCACCAATTCTCACTCCCATTCAACTAGGGCCAACAACTGTGTCAGGGTGCATTTCAAGCTGCTCTGACGTGGGAAAGTAGTATTAGATCAGCACAGGTAGTATTTTATACTAATCCTTTTATGCCATCCCCAATATCACAAGTCAACAGGATGCTTGCACATGAGGAGGAATGTTTGATCTGGGCTTGTAATTTTGTTAACTGTTTCTCTTCGTGTTAATTTGCATTTGGCTGCTTCTGTAACAAATTATAGCAGAATTTAATAACACTAATATTAAACCCCCAATATTGGGTGTGCATATTTTGATCTGATTAGTAGTTTTTCTCTTGATTAAATTATGCATTTTTTAATGCAAGCCCTTCATTTGTCTGCAATAACAGGGCACTGTAACCCTCTATGTAAAGCAAGCACAATTCAGTGCCCCCTTTGCTCCTGCTGGTCCTGGATGCAAATTTCCTTGTTTCTCACTTTTTTTTTTTTTCTGTATCCATCATAGCACTTGCCATTGCTTGCCTAGAATAAAAGGTCATTGTAAATCCTGATTACTCTTTGAAGTTGCTCACACACTTATTTCCTAGACTTGATATGTTTCATCCTCGAGCACATCAGAAATAGATTTAATCAAAAATGAGAATTTGTCTGGGAGAAGTTGTTGGTGATTCTTTCTATTCCGCCCCTCACCCCTTCCCCATATAAAGTGATTTTGACAAATACACACAAACCCCCCTGAATTTAAACTGGTTTTTATTTTGGTTTGGAGAGCTGAAGTGGAATAGTTATTCTTCTTTTTAAACTTGCAATTTTTTTTTCCACAAGGGAGATACACAAGAATTCGCTCTTCACCTAACTATAATATTTCAGTGATTCTCCAAAGCCAGCCCCAGCAAACTGTGGTTAAAATGATAACGAGAAAGCTCAGGATCTCATCACAGTCAATAGCAAAAGGCATGTTGAGTTCAATGACACCAGGACATCATTCTGCTGGGGTTATTAGGTACATCTTATTCCAGATGCCCTCAAGGTTTATTTGGTGTATGTTTTTTTGTGTGAGGTTGATTAGAAGTTTTGTCTTTTCTATTTAAACAGACAAGATGGCACATTCACCCAGTTCACCTCTTTGCTCTTTCTCATCAAAACATGATATTGGTCTGGAGATCTGTGAAAAAAGATCAGGTCTGGTCTCTCCTTTTCCAGTAGTGACTGACACTGGCCTGGTACCAGCCCTGGCTCTGTTTGCAACAGGAGGATCATTCATCCCTGCCATGTGCACACAGCTGTGCTTTACTTTAGGGTTCAAGGTTTGGTTGGATTGGGTTCAGCGGGGTTCAGGGGAGGCTGGTGGAGGAGAGGCTGCAGAATCCAGCTCTTCCTTACTGTTGTAGTAACTGCTGCAGTAACTGCAACTGAAATAGCTCCTGTGTTCTTTTTAAGAACAAAATTAAAGCAGATGGATTTGCTAAACTGTAGTTTGATCAGGTATAGTCTGAATAGATTCAGGAGAGGAGACAAAAGAACAAAAAGCTCAAAATGAGAGGTTAAATATGAAGTTTTGAAGGCCTAAATCCTCCATGGGTCAATATTGTGCTTGTGTGATTTCAGAGAATATGAAATGTGGCCAAATTTATTCTGAAGTTTTTTCATGAGGAAATAAGTGGAAGATGCAAGAAATAATTTTCTGCCCTCATTCTGAGGACATGCAATTATTTCTACTGCTTTTTCTCTAAGTAGGACTGATTTTTCTGGTATTCTTCAAGGAACTCCTCTAAGGAGGTTGTTTACATCATTGATATCCTAAGGCAAATTGAAATGACAGTGAAGGTGGACTGTTTTGCTGCCTTAGTGCCTCTCCCCTTTTGGGAAGTCCATACCTGGCTTTGCTTTTCTGTGAGCTCTCCTTGCGTGGGATCTAGAAAATCTGCACATGCAGGCTGTCTGATTAATTAGCTAATGCTAATTACTTTTCGGTCAGAGCCGTGCTTCTTTCCAAATAAGAGTGATCTTGGCTTTTGTTCTGTGACAGAGCAGCTACCAGGACGGAGGGAAGTGGGCTTTCTCCCCTCTAAAACCAATTGGCCTTGCCCAGGCATGAGTAGCTGCCATGGGCCCAGGTGGTGGAGACTCAGATGAGCAAAGCCAGACCTACAAGAAGACAGCAACTTTTGTCAGATCCTGCCACTCATGGTGAGTGTCTCTACACTGCCTTTAAGGCTTAAGTATCTACATGAGGATGACAAGCACTTCTGAAGTCAGCTGCAAGGGTGAGCATGGCTGTCTTGTGCAGCATGCTTGCTGTGGGACGCCATTTACACAAACCCCAAAATCCACAGGAATGTCCACTAGAGCCAACACATTTTCATGTGCATCTTTATGCTCTCAGAATCTGATTTCTACCCATGTTGGAAGAAGAACATCACTATGGTGATATGTGTTACAGCTCTACCTGCTTTTTCTCTTAATAAGCATCCTTTGGGGGACAGCAACAATGACAAAAATTCACATTTCTGAGCCAGGTGCACCCCATTTGGTCCAAATGTGGCACTTTGGCCTCCCTGGGGGTCAGAGCTGGGTGAGATCAGAGCCATTCATGTAACCTAATCATTTGTGATGACATTCAGAAAGTCTGAAAGCTTATTGATTTGTTTGATAATCATATTGTACATCTTTAAGAGCCAAACAAGTGCCCAATTTAAATGAGTGGCTTGATTCGTTTTTTTTTTTCCTGTCCAGTATGTTTTAGCAAAGGGAGATAGCACTTACTTATTGCCATTAAGAGACATGAAATTTACATTTGGGCTTTCAGGTCTTCTACCCTGATAGAGGCAAATGTCAAAGCAAAAGGGGATGATGCCTGAGAACCAACCTGACCTGCTTTTTTCTTAATTTGTAAACAATTTTAATATTTTTCTTCGATTTTTTCTACCTACTAAAAAACCCCCAGTCCTGTTTGCTATTGCCCTCATCTATTTTGCACCACCTGTGTGTGCACAGTACTTTTCTCTGTACTTCTCCTCTGACATTGCCTAGAAGTGAGAAACAGGGATCTAGGAGCATCAAGTGGAAAGGGGGCAGCCAGCATCCCAGGGAGAGGGTGGTGCTGTCACTCAGCCCCTGAAGATCACTCAGGATATAGGTGGATGCTTTGTCAAAAAGCTTGCCTGATTTCCAGCAAAATGTCATTAAAACCTTTGAGGATATTTGGTTCCAGTTGAGACAAATGAGCATTCTCCCAGGGGAAAAAAAAAAAAAAAAATAAATAGAAGATGTTTCACTGGAAGATTCACAGCCGACTTTAGTGTTATAATCATCTGATACCATTTTACCGTGGATCCACAATTTGTTTGCTTTTCCAAGCCTGACTGTTTTCCCACCTCTTTTCCTTTCCATTCTGTCACGTTCATGTTTATCAGTTACGCACAGAAATAAAACTGTTCTATGGTGAATACGCTCATTAATGTGCTTTAAACCCTGTTGACTTTAAAATGATCCACTCCAAAGCTCCAAAGGCATTTTCGAGATTAAAAGTATCATTCCCCTTTTAGCACAAACAATGTGAAGGCACCAGGTAGGAGGCAGAGATAGGGGAAAGCCATTTCCAAAGCTGAAAGGGATTCAGGAGATTTAGCTGTAGCCTATGCGGCTTAAAATAAAGTTACAGCCCTGTCCTTTCCTGTGGCTCACGTCTCTGACAGCAAACGTCATTAAAGCTGTACAGAGAGGCTTCGCTTCTTGTTCTGAATCGCTGAAACTTGACGACTGAGAAAATAATGCCGGCTAACGCATCCCTCCAGGGCTCAGTCCTTTACTGTTTTGGTTGGGTTTTTTCGCCTCCATTTGGGCAGGGAATACTATGAAGGAGAAGCTGGGCAGCAGGAGGAGATGTCTCCGGGCACTGGATGTGCATCTTGGCAGTGTTGTCAAAATTTAGAGCTTGTCCTTGCTCTGGGATTCAGGTAGTTTTCAGAAGGCACTAAGTGTCATTTAAGCTTTCAGATGCTTTAAATGAACTTCTCAACATGTACCAGAATGATCTACCTCATTCACCTGCAATGAGCTGTAAACCTACTTCTGCACATTCACACACCCAGACTGCCTTTGCTTTCAAGTTCAGTTTCCCTCTTAGTAAAAAAGAAAAAAGGCAAATCATTCATTTTTATGCCAGACCATACTAGGTGACTTCCATATTTGGCCCAGCTTTGCTGTGTAGAAATCTCCCTTCTGTTTGTGTTTGCAGAAGAAACTGGCTCATGGTCCTTTCTGCAAGCCAGAGTGCTCCAGGTTCTCAGAAACTCTCCTCTGCTTCTCTATAGCTGGATGCCAGATGCCCATCAAAGCTATTCTATCAGGCCCCCCTACAGCTGGACAGAGGAGAAGAAATATATTGAAAGGCTCACAAGTTGAGATAAGGACAGGGGGAGATTGCTCAGCAATCACCATCACAGGCAAAACAGATGTAACTTGGAGAAATATTTAATCAAATCAGAGTAGGGTAATGAAAATAAAAACTAAATCTTAAAAAACCTCCCCCAGCTTCTGTCCTTCCTGGGCTTAACTTTACTCCCAATTCTCTATCTTCTACTCCCAGTGGCACAGGGGGACAGGACTGTGGTCAGTTCATCACCTGTTGTCTCTGCCTCTCCTTCCTCCTCAGGGTGAGGACTCCTAACACTCCTCCCCTGCTCCAGCGTGGGGTCCCTCTTACAGGAGACAGTCTTCCATGAACTTCTCCAGCATGTCTCTCTCCCCCAGGCTGGAGTTCTTCTCAAACTGCTCCAGTATGGGTCCCTTCCATGGGGTGCAGTCATTCAGGAGCAGGGGAATGACAAGTCCTGACAGCAAACCTGCTCCATTGTGGACTCTTCTTTACATGGGTCCGCAGGTCTCTACCAGGTGCCTGCTCCAGCGTGGGCTGCCTGTGGACCACAGCCTCTTTTGAGCATCCACCTCTGGCTCTGCACAGACTGCAGGTGATTATCTGCTCTACCATGGACCTCCATGGATTGCAGCTGCTTCACCATGGGCAAGAGGGGAATCTCTGCTCTGATGCCCTGGGGCACCTCCTCCCTCTTCTTCTTCCCTGACCTTGGTGTCTGCAGGGCTGTTTCTCTCATGTATTCTTATCCCTGCCCCTGGCTGCAGTTGCTCTTGAGCAGTAACTTTTTCTGCCTTCCTAAATCTGTTATCCCAGAGTCGCTACCACCATCACTGATGGGCTTGGCCTTGGCCAGCAGCGGGTCTGTCTTGGAGCTGACTGGCACAGGTTCTGTTGGACATCAGGGAAGCTTCTATCTGCTTCTCACAGAGGCCACCCCTGTAGCACACATCCCTCACCCCCAACCTGGACACACAAACCCAACGCATGTGATAATATTGCACTTTTTAGGATTCCCTACATAGTTGCTTCTGATTTCACCCCTGAGTCCATTTAGGTGGGCTAAGGAATCATTCCTGGGCCACGAATCAAAGCTGTCCATTCCTGTGGCCGCTTCCTGCTCCTGGCCTGCGGTGCCTGCCATGCATCTTCAGAGCAATAACAAAGCTGTCAGTTGCAACGAGCCTTTGCAGATCACCCATATACATTTGGTTCCTGTAAAGCCTCTATTAAGGATGCCATTCCGTGATACATATTTAAGTCAGTATCTCGGCACCACGGTTGCCTGCGTGAAAGAAGCCGAGAAACTATTACTGTGAAATTGCCTGCAGCTCTTGAGCACAGGAGGTAGCAACTGGCTAATAGTTTCTTAGACAGCCCTGGCAGATGTGTCAGGTTGCTTCGCAACTGTGCACCTCGTGGGAGAGAAACGCACATGAAGCTCCCCCCTCCAAGTGTCCCCTGCTGTAATTAATCCACAGCATCATTTCTGTGGTGTCAGCAGCAACATATGGACCAAGCACTATTTTGCAAGAGTAACCACAAAGGAGGAAGACTGCAATTATGTGTCTGATTATTCTCCAGGGTAGCCACGGGTTGTTTTATGGAAGGCGAGCGAGTCTGAAAGCGGTGGGATTGCAATGAATGTGGCCATGGAAGATGAAGCGGCAAATAAAACTGTCTTTCACCGTGTGTATTGCTACTGTCTTACATGGCACTGCTTCCAGCCTTGCCTACAACGTGAATTCAAAAAGGATAGCTCCAAAATAAAAAGTCTATTTGGCATTCAACTCACCAAGTTGTGCTCTGCATGGTACTTGTTGAGCGAGCAGTTGAAGAGGGGTGCAAGGACACATTACTCTGCTACAACAAAACAGCCTTCTCTTTCTGAAGCTTTCTGGGCTCCAGGGAGTTCCCAGTCAGAACCAAGTGCCTGGTTTCCCGCAGGTCTATTTGAGTCAATTGCAGTTACGGACTTTTACAGATCTAGGTTTCTGTGTAAAACTCTTCCAATTGTCTTTTAAATCCTACCCTAGAAAGAGAGATACATTTTTAAGACAGTACAGCCTCTCTAACACCATATTAAAATAATTTTGTTGGCAAAGCCATATTTACTAATTATCTACTTTATGTGTCTATATTATGTGCATAATCAGATTACATATAAGCTGATTTATTCAAGGAAACAACAGAGAAAGATTTAACATTGTGTTTTGCTGGTGATATCAGCATTGCAAGAGAAAAACTCACTCCAGAATCCTAAAGGAGAGGTCGATGGGTCCCTGTGTGCCCATCAGCAGCCCCAAAAGGCCCTGTTTGGCAGGGAGACACTGTGATGGCTGTGCCCTGGTGCACTGGACAAGGCACATCAGCTGCCTTCAAGGTTCCAATGAAATCCGACAAAAACCCTCAAAACAAAAACAAAGACAAAAACAAGTGAAAGCACTAAAGCACTGTTTTCTTCCTTCCTTCCTTTCCACCTCCTTCCCAACTTCCTTCCTTGCTTCCCCTCTTCCTTCCATCCCCTCTTCTTTCCTCCCCCCAAATTTGATGTGTACCAGGAACAATTTTTCCAATCACTTCAATGCAGGGGAAAAGAGTTTATACTTAAATAATAATATCAACTGCTTGTATTTGACTTTGTCTTGCAGAGATGGCTGAAATAAAGGCATTACAATCTCTGTGACAGTCACTACTGCTAATGCCTATCATAAAAGCCAGTAAGGAGGCAGATATGTTGATTTATCATGCATTGCTGCTCCCATATATCTACTTTCGGGTAAAAGTCTGTGAAATTATTGCTTACGCTGAGCTTCATGTGCCCAAATCTGTATTGCTAACCTCTCCTGGAAGATTTCAAAGCTTTATTTATGGGAAGCTTTTATCTACCTCTAGGAAAAGCGCTCGCAGTGGGACCATGCCTGCCCTCGAGACTCAAACCTGTTAAAAGTACAGATTTATACCAACCAAACGCCCCAGTGGAACACCTGCTCTTTATCCGAGCTCTCAGTTAAAGCATGGCTACAACTCATGCTTGCTGGCACCGAGGACACCGGTGACCAAGGATTTTTGTGCAAGCCCCAGGTAAGTCATCCAGGGCCCTCCCTCCAGGCAGGACCACATGTATCACCTAAGATCAACCCTTCCTTCTAAAGCCCTTGAGGGTTGTTTCACAGCTGTGGGTTTTTTGTCTACCAAATGCATTTCTTTCTTACCTGCTTTTTAATCTTATCATAGAAGGACTTTTTTCATATTTTAGAAATTAAAGTGTTCATTTGTTTGTTTTAGGGTTTGCTACCTACACACAGCATGTGCTGAGAGGAACAATGTGTTATTTTGAGCCAAACGGTCTTAACTATAATCTTAGGGATGAAGTGTCTCCCCATCTTTTCTCTACAGTTCTTGCAAACTATGATGAATTTTGCCAGATTTAAGAACCAAAGAAATATACCAAGTGCCAAGCTTAAGCTCTGCAAGGTTGTAAGATGAAAACAGTTGATGCTTTGGAGAAAAACACCTATTTAAGGATGGAGGTGGATGCAGTGAAAAGAAAATTTCTGTTTTCAGCAGCAGTTTGGAGCTGTGTCCACCTTATCATGCCCATCTGAGCCCCTGAATTCACGCTAAGAGTATATTACCTGTGTCCATCTTCAACTGGCATATTGTCACAGCTCTGACTTTGACCATGGGGAAGGATCAGCACACAGTCCTGAGCCAAAATGACTTCTTTTTGGAGAAACATCCCAAAACAGAGCTGACTCCTCAGAAATTTCTCTGCACTGGGATTTGGGACACCATGTCCTGTTTATGTGTTTGCAAAATCTCAGCAAGCGATCGTACATTATGTGATCCCGTGGGCACCGCACTGGAAGGGACACAGAAAGGATAACGTGCTTGGTATTAAAGGACAGATCTGTATAGCATCTATCAAGAGTTATCTTCCAAAAGCTAACTGCTGCTCTGTTTCCTTCCTTGAAAACAAACTCAATCCTCTTAAGTCTTTCCCTTTTTTTTTTTGTGGATCTGTTACTGAAGAGAGAGGTAACCCACTTCATAGTTTCACGAAACCATAGGAAAAAAAATGCTTGTTAGGGAACTATAAAAAAATCCCTGGAACGTCCTCATTTTCCATCCTGCTTTAGCCTTAAGATTTCAAAACTATTTTGTTTTCAGCAGTGAAGCCTCACACCTCTTGCTCTACAGTAAATACTTCTCCATTTTCAAGGTTATTCCAACTTTCTTTCTGTTACAACTTTCTAAAGATATGGAGATGATCTTCAGCACTAACAAGAAGTTAACAGAGTAATCAATGAGAAGGCTTGATGCTCCAGGCAGATTGGGTCAGAGCCAGTTAAACATTTGTATAGGAAGGAAGCAAAACCCTCCTCATGTATATGTCACCTCTAGTATGTGTGCTAGAGTGAGGGCTATGTTTGCTATAAAAACGCAGTTTGAGCTTATGTTTTATTTCCAAGTGAGTCCTGAGCTTTGGAAGCAGTTTTAGGTGAAAGAAAGGACAGATATTTTCACGAAGTGAGAGGAAATGTGATGAAAATTGGGAAATAAAGAAGAAATGCCCCAGTTTTTAATGCTGGGAGCAATTGCTTTCAACAATATGAAAATTCTGTCCTCAAATATGGAATAAAAAGTTTCATTTTGAGTCAAAGAAATTTTTTTTGGTTAACCTGAAGTGTGTCATAAAATACTGCTCACATATTATTTTATACATCATGAGTACTTAATAACATGGAATAATTTGGTGGATTATTCTACAAGTAGAATAGATTTTGGAAAATATTTGCTACTGTATGTGGCTTCTTTTGCATGGGAAGCATGCAAATAAGGAAGAACATCCTGATGACTTTATGTGATTTTCACCCATCATTGTTTTCCTTGAACAAAACAATCCTATAATCCTTCACTATATTACCATAAGCATCAAAATACTCAATCAAGCGAGTAGTTCTTGTAAAGCTGGGGCATTTAAACACCTAGCTTCTGGTTGAGGATGGGGATGAGAGCTCACAGGTGTTCACTGAGGCACTTGTCGAAGCCTGTGTAAGTACAGTAACCCAGGGGCCATGAGTTTATGGTCTGCACCATTTCTTCTCTGTGCCACAGAGTGCCTGGCACACAGCAGGATCCATAATGTGAATACTTTCCTATTGATGCTTGGTAAGTTGATGCCCTGTGGATCTGACTGTAAGGTGATTCTCTCTCATATTTTGTGCTATCGCTGACGTTGCTGGTACAGAGTGCTTTGGTCTACCTGAGCCATTTTGTTGATTTTCTGTGTTATCTTCCTTCTGCAGCCAACAGCTAAGCAACTGTAGCTGTGTTAGCATTAAGCCCAGAAGATTTTCACTGCAAATACTTGCATGGTGATGTTTTTGCAACCACCCATGGAGGCTATGGATTCCTTGGAGATGCCTGGAAGAAAAGACTCAGATGAAGGGGGGTTGGAGGAAAAATATCATTAAGAAACATCCCTAATAGTACTCCATGGGAAGCAGTGTGGGTGTCCTGGGGTGCTGGTGAGAGATTGGTGGGGAAAGGTCATTTTACTTGCCAATCCTTGGACTTCACAAGGCAGAGCTGCAGCTGAATTGCAGATGGGTAATGCTTCCCATGCTGGAGATAAGAAAGGTTGCTTCTATGGGTCTAATGGTGCTGCAGGAAAACCTTTTGATGCTTTGCCTGAGATGGTGTTTAATTTAAAGGAAAAAGTCTTTCTGGTCAGAATGAATGGATCCTCCCCTTGGGCCAGTGTTCGGTCATGGTATCAGATGCTGCTTAAGAGGTGCGGATGTAAAAGCCATCTGTACTCACAGACATATGACCCAGTGGTTAAGTAATGGAGTAACATGCCAACACAGCCGGCTGCTCCTTAAATGTGTATCCAGAAAATGTTTGATTCCATTTTTTAATTGCTTTGTGGGTGCTAAGTGGAGCTATTGCATTACCAGCAATTAAGGCTCTTTTCCCTGAGGCTGCTCGGGTGCTACTTGGCCCCAACACGTTAAAGCGATGCAGGCTCATGTAGCGGATGGGCGGACCTGTCGCAGAGGATGAGGATAATGGAAAGGTTTTCTTATCCCACTGAAAAATGAGCCTTTTTGAAACATGTTGCAAAAGGTCTCTGCACCCTGGGGGGCTGCACCCTCTGAAGAAAGCTTCATATGGAGTGTGGGACAAATCATAGATTTATAGAATCATAGAATATTTTGAGTTGAAAAGGACCTTTACAGGCCATCTAGTCCAACCTCTCTGCTATGACCTGAGACATCCTCAAATACAACAGGTTGCTGAAAACGCTGTCCAACCTGACCTGAAATGTTCCCCGGGATGGGGCACCTACCACCTCTCTGGGCAACCTGTGCCAGTGTTTCACCACCCTCCTTGTAAAAAAAAGTCTTCCTTATTTTTACTCTGAATCTACTTTCCTTCAGTTTAAAGCAATTGCCCTTTGCCCTATCAGAACAGGCCCTGCTAAAAACTTGCCACTCTAGGCCAGCACAACCATCTTAGGCCCTGTTCTCTTAACATCTTTATAAATGACTTGGATGCAGGACTGGAAGGGACACTGAGCAAGTTTGCAGCTGACACAAAACTGGGAGGAGCTGTTGGCTCCCTCGAGGAGAGGGAGGCTCTGCAGAGAGACCTCAACAAAGTAGAGGGCTGGGCAATCCCAAGTTCAACAAGGGGAAGTGCCAGATTCTGCACCTGGGATGGGGCAATCCCAGATGTACGTACAGACTGGGGAATGAGATGCTGGAAAGCAGTGCCGTGGAAAGGGACCGGGGAGTCCTGGTCCCTTTGATGGCAAGTTGAATTTTAGTCATTGTGTCCTGGCAGCCAGGAGGGCCAACTGTGTCCTGGGGGGCATCAGGCACAGCATCTCCTGCCAGTCGAGGGAGGGGATTGTCCCGCTCTGCTCTGCACTGATGTGGCCCTACCTTGGATATTGTGTGCAGTTTTGGGCACTGCAATATAAGAATGATATTAAGCCATAGAGTGTCCAAAGGAGGGCAATGAGGACGGTGAAGGGCCTTGAGGGGAAGCCAGATGAGGAGCAGCTGAGGTCACTTGGTCTGTTCAGTCTGAAGAAGAGGAGATTGAGGATCTCATTGCAGTCCACAACTTCCTCATGAGGGGAAGAGAAGGGGCAGGCACTGATCTCTTCTCTGTGGTGACCAGTGACAGAACCTGAAGGAATGGCCTGAAGTTGTGTCGGGGGAGGGTTAGGTTGGATATTAAAAAAGAGGTTCTTCGCGCAGAGGGTGGTTGGGCACTGGAACAGGCTCCCCAGGGAAGTGGTCACAGCACTAAGCCTGACAGAGTTCAAAAAGCATTGGGGCATACTCTCAGGCACATGGTGTGACCCCTGGGAATGGTCCTGTGCAGGGCTGGGAGTTGGACTCGATCATTCTTGTGGGTCCCTTCCAACTCGGCACATTCTGTGGTTCTGTGATCCCTCAGCTTCAGTTACAGACATTCTTCAGCCAGTTCATACCATTGCAGCCCTCATTGTAACCATTTTTATTCTGCTCTTTCTAAGGCACCCCCTTTTCTCTAGCAGAAGATAAGAGAAATAACAGGTCCCCCAGACTTACATGTAAGGAACAAAGTGTTTCATACGTGCCTCGAAGAGTAGAAAAAATGGGCTGGGTTGAGTAACCTGTGTGTAAGCAACTTTTAATAAGGCATATTCATGTGCCAAAGCGAATCATTCCAGTCCATTGAGTAAATATGTATTAAAGTAATTTTCAAAATACTCTTCTGCAGCCAATGAGCTGGAAAGGGTTAGTCCAACCATGCATTACTTTTCAATTCATACACTTATTTATGGAATAGAAGGGGGAACACAAAATTTTTCTGGTTACCTGCCTGGCCAAAGGCATCTTTAATTTCTTCCAGCACAGCTATACTGTTTGGAAGGAGGGTCAGCGATGCTCTTTCCTGGTGTTGGCATTGCTCGGTGGGGTCCAGATCCACCACAAGAGGACAAGGACTATAAACGTATTTCTCTCTCTCAACAACAGCTCCCATTGTTCTTGCCATGAAATCCCAGGATACAGGGGGTCTCAGACCCAGCACAAGGGAAATAGGTTGGGTGCCCCTTGGTTTGAGGCTATTATTAGGATTGTGTGTGCGTGAGAAGAAACCCAGTGCCTTGGCTTTGATTTTTCCAGCATGCAGATCATGATTGGAGCACCTGGAAACTTTCTGGCCATCTAGCATGGTGCCTGTGTGTAGGCAACATCTGTATGCTGTTTTTTCAGGATCATGGTTAGACTTTGGTCTTTTAAATTCCAAACAGGTAACTTTTTAATCAGCTAAATTTGGGGTTGGATGGGGGGGAAAACATTGGCAGTATGCTATGTTTGAAGGTGTGGGGCAGTGAATTTGGAGTCAGTAGCAGAAGTGTGATTAACCTTGGATTCATTCACATGTTTCTAGATCGATTTTTATTCTGCAACAGTAAATCATAAAGCAGCTGGGACAGTTTGACATACACATGCAGGCAGCAATTAGTCCTAGCCTAGGGGCAAGGGGGCAGGGAGGGAGTTTTTGCCAGTGTCCAAACATTCATGGATTGCTTTATTTTTATTGTACATGTCTGAGCTTAGCACCTAGAAATGGAGGCAGAACAGCAGAAATGCCCATTTTCCACTTCAAGCACCTAAACAACAGAAGCAATTAGTCATTTGCCTCCTCTGGAGAAAAAGAGCATTTAAAAAACATATCGCAAGTGGGAATATGCATGTGTGCCGTGTTCCATCATTAACATCTATCCAGCCAGAATACTTTATAAATATGCACAGATGGTTCTTGTTGCTGGTTAAGATTTACAAATTTGGTCGTTTATATTTTTAAATAAAACCTCAAGTGCTAAATAAAGAAAATGTCACAACTCTTTAACGATGGAAAAAGAAAGGTCTAGTTCAAAGGCACAGCTGCAGGACATCATGGGAGTAGAATAAAATAGGAGGCCTTTCCCTGGAGGATCTGGATGTCATGTATTTAAACCATTATTTTTATGCTTATAAAGAGAAGTCTCTGGATCTGATGTCACCTTATGGAGCCGTTCTGCCCCCTCAGATGACTGAAGGGGCTGGAAGCTGCAGGTTGCTTTGCAACTGTTGTCTCCCTTGAGTGCTGGCGGGTGTGTTATAAGGGCAGCCAGTAGCTTCATGAGAGTTGGGACTGTGGTGCTACGTTTGCAGAGCAAAGAGAGATGCTCTGTCTTGAAGACTCTGCTCTCTGGGAGTGGTTATATTCAGGTTTGTGTGTATGTGTGTATGTATATACATTGTATACATATACGGATATTAAAAAATATAAGCAGTATACCCACCAGCACACTTGGATGATGACAGAGTGTGTTAATGGTGTTAATAATTGTGCATCATGTACTTTTATCTGTGGTTTTTGCCCACTATTGCAGTGAAATGGACATCAAACAATTCCAGTCTGTGCCTTCCTTCATACCCTCAGCTAGGAGGGAACCCTCTATTTTAGTTATTTTTTGAAGGAAAGTATTAGTGAGTAAGTGGGTTAAGATTAAGGTTCAAAAAACCAAAGAATCAGACACTAAATGGAGCAGTCCTTTAAAGTTAATGGAATTCTCTGTGTTGTGTATTTGAATATTTTTAATTGTTTGGTCACTTCCTAGCAGGGCTGTCATCTATTTGTCTACCAGTGCAGAAGGCAGGGAGCAACATGGATGTGCCAAGCATATCCAGCCCAAGCTCTTGCTTGCTCTGTCACTGAAAGGCACTTTAGCAGCCTTCACCAACTTTTGCTTTTCTCAGCCCCTGTAAAAACAGCACTAACCAATTCATGACTTTGGAAACATGCAGCAGGCGAACACCCTGGGACAAACGTTTTACTTGTGGCATTTTTTTAGTAGTTGTTATGCTGGCTTTCTTTCCCCACATTGATGCGCTGTTCTTTCTTTTCCCCTGTTTTGGACAACTTTTATTCTTCTAATGTATCAGGATGGATGGAGGGGCAACCAAGTAAGATTTTTTGGTCTCTGTTACCTGATCAGTGTGAGAACTGCCCTGAATGCTGTAAGATGCGGAGCGTGAAATAGTTGGCATCTTGTGCCAGTATGGGGGAATGTCCCGCTTCTTCCTCTCACTATGATTATTTGCCCTCAAAAAGATACTGCTGTGTAAATATGATGGTCTTTTAAAAGAGTTAGAGCCAAGGGGGTAAGGTCTGTATCAAGCCCCTATGAAGCTGTTTCTGGAATAACGCCTTGCATTTTCCATGATTGCCCTTCAAAATGAAATATGTGGGAGCTGCCCAGAAGCTCTGCCCATTCAGCTTGACAAAGAGCAAACTGAAAAGTGATTTGATAAAAGACTGAATATAGCCATGTTTTCTCTAGCTAAAGAGCTCTTCAGTTGAGCACACAAGGGTGTGATGAGATCTGAAGGCTGAAAGCTGAAGGCTACGAAACAAAAGGCAGATCTTAACAATGAGTGAATTAACTGTTGAAGCAGCTCACCCGAGATGTGGTGCGTGTCCTTTTGCCTTAAGTTTTCACAGCAAAGCTGTGTGCTCTCTGAAACGTATATTAGGACTCCGACTAAAAGTTTCCAGCCCAGCTGCAGGCATGGCTGGGTAAGTTCCCTGCTCACTGTAGCTTTCAGACCCTTAAATTTCTTCCTGACTGAGCTTTAGTTTGGGGTCTGAGTCAGAAAAAATACAAAATCTCCTTTCAATCTAACACAGTAAAGTAGTTTCAGAAGACCTTTGCAATATTATTTTTCCTTTTTTTTTTCCTTTTTTCTATTTTTTCTTTTTTTTTTTGGTTGTTCCTAATGGTTTCTCTTCATAATTTGAGCTGTGCTGAGTTGAGTGAGGTCCAGGAAAGCTGAACTACGCTGTGATTGGCAACTCCTCTTTTCTCTCTGAATTTGCTCCCCTTTGCACTTCTTAATTTGATAGCAGATACCCTATTAAATGGCTACTGGACAGTCAGAAAATTCTTATTTTATTTCTTTCCATAAATTAATCCTCCATTTTTTTTAATCATGCTCATCAGAGATATTTCACATCGAAAGTGAAGTTCATTTTTGGCAGTGATGATGCCGAACAACTCATTTTCATGGCACTTAGGCTTGCTTAGTCATTGGGAATAATCTTTTGTTTCCTATCACTCAGAAATTATAATTTAATGATGATTAATTTAAATAAATCACAGCTTCAGGAAATACCCCTCAGCTCAGGGGTATAGATGAGGCTTTTTCTCCACAAGCTGCAGGGGGATCATCTCCTCCTCTTCCTCCTTTTGCTCTCCCCTCAGTGCTTGCAGGGCTGTTTTTCACACTCTTCCCCCTCACTCCTCTCTGTTTGCAGCTTTTTGCCCTTTCTTGAATGGGTTTTTCCCTGAGGCACTGCCAAGGGGCTGTGCAGTGCCTGGCCGTGGGGCTGCCATCGGAACTCAGCCGGCCACTCCACTTCCCAGTCAGGGGCCTGCCATCGACGCTGATCCACAGCCACATGGCCGTGGGAGGACAGTGCAAATGTACCACTTTTCTAGATAGTTTTGGCCAGAAATGTCCTCCAGCAGCTGAGATTCTCCTTTAAGTCGCCTTGTTTCAGGTCACTTGTCTCTAGGACCCATGTGCGGCTGTTGTGTGGAGGCTGAGCCTGAGGCAGTAGCTTGGCTTTAGAGGAGGGAAGTGCTTGCTGATCTTTCTTGACAAATTCGTTCTTAAGATCATGAATTATAATTGATTTTTAATTTTTTTTTTCTTAAAAAGTCTGAATTATTTCTCGTGGTTTTTTTTAAGTAAACTCTTCCTCATGTGGTCAAACTGGTGACAAGAAAAAGCAAGAGGTAAATATATGTAGCATCTGATGCCCTAGGACAGCCTGGGGTTTGCTCAAGTGCTGTGGATGGCTCTGCTATCCCTTTGGTGCTTTCTCCTAGTTTAATAACTGCAATTCAGGAATCTCATTCAAACAGTATCACTAAAAGGTATGTGCAGTCAGGTTTTATTTCATTGTTATTTCTCTGATGTCTGGTCTGGCCCTCTTAGTGGTTTGGCATTTCTATATCTTAATCTTCTCAGTTTGCTAGCAAGGAAAGGAAGAAATGTACAAATACTGGAAAAAGACACATTATGGAAGCAGAGCTTTTCCCTGTGATAGGAAGAGCAGCATCACATCAGATTCTTGACAGTGAAGGGCTCTTGTTCACCTCTGGACACTCTCCTCCAGGATTAATTTAATTGTTTCCCTTCTCTGCACCTGTGTTTTGCCCATGTTTCTATGAGGACTGGGAGAAATTTTTTTTAGTTAAAGGGGAGCGATTCTATCCTAAAAAATTATTTGCTGGGTTCGAGGCTCTCAATAGTACATGGAAGAATTAAAACAGGGATACTGCTGTGAATGGCAGAGGGAAGGGAAGCTGCCTTGAGGGCACATTCAATAGGCTATGGGAGCTGAGGCATGCTCAGAGACTTCAGAATACCCATCTGAAAAACCCCCAAGTTAATTATCTTGCCCTATATCCCTTTATCCACGAAACAAGCGGCAGTCGCTGGAACAAATATTCAATAGAAATGCAGTGGGTAATTTTGTCATATTTCTGATCCACCTTGTAAGGGCCCCAGAAGTTCAGAGTTTTGATGCAAACAGAGGTTTTCAGCTGAACAAGAGCAAGTTACAAAGAAAATTGAGCAGTTGAAATCTCACTGACCTTTGCAAGGTTATGTTCACCCCATCTTTTGCCACCTGATGGCGTGGTCTGGGAATGGGATGGAGCCATATGGGATGCACCCAGCCCTTGTGTGCCTAGTGTTTGTCATGGCCCACGTGAACATGTTGAAAACCTTCTTCATGTGCATCTGTTTTCTGTAGCTACAATATGACTTGATTTCCCACAGGAATTCCTCGTCTCTGATTTGTCTATGCATCTCCATTCTATAGTAAGCATTTGCTCCGTGGCTTTACAGTAAGCTAAGTCTCTGCTCTCTCTCTGTGTAGCATCCAATAAGGCTACATGAAAGCCACGCATTTAAAATCATGGTTCATAGTTTTGTTGTCTTCGATTGAGATTTTCAGCACTGAAAATCTATAGAAGTTATCTTTGTTTTCAGACAAAATTCTGGTTGAAATTGGTGAAGAGAACGGGGGCAGTTATTTAGGTATCTGAGTACAAAGTCGCCTTAAAACACTGAGCTCCGCCAGTGTTGTCTCTCGTAGTGCACTGAGATGCACCCATTGCTAATTGCATAATAAATCAGTGCAAATTGCACAGTGTTGTGGTGCTCTGGAGTGGCCTTTGCAAGCCTGAAGTCTCTGCTCACTAAGCAGCCGCCGCCCCATGTGAACTCTCTGTCCTGCTGCTCCTGAATGCATCAGCTAAAATCAGCTACCAGCAGATAGGAAAAAGTGTGTGCTGCTGGAGTGATGAACCAAGGATCCCTGGGGTTTAAGAGCATTAATCCTCTTAATTTCAACAGCAGCAAAGCTTTTTAATTGCTTAGATGGTCTTCCAAACATTCCTGAAGGAAAAAATCTAGTCTTCCCCCTTTGTGAGGTTGGCCGTCTCCCTTGGAATAGATGGAGTATATGAGAACTAGAGGTAAGGACTGGACTGGAGTTTGAGTGAAATCGTCTGGGATGTTGCACTGACACATCTATCTCTTACTGGCATGGATAAACCTCTAGCAAAGGATGACACTCATTCATATGAGAGGCAGCTGTGGCTCCCTGAGCTCTAAAGGCTTCAGTGCAATGTGTGCTGACCTCCTCCCATACCAGGAGTTGTTTTGGGGATGGGGATGAAGTGTGCTGCAGCACACTTGCAGTTAGGTTTCATTTGCAAATAATTTAGCAAGGCTGTTCTGGGTTTACTTATTTATTTTTGAAGGGCAGATCTCCCCTGCTGGGTTGTCAATTGTCAGGCACCTAGGGGTGTTTTCATTCTTCCGTGATAATCAGAGGAAAAAAGAAGAGGGATTGCAGCGGTGGTTCTGTGTCAGTCCTTGGGGATACAGTCCTTGGTGTGACATGTATAAAGACCTTTTTATATGATAAATCACTGCAGGGACAGGCACGTCTGTCACAGACGGATTCCTTCTTCACCAGATGCTGAACGAATGGCGAGTAAAAATCTGGCTATTGTCCTGGCTGGGTCACTGGGAAAGTACACATGTAACCTGAAGTCTGCGTGCACTGTTCCTAGAATCAGTGTCAAATGTGTAATGGTGCTTCCACCCCATGTAGATTTTCTGAGTTTCAAAGGAATTCCCAAATAGAGCCAAATTCTGTCCTGAGCCTGCAAAAGTCATAGCGGAAGTTTTATGTAACTTTTGGATCAGATTAAATAATTTTAAATACTTTTTTTGGGTAAACTTAAAATTTTATATTGTACTGTGTACATTTCAATTTTAAGCTATACTTTTTTAATAATAAATGTTCAAAACATGAAATTAAAAAATTTGAGATTTCAAGAAACTTAAAATATCCTGCTCCCTTCTTCCTGATTTCTTTTTCCCAATCAGTGTCACAAGTGACCCTTTGATAAAAACGACTTTAGTTTTAACTAAGTGCTAGCGTTCTGATGAAAAACTGTTTTGGTAGAAAATCTCCAGACAGAGTCAGTAGCAAGGACTCTTAGCTTCTGTAGCTTAAATATTGTTAGCATGTCAGGGTCTTGAAGTTAACTCAAGGGTTCATATTTTTTTTTGGGGGGGGGTAAAATGATGAAAATCCAAAGCTGTAAAACTGTTTTATCTGCACATAGCTCTGCTCTGTTTGGTTGTTCCTTCTGAGAA
Source organism: Oxyruncus cristatus (assembly GCA_013399855.1). Taxonomy (NCBI): domain Eukaryota; kingdom Metazoa; phylum Chordata; class Aves; order Passeriformes; family Cotingidae; genus Oxyruncus; species Oxyruncus cristatus. The sequence continues at coordinate 1,025,831 of VXAY01005702.1, forward strand.
TGAATATTTGTGCATGTGTGTTTGGTTTAGAATTTTATATAAGGACAGGAAAAAATATTTTAGAGGGTGACTGGTGAACAAACGTGCTGGAGAAATACTGTTTCTCCATGAGTTTCTGACGGAAGCGCAACCTGATTTATTACAGTTCTTCCTTATTTGTAACAAATGTTTTTCTATTGCCCCTATCAGTTGGTGACACCGTTTCTGTGGTAAATGAACTGACATGTGAAGGTAATGATGACAAGGGGCTGATAATGGATGGTGAGTGGAAAGGGGGGGTTCGGTGCAACAACATGCCCTACTGAGGTTGATCCAAGGACACCTATCAATCAAAATGGTGACAGCAGTCAGGGAAATTTAATTGGAGATTCATTGAACCCTTAATGATGTGACAAAGAAAAATAAGGAGGCTAAAAAAGGCTTCTGGGCTTTTCTTCCCCTTCATTCTGCCAGTTCTCAGAAGGAGAAGGGGACCGAGGGATTGCCAAAGGCGCCTCTTGTCATTGCATCTGTAAGAGGTAATCATTAAGCTTTGAAAGCGAGCAAAGTGTTTGGAGCTGTGTGTATATATATATATTTTTCATTGCTTCAGTTCAGAAAGGGGGTTGTCAAAGACCTTTTCTTTAACTCATGTGGCAAGCCTACCCACCTCTTGATTGTAATTGGAAATATTAAAAGAACTACTAACAACGTACGTGTGCCTTGCATGAAAATGGGGAGAAACCATAGAGTGGTATGGGCAGTGTTCCCCACAGAAAGCTTTATTCAAACCCCCCTTTCTCCTAATCTTGTTTTATCACCAACAAGCACGATGAGTTCCATTTGGGAGTGTGCACATATTGGAACTTGAGAGCTGAGTTATGTGGCTTGTAAATGACAGGATAGGTAAAAGCCAACCATTTTTTCTCAGCTGCATTTCAAAACTAGCATGGGTGCTAAGTGCATATGGATAGCTTCTCTTGTTTGCCTTTTGTATACATTTCCATAAATAATACATTAACATTATTTTAATGGAATGCCCACTATGTGGAGGGGACTCTCTGCAGATGCAGAGAATCTGTTAATTTTTTTTCCACCCTGCAATTCTCTCTCTTTAAATGTGCCATGTAAGATGTTGATCATCAGGTTGGGAGGACTCTGCTGGGAAAATACTTCATGCACTTGAGATCCTAATAATTTTTTTAGTTGACTGGAAAATCCATCCCTTTCTCTGTCTTTATTCATCTTGCTTACTTCAGTGTTGAGTCTGGGTAAAATGACAGTGAATGGCATTTTTTATCAGAGAAAGGTGAATTTTATCTCCATCTCTAAGTTCTCTTTAGTCTGATCTGGTCCTACCAAATGAGACTAAGCCATGTACTTGTAACATGACCTGTCTCAGTGAAAGTCCAGAAGCACACCAACAACTCCTGCAGAGACATCTAAATATTTGGGTTTCTAAAGAGCTAAATACCTTCATATTTGGATATCTAAAGACCTAAATATTATGTCCACAAGCCAAGTCACTGAGCAGATGTAGCCATTAATGTGATGATCAGAATTCGTTTTGGCCAAATTTGTAAAGATGTGGTCAAAATTAAAATATAAAGGGAAAAGCTTCTTGCTTCCCCCACGCTTCCCACAGTGAGCTGAGAAAAGCTGATAGGAACCGACCAGGATGTAGAGTGTATGATAACACACAGCATAAGATGGGATTCAATAATCCTCACCTTATCTCTTCTTATTTCTGAAGCTGGTGATGTGCATCGATAATTAAAGTGAATGGCAAGCTGCAGTGCCACCCTGACCTCTGGGGTACCAGTTGCCATTAATAATAATGCAGTCACACAATAAGGTTTTAGCACCACATTAATACAGACAGGATGAGAAAAGGGGGATAAAGCCAAAGGGATAAGCCAAACCCCTTGGTGTCATCTGGGTATCCTTTCATACTGATCTGTCCCTTCATGCTCTTTGACTCCAATTATTCTCTTCTCTTTACAGACGGGAATATTTGTTTAATTATGCTATAGGATGCGAGGGGGAAGGAAGAACAGATTTGGATCTAGCTACCCTTTTTGGCTCTGCTGTAGCAGTATTTGCTCCACAGAAATCTGTACTTGCATTGGCGGAGTCTGCATTTGGACACCTTGTGTGCCCAACTGGACCTGCATATTGGCTCCATATAGCTTTAGTCACCAGCTCAAGAGCCCACGTAGGAAAATTCAGGCACAACTCGTGTCCCGGCAGGTGAGAGTGCAGCACCTCTGAGCTCACACCAAAACTTTCAGGAAAGAGCACTCCTCTGATATGTTGCTGTCTGCATACTTGTGTAGCTAAAAATTTAGCCTGGGTTTATCACTGTTGCAGAGCTTTCTCTGTGTAAAGTGAGAGCAGCTGCATTCGCCAGTCTCCCCCTGCCTGCCCTAAAGCCCCATAGACAACTGTGAGATGTAGTACTAGGAAAGTCTACGTTAGAGCCTGTGTAGTATTCCTATGTATAAAATAATGAGTGGAGTGATTTCTGAAGGCCTTCAACTTTGCCCAGGCTCTGCTGTTTCTCAAGACAGCTGAAGTTTTGGCACCTATTTTAATGACTACTAGGCTTAGAACCCAAAGTTAACCCTGCACCAGTGTTCTTGAACCCCTCATGATGCAGGGGTAGAAATGGAAATTTTGTGTCGGATGCATATGTATCAAAAATTATTGCTGTCAGAACTGTAGCTGGCAATTTCTTGTCCTGCCTGAGAAGCGGTTTCACAGCAGTGTCCTCTGTGAGCATAGCCCATGTGAAGAGGACTCCTTTCGTCTTTGACTTGCTAATACTCCCTGTGCACAACTCCCTGACCACACAGGCTGTTGTTGGTTAGCTACCCAAAGAGTCTTACCATTCATGCATAATCCAGCCACCTCTGGATAACGTATTAGCAGTCATTTTTGTGTTGTTAAAGTTTGGCCTGTCTCCCCTTCTCCATACTTTCACGAATGCAGAGCAGTTTCTCTTCTATTTGACTTACAGTCTTTCTGTGCCCCTCTTGAATTTGTTTCCCTCCTCTCACTGCATTCCCAATTTGGTGGTGTTTCCTACTGCCAGCACACGTTCTATGTTTAACAGCTGCCCTTGAAATGGGATTAGGCTTTTATGTGCATCTGGCACCAGACATATTTGTGAGAGGAGATTTAGGGTATTACAGGGTGTTTAGGGCCACACAGGGTGTGCCATATACGGGAGCCTGTCAGCAAGCAACTGATGTTAATCCATGCTACAAGTTGTATGTGCTTCATCTGCTTTTACCACTCTGATTAGCTCTCAGAAACCCAGGTTGGCAGTAATCTTAAGACTGTTTTTTTTTTCAAGGGCATTTTCCACAGCTCCTTCAGCATCCCTGCATCTTTGCCCTTTGTGGCAGCACTGTTGATACAGCATTTTTGCTTGTGGTTGACCTTTTGGCCATAGCCTAGATGTCACCACTGGCACTGCAGTTGGCCTTGTGTGCTGTTTCCCGCCCCTGTATTTGTAGTCCAGGAAAAATGTGCACAAAGGAGTGATTTGGGCAAATCATCTGTCTGGGAAAGGTAGCCCCAAACACATTTATTTCAGAAATGGCTTTGCCCTAGAGCTCCATGTCCCAACAGTCCTGCAGACTCGGGAGGAACAAGGATCCTCCTCTCTTCTTTGCCATTTCACCCAATCTCCAGTTAATTTGATCTCTATCTGAGACCACCAGGGAGAGTACATCTATTAAACAATAAAATAGACAGATTGTGATGTATTTTCAACCGCTTTGGGGGAATTCTACAAAATTAAGTATCAGAATTGTTTTTCTTATTGGCAACTATTGATCTCTGACTGTGCCAGTTTCTCTCATTAACACTTTTATTACCTTGTCAATCACAGCGCAACCTGTGCTAACCATAGGCTAAAAGGATTTACCGTTATTAACAAAACTGTCTGGTGCTTCAGAGCAATAAAAACAGCTGAAACCACTGGGGGAGGGAGAAGTCTGCAGAGATTTTGGTACCATTTTAGTCTGGAGACTGTGATTCAGAGGGGAAAAAAATCCATAAAATAGGAGCCAGCTTCTCAGCTGATGCGAATGATCAGAACCTGTAAGAAGCATCAGAACCTGTAAGAAGCATCAGAACCATGGGGCCATTTGTCTGCATGTAAAGGTCCCACCAGAAATTCAGGGTAATGTCTAAAAATAGAGCAATAATAAAAATGCGGTTTGTGACCCAGAAGCCTGATACATGAGGCAGCCTGTAAACACTGAATGAGGCAATGCCTGCCCAAGCAGATGTGTGGTTCAGGGACTGTGACTGGTTTCTACAACCTGAGAGTCCAGTTTAGGGAACTCAGTAACTTTGTAAACCAGTCACTTTGGGTGTCCCTTTACATGCCTCCTTAAAGACTGGAAAAGGGTGTTTTAGGCTTTTGAGAAGCACTAAAGTGTCTCACCGTGAGTAACCACGGGAATGACTGTTGGCAGCGGGTGGGTATGCACTTGTAATGAAGCTGGGGGCATCTGACATGCACATGATAACATGGTGACAACAAATGAGATAGTGGGCTTACTGCTGGCACGCTTCAGTAATAAGAATAATAATAGAAAATCAATTTCTTAAAAGAATTCCAAGTTGGTAATTTGGACTTCAGGGCAGGGTGTCCCAGCACTCTGAAAGCTGACCCTAAACTGCAATGGCACATGGTTATCAAGCTTCTGATGATGTAAGCTTTTCATGATAACCTCTGAAGTAGGAAACTTGATAACAACTTCTGGCAAGAAAGGAGGTGTTGCTTTTAGAGTCTAGATCTTCTCTCAGGCTTAAACACCTTTAGAGGCATTGTGGTTAAAAATCTCCTCTTGTAGTCTGTGGAGCTATGACTTGTAAAAACAGAAGACTTCATCCTTAATTCTCAGTTTCCAGGTGACAAAACAGAAGCCTGAAGGTCAGTGTGACTTGCAGAGCTGGCTCTCAAGTTTGATGTGAGAACTTGTTGTTTGGCACTGACTATGGGACAGATGCATATCATGGGAATGTAAAGGTGGTGGAAATGGACAGTGCCATCCAGAGTATTTAGTATCCCTCACTACCTGAGCACTCAGCTGGCTTGCTTTCTTAGGGTAACATTTCCATCAGCATTTGCTTTAGGAGCGCAATGTACTGGTGCACTTGCAATGAACTCAAGGAAGACACCTCACAGTCCCACTGTGAATAAGGATGGAGGAGCAGAGCCCCTGTCTGTGCATCAGGCTGTGGGGCAGGTTATGCCACCTGTGCTGGACCACAAGATATATACGCAACCTTTTCCTCTCCCTCTGCTCCTCCAGACCAGGCTGTGTGATGGAGTCACATCTGGATCCTGGTATCACTCCTGAACTCTGCAATGTGGCAGTGAGCATCTAATTTCTCCCTTCCCTTTGCTATTGCTCCTGAACGGGCAAGATGCCAAGGTCTTCCTTTTTTTTTTTTTTGGTTTGTTGGTTTGTTGGTTTGTTTTGTTTTTTTAAAAGAAGAGGGCTTTATTTTGACAGTGTTCTTGAAACATAGTGAGATTTTTTTTCATTACTACTATGGTGATATAGTCCACAGTTTTGTCTTTTTTCCTAACCTCCAAGGTCACCTAGATGCTTCAGGGATGCAAGGCTGCTCACTGGAGTAAGAAAGCAATTGACAAAAGGCACAAGATGGGTGAAGACAGCCATTAAAATCCTGCTCTGGCTCTAAATATAGCAACCTTGCCATGCCAGTCTCCTGTAATTTGCATGTTGAATTAGCATCTCATTAATATCTTATTAGGGACACTGGAAACCTAATGACAAAAACAAACGCAGCATGTGCAAAGAAGAATAATAGAAAGAATGAAATGAATAGAAGAGCTTTTTTCCCCCTTGTGTGTATTCAAATGAAGGCCCAGCTGCACTCTGTCAGCCAGGCTGTGATTTCTGACCACCTCAGTGTCAGCAGTGACACAAAGCTGAAGGTGTCCCCATCGCACAGACAAGGCCAAAGGCTAAAGTCCCAAAGGACATCATCAGACCCTCTGTGGCTGGTGCACCCTGGAAGTGCCTTGCACTGATTTACATGAAAGTTCAGTTTTAGTGGAGACTCCCCAAACCATCCCAGCTCCCCAGGATTTTTAGAAGTTAAGTATTTGTATCAGAGGTCCCAAGCTGCAGCTTTTAAAACCAAATAATCCCAAAAGATAAGGAATAAGAGAGAAAATTAATTAGGCTTTTCTGTGAGCCACACAAAATTCAGCTTAGTTGAGGAATTTCTCTTTCTTAACTCACCTCTATCTAATTTTCTCAGAGTTCACAGCAATGAGCCCAGCCACCACAGCTGGTATGAACTCTCCCCAAACGACCGAGTGCTTCAGCACGCATGTTCATGTCACTGATTTCTCTGTTAGAGTGCTCCAATAATAAGGTACCAATTAGATTATGTCGCTCTAGAAGCACATTGCAGCTACAAAATGGATATTCTGTCATTAGCACCCTTCCCTTCCATCCTCCCAGGGGATGGAAACACCAAGCAACAAAAGTAGCTTAGTACCAGCAGCTCCTCATGGTTTTGGCAGAGAAGTGAATTTAAAGGATGACGCTTGTACTTTCTGCAAACTGCAGGGGGAGGACTGTAAGGCACCTTTCGAGAGCCTTGGATTCAAAGACCATATCTGACAGAGAAAAAGGACCCTGGAAAATGAGAAACTCAAAAGCTGATCATGGAAGGGAGAGACATGATAGGAAAACTGTGTGTATCAAAGGGTAAAACATAGGGTTCTATAGGCCATAAGTGGGCTTTGCTATAAGAGCAGGATCATCACGAGTCCCCCTCAGCCTGTAACCAGCAGGCTGAAAGTTGGATAGGATAGGTTGTAATTAGGAATCCAGCACATGAAAGTGAAATCAAAAAGTTGTAAATCAGAGAATACGTGAAAACAATCCCTTGGGAAGTCTAGTCAGCTGTTTCCTCATCAGATTTAACTGTCATGTATTGGATTACATTATTAAAAAACCCACACCGGTAATGCAAACCATGCAAAGCATGAAAATGTTCTTCAGTTCCTCTTTATAAACTTGTTACATGAAATAATTTGGGTCTGTGTTTAGGTGGACTGTTGAGCTCTTGGGCGCTGGCACTGTACAGTGTAAATGAGTTAGTCTAAACCTGTTTTTCAGCCTCATGCTGAAGGAAGCAGAAGAAATTATGTCCTCCTCATAGCTCCCTGATGCAGTGCATGGAGCCTCTCATGGCGAGTGACCTCTAATTTTTTCCCCCAAGCCATTGTGTACCAACCTTGGATATTACCTTAGCAAGTCCTCTACATATTGTTCCACAGAGAAGACATGGCAAAAAAGAGAGAGTGTTTTGTTGAGTGTGGAAGGGTTTGCAAACCCTATGTTTGTGATGCTTGGGGGCCTCCTTGAGTGCTAATTGTGGTTGGCATCATCACTTGATCTTGCCTCCTGCCTCCAAAGCACAGGATTGAGACGAATGGTAATTTGATAATGGGTAATGTGCACATTCTGTGGAGGGTTTTTCCCCTTTTCTGCACAGTACAATTGCAGAGTACCCAGGAGTGCCTCTGTGTCAGGAGAACTTAGAGTTCTTCTTGTTCTGAACCACCTTGTAAGTAAGTTCCTCTCTCTGCAGAGGCTGTTCCTCTGCGGCAACAAGATTTCTCCATAGCGCCAAAAGCTCACCCCTTGTACGTGCCTAAGTGCAGGAAACCTATTTGCTTAAAACCATGATCCTCATGTAGTAGGTCAACTGTACAGTGGAGGTTGTTATGGGCCTTTGCCATTTTCTGGGTAGGCAGGTAGATTGTTTCAGTCCTGTTCTTTCCTGTCTGGAATTTTAAAACAACATGACCCAAACCCTGAAGAAGCTCTGCTATCTCTCGCAGCCCTTCTTTCCCCCACACTGACAAACTCAAAAATCCATTAGCACACTGTTGGCATCTGTCTTTCCACAGCTCTTCTACAAAGGCAAAAGTGATCGATCCTTTAAGCAGGGGTTCGCTAATCATGTTCATTTATTCAGGCACTGCCCTGCTGCATGTTAAGAAAGAGCAGAGCTGCCTTTCCAAATGTATATTTCAAAGCTCTTTAACAACTTGAGAGCAGAAGTCTGCAGGGCAGAGAGGGGGCAGTGATTTTTATTGCTCATGTACGTTATCATATGAGGCCAGGGCAAGATGGATGAACAGCATGCATTGTTTTGGTGCATTGAATTTGCAGAGAGATGGCATGTTGGGCATTTGGTCCTGGTCCAAAGTGATATTGATATGCTGCATTGACACATAACTGTCTAAATGTCCTCAACAATATGCGGGGATATGGTTTTCTAGTGTGCAAAGCACTTATTGGGGAGGTAAAAAGTCCAAACCAATGCACAACATTTCTGCTCCACTGGAATATCCCATGGGGTCAGTGTTCCTTATAGGAAGAAGGAAAAGCTTTGGGTGTACTCCAAATTCTTTTTTCTATGAAAATATTAAGACAGCTTGTTTATCATTTGTGGTCCATAGGGTTCCTCTTCTTTTGTCTACCACCAACCCTACACTGAGCCTCAGTGCTGAAAGACCCGGTTGTAGTGTTCCTCTATCTACAGTAGCTGCTTTCCCTGATTGTAATGTAGAGGTGCCCTGCACAAAAAGGAGACTTAGTCCTGAAGCATTAAATGCTCATCTCTGCCTTGGTTAAAGACATTTGAGCTGTTTTCTGGTATCACCTGACCTTGGATGTTGACTAGTGTTTAGTCTTTGAGGCTGTCGCATCCTGAATGATAAGATAATCATAACAGAGCCAGAGCTGACAAGTGGTGTTTTGATGTAAGCAATGAGCAAACAGACAGATCAATAAGTGCTGAGCAAGGCACGCTTCACCTCATATCGTATCGACTTACTGCAAAAATAATGGGGCAACAAAATGAAAATGTGTTGTGTTCTGAGTTATGGTCAGTGGTTATATATAATATAACACAATATATTAACTCAGATGGGACCTGCTGTTGAAAAAAATACAAATGGGCAGGCACAAAATGTACTGTCTCTCAACGTACATGGCAACACATCGAGATTAATTACACAGAACATGGGAGGAAACGAAAGCAACAATAAATTTCTATTATTATAACCATAGAAAGAACATGAGAAAGATTTATGGCACTGAGAGCAAAATTGCTGTGTCCTCTTAGTCTGACTGTCTAATGAGTGAGAGATTTATGAGGCCACTGAATAATGATCAAAAGTATTTATAAAAGTTTACCATTTGTGAGCTTTTACTTTTGCTCTCATTGAAGCTGTTTGTGAGCAGTGGAATGATGACACTGGGCTTACTGGCTCTTGGGGGGAATTGTGATATAGGTTGGTTATAAACATTTTTATTTCAGCAGCTCTGATTTCTGGAAGCCAGATGGCAGCCAAGGAAGAGACAGGCACAGGAATACTCTGAAGGAAATCTGATGTGTTTAGAGGCTTTCGGATCATGGAGGTGTAAGTGCAGGTGCACTGAAGCAGAGAGGCACTCTCTTGTGCTGAGGGCTAAGCTGCTTCTTATGCATCAGAGACTCTTGTGCTTTGCCATCTCTTGCCTCTGCTGATTAATCCCGATAGGCATCTCTGCAGGGATACATTCATATGCTGGCACATGATTTCTCCAAGTGCAGACAGGCACTTCCGTATCTCCTAGTGCACGCCCACACTTGGAGAAATGATGGGCAAGTGGATAAACGAGGCCGCTGCCAGGAGGAAGCCACCTGTGATAATCAGGTTACAGGAAGAGAAAGGTTATGGCAAAGAGCAGAATAGCACACTGCTGGGCATTTATTGCTTTTGAAATGGATTGTGTGCAGCTAGAAAATAGGACGTTTCTCACAGCTATGTGGGCATCTATCTTATCTCTCAACAGCAGATAGCAAACTGCCCATTCAGGGGCTTAGCGAGATAGATGATGATTATGGCTACTTGGTTAATTGTGATATGACATGACAGGGAATATAATTTACCTTGGTGATAATTATCACTGACCCAGGTAGTTTTGCAAAGCTTGGGCAGAGTATAGAGGGTTGCTCTCATGGATCAGCTCCTTTCAGAAAGGCTCTTCGGCAACTCTGTACCTTCACAGGTGCTCTCTGAGTGTGCTGGTGTTTTTTTCATATGTTTAATGAAGGAATCCACACATGAAAATAAAAAAAAACCCCACAACCTAATACTCTCAAAAAACCCCCAGAAAATAAGTATGTAAATCTGGAATGCATTTGCATGGGTTTTGAGGGCAGAAAATGCCACAGATATTCACATAATCAACTAGCCCTTGGGGTCACAATATTGAATCCAATTGTTCTGTCCTTCAGGACTCAACAGGGTTGCTGTCCTTTCATTTCTTTTTTTCTTGCACAGCAGTGAAATCTGAAGTTTTGTCTTTGCTACAATTGTAGGTCAGGGCTGTAATAAGACATCTAAGCACAGGCTGTGGAGGGAAAGTACTTTAAAGCAAGCTGAAGCATTTCAAATAGTTAAGTAGTTTGTTGCCCAAATTTGTCAGGAAATTGTAAATTTTTGAACATTTTTTTTTTCTGATAGCATCATTCAAATGATTATTAAAATATTTTTGTCATCAAAATGCTGTTGTCACCAAAAGGAATTACCAAAATAGTTTTGTGCAGACAAAAGCCCACCAGTACACACATGGTTTGCAAGAAAATCCCAGGCCATTTAAAAAAAAAAAAAAAAAGGTCTATACTTTGGATAATTAAATGCTTAAGAAAAATCCTGTTTCTGAAAAAAAGAGATGCTGAAAAATACTTGAATATCTGTTATTCAAAAAGATCAGCCAGACAACCCCGAACTTACCCAGATAAAGGAGGTGACTTCATTATTTCATGTAACCCCTGGTAGAATGAGAGCAGAATTTGGCATAGTGAATAGATTCTTAGTACAAAAATGAGTATATTCAGGCAATTCATCATAATGCCTGATTTTAAAAAAAATTATGCAGAGCTCCCAGTGGCAACTACTGCTGTTGAAAGGAAGGCCTCTTATTTAGATGTGGAACTTCATTTGAAACTCCTGTTACTGACAGCTTTTGTCTTAAAAAGTATTATGTGCTCCAGGGACCCCTGTTTGCATTTTTGAACTTTTTCATTGCTTTTTGGAAAGAACTTTGTTTCAGAGGCACTAGAGATGGTGTGAGTGTTTGCAAAAGGCTTTAGCTTAGGGGAATAGTGTGACAGACATGGACTTCATCAAGGTCCATCAATGTGCAGTTTTTAAGCTTTATGGCTGCAAGGGTGCTGTGGTGCTTTGTTCCTCCTGCACATTTGCCCTCCGCTGTTTCCCTGACATGAGCCTGACAGATCAGAGCAGGGTGGCACTAGCTGGCAGAACTCTGTTGCTTGCATCCCTTCTCTATACGTTTAAAAACTGCTTGCAGCAAAGTGGCTTCTTATTGGGATCAAGTTATGTTTTTTGTTCACGCCTGTTCCCATGGCTGTGGTCTGCCTTTTCACTGCATCCCACCTTTGCTTAGGGACCGAGCTCTCCCTCCTGCTCTTTCATCTCCACACCTTTCAACTTGTGCCTCATTTTTGGATAGTGAGGGAAGTATGTGTCAGGAAGAGGCTGAGAGGATCAAAGACACCTTGGGGACTTTGAACTCTGGGAATGCTGACTAATGCAAGGGACCAAAAGGGTAAAAAAGGGTGTAGTAGGGGATCATGGCCCTTTAAGGATATGAACAGAGTTGGAGGGATATACTTTCCTCTTCATGGGGTTCAAGGATGAGAGGCCATTGACTGACATCTTTCCTGCATGCCAAATGCTTTCCCTGTCCTAAGTAAGCTGGAAACAAGAGAAAAAAAAAAAAAAAAAAGAAAGGAAAATGGGAGTAATTTGAAACACAGAACATCTGTATGTTTGTTATTAGAGGGAAAATAAAACAAATCCTTAAAAAGTCAAAGTGGTCCCTGGAGAGTCATCGCTCAGCAGGTGACAAGCTAAGCAGGCATCTACATGCAAAGATTTATTTTCCCTGGTTTCTCATCAGTCCTTCCAGGCTGGAGTCTCAGCCCACAGTCATCTGAGGCCTGGCTGAATCTTCACCAATATTCGCTCTCTAGCAGCTTTTGGCTGGGCAGGGAAAGGAGCTTCAAAAAGAGCCCAAGAGGGAGCTTCAGTGAAGAATAAAAAGGGAAAAAAAGCTTTTGATTAAATATCTTTTAGCACCTGCTAGGAATAGAATACACCTGACATCTGGTGTTATCTTCCCAGTGCTCTGATAAAAATTTAACCCCTTTGGGGAACAGGGCTGGGGGATGGCCATGATTTATCTCCCCCAATTGCTTACAACCCTGTTATACAATCCTCTTTATACGGCTATTAAGATCCATCTTAAAAACTCACAGGCAGCTCACTCCTGGCATTGTGTAAACCTTAGAGTCACTCAACTTTGCCTCCATCATTTGCAAACATCCTGGCACGTGCTGTAGCGTGAGTGAGCTCTCTAATAAGTTAGCCTAAAAATACCAGAAGAAAATGGTTTTGTCCTTGTTGTATCAAATCTAGGCCTGATAAGAACAGGAATTTTCTAGAGGAATCTTGCCTCATGGACTGTATCCAGCAATTTACAAGTCACACAGCCATATCTGTAGCACAGCAGCAAGATTACAACCTTTGTAAAAAGACTGATATGTTAACCATTGGCTTGGTGACACATCACATTAATAAGAGACTCAGATTTGCCACAGCCAAATCAGCTGTAGTATTTTAGCTGGAAGATAGAAAAGGATATGTGCAAATTGCTAGGACAGCACCTTCTTCGTTTCAGATGAAAGCTGTCTGAGATAAGGAATCTTGATTTCTTCTCCAGGATTAAAAATAAGGAAGATTTTTTTTTTCTTCTGAAGAAACCTTTCCCGAGTTTCTTTGCCATTCTGATGGAATGTCCATGAAGTCAAAGGTCCTCTGTAGGTGTGTGTGTTCTTCTACGTGATGGTCTACATCAGCCGTTTGAATCAAGATTAGCTTGCCTTGGTGGGAAAGGGTGTGTGTCATGGCTCCCAAAGTCCCATCTTGGCCCTTTTCCTGTGGTTTTGCTATCTCAGCAAGACTTTATAAAAATCTAGGCACACTCCTTGAGACATCTAATTGTGTGTTGTGGTTGCTTAAAACTATTTGCTATTTTGGATGTGGAAAACAGCTTTTTGAAAAAATGTTTTTCGTTTTGTTGCCTTTTGAAGAAAAACAACCTCCCAAACCCAAACCAGTAACCTCTACAGGAACGCCACGGGAAAGATACAGATGAGAAAAAAAATCTAATACTGTGGTTAATCAATATAGGAAAGAGAAGGATGGAGGGATGCACACGCTCTCTATGAATATTTGTAAGCAGGAATGTGCTCCTTTCCTGTAGCCGAACAAGTTTCATGTCTGTGGTGAGAGTTTTGATGCTTTGTCCTAGAGCTACCCTGCAAGGCTGAGTGTTCAAGTGTTGTGCATGGGAGACTGTGAGGCCCTTCAAACCCTTAAAATTCACAAAAGTGACAGAAATTTTCAGGTCTGTCTCTCTCTCAGACTTGCGGAAGTGGCTTTTGATGAATTACTGAACTGAGGGGCACGAGGGCTGGCTGGTTCTGTTAATAGTAGTGTTAAACAAATCAGACCTTTTCTGCATCAAAACATTCTTTCAAAAATATACAGCACTTCAATATACAAAAATATACAGCACAGCCTAGTGCTGTGAGTCATTGAAAGGTGCCCAGCACAATTTGGAAGTAAGCTGCCTGTGGTAGCTGATGCTCAGGTACATCCCCAGTGCCTGCAGGGCTCCTGTGCACCAAGAGGAGTGCAAATGACTGAGTCTTTTCTGCCCAGAAATGCAGTGAGGACCAGAAAAACTGCACAGGGCAGCAGAGAGGCATCTGGCACCGGTCCAGAGCCCTGCTTTGGACTGCAATATAGCTCAGTGAAAAGCTTTCCCCAAAGTCTTCCAGCTCCCCGAGGGCTATAATGTGCTCCCAGCCTCCTGTGGAGAACCACTACAGCACTCTTTGCATGCAAATTGTTAATGCATTGTGCATGAGGGCCCTAATTAATACTCTGCTGCAGATAACGATTTTACATTATAGCTATTAACCTTGGCATATTTCAAACTAAATGCTGGTGCGTTGGGGAGGATTCTGTGTACGTTGTGTTGAGAAATAATGAATTATATTTTTGCATATTTATATACTGATTTTCTTTAGTAACAGTGAGACTGATGCTGGGGAAAAGATTCGTGTGTTAGTGTATTGGCTACTCCAGTGGCTAGGGGATTAGGCAGGCATTTTGGAGCTTTAGGTTCAGTTTCTTTTCTGCATTCCTTCAGGTCTTTTAACCTTGCATGTGCAATGGAGATAGGATCCATCAAAGGGGTGGATTTCTAGTCCTGACAGAAGGTAGCCCTCCTTTTCTGGGCCGAACATTCCTTTTCCCAGACTTCGTAAGAAAAGCTCCTTGATTTCCTGCTCATTTGGGTGTCTATCTGCAGTGATCTGATCCCTGGATCAAGATTATGAACCATATATCATCATGCTGGATGGTAATGAGTTTTTATGTGAGAGTTTTTAAAGATTTCTCTTTAGGATTTAATTAATTTGTCCCAAATAGTAGACCAGAATTGATGACATCGAGTAACAATGTTGAAGGCCTGGTCTGGTGGGGTTTGTCTGAGGGGCACAGTTCTGAGGAGAACATTTAGTTCACTGAGGACAAAGAGACTTGGAGGCTAAACGCTGCTGGTGGTTTAAGCTGTTTGCACCTGCTGTTCTCTGACCTGTTGTCTTCCTGAGGGTGTTAGGAGAGAGCATCTCCCATTGCCTCTCCTGCCCAAAAAAATAAATCATACTTGTCTTCAAAGTGACCTGCAAACCAGTTTCCTCTGCCAGGGCAAGTGCAGTGCCTCAGGAAGGTGCTACAACCTGCAGTTACTGTGAGGAGCAGAATGTCCAAGGAGGATTTCTCAGTCCTTTTCATCTCACCTATCTTCCTATACTTGATCCTTGGGAGCTGTTTAATTGCAGACTATCCCAAAGTGCCAAATTCTGAGGAAACCTGGACTCCATTTACTCTGCAGTTGCCATGATGTGTAATGGAAAAAGGATGCTTATAAGACCTCTTTCTTTCAGAATTTTGTTTCTGATCCAACTGGCAATAGCTATAACTCTGTGTAAACTATTTTATGGATCTGTGTAGTCAACAGATCAATTTTATTATACTTGGCCACTGCAGAAAACTGAAAACTCCTGCTGTTAGCTGAAGTCTGGGAAATATGTTTACAACTTTATTCTTTTCATTTGGTGGCATCAATGTACTTACTTTTTTTTTATTTAATAAAAAATATGCTGTGCTCTCTCCCATGTTATTTCATGACCCAGAACCTTTCCACATGACCAGCTCTAGCACAACATATTGTGATAATGAAAAACCAATTCTAAATAATGACAGGTCTCTGATTTTCCTGGACTGGTAGAAGTTCAATTCTCCCTTGTCTTTTGAATATTAGGTTTTACCGATTTTAAAAATATTTTATGTAGTGTGCTTGCAAATATCAGTTTCCAGTGAAACCCCTGAAGTAACTGAGAAAGCAAGATTTTGTTTCAAAATGAGCTAACCCCTTTTAAAATTATGTAGAAAGTATTAAAATGGGTAGAAGTGAGTTGCTTGTATTCGCAGACATGGTAGCTGGTGTGTCAGAGTGGCTTGCTCAGGTGGCTGTGCTGTGCCCGGGACAGAGTTAGGGCTGGTAGCTGCCCCTAGCACAGCCCTCCTACTATTTAACTGGTTTATCCTGGAAATTGGGCTGAGACAATATTCTGGGATATATTAGAAGGTAATGTTGGATCAATAACTTTAAAAGGCCCTCTAAAATTAATCAAGTTTGGGAACATGTTTGCATATGGTCTAAGCTTTGTCTAACCCAGTAACCCAGCTGTGACAAGCAGCAGTGTTGGATGTTTCTAAATACAATATGAAACTCCTACAGCAACAGGTGTGGGATTATTTACCTTAAACAAAGGTCTCACCCTGACCTTGCACAGTTACGGATCAGTCCTGGAGCAGGTGTTTTACTATGAATACCTGGTACACGAGGAAAGCTCACGATACACTCTGTATATACTGAATTATACTAAACAAAAATAGACAGCTTCCTGACCACTCTTAGCTGTGCCATCTTTTGATGCTGCCATTTACCTTTTCTAAAGAACTGATTGCAGAGTCACAGGATAGGCAAACTGGGAAAGGAACCTCTCAAGTGAGCTTCAGAGATGGGCTGTATTTGGGAGCCTTTAAATTAGCAACATGGAAAACAAATTGCAGATCTTTTTTACTTAAGTGGGAAACGGTGAAAAGCACTCCGATGAGCCCTGCGTTTGCAAAGTCACTTTTTGGAGTGAGTCACACCTCAGCTGTTTCTGTGATATCTTGGTAGCTCTATTATTTCGTATTTTCTCTTGGTTCCTGTGCAATTTGCACATTCAGGGTCAAGCCTTCGCTAATGACAGCTCCTTGCGTTTCAAGGTGGCCGAATCAGCGGGATGTATGGCACATATCCACAGAGCTTTAAAAATATCTCTACATGACATATGCTGATTGTCCCTGAGCACCGGATAGGTTAATTGTTAAAGAAATATTAATAACATTAACTGATGGTATGGCTTCCCACTGCCTCTGCCCTGGCAATCTCACACTGGCAAATGGATTAATAATACTATCGGAAATGAATGTCGTTGCTATGCAAGTAACTCAAAACTAGATAATTTAAGAATAGTTTGGATGATTACTAATTAGATCCACCGACACAGGGGAATTTGAATTATTCATGACTGGCTGAAAACAGCGGGTAATTCATTTGTTCACTTCTCCACAACTAATGTGGAAGTTGTTTATTTTTACACACATGCACATACACTTACACACAGAAATGATCTGCTCAAAATGTTCCCTTGTTTCAGAACTGATTGTTTCTTTGTGAAGGGATGTTAGGGCTGCAACGTTAGGATAAAAAGTATTGGAGAGTTAGTTGGAGAAACATGTGGACAAGCCACACTTTGGGGCAGGTATTGGTTAGAGTTGGCTGGACATTTGTTGATTAGCAGCAATTGGAGTCCATGATCTTAGTGGTCTTTTCCAACCTAATGATTCTAAGATTCTAACATAAGCTTTAATCCTTATTTTTTGAATTTTAGGAGGCCAAGCCAATATCTGAACTTCTGAAAAAATATCCAAATAAAGATGCTCATGCACTCCCAGGGTAGGTGAGGAGATGGCATATATGGCACATATGGCACCTGCATCTCCACTTGAACATTTTTTTGCCCCACAGGGCTGGCCGGGAAGACAGGGGAGCACCTTTTGCAATCCCCACTGCCCGCTCTGTTCTCCCCAGACCCATCCAGCATCACTCTGTCTCCCTGCAGCAGACATATCAGGCAGTGCCCAGAGTCCTGCTCTCACCTGGGAGAACACTTTGAGGATCTTCATCCTCTGAGGACCCTGTGCTTGTACAAATATACATGCCATTCAAATCCAATACTCCCAAATCAGCCTCCTTAGCAGCTCTGCACACATGTACTGCTGGACATGGAATTTGCTAAGGTAAACTGGATAATTCGAGTTAAGGACACATAGAAGATAGTAAAAGGTGTTCTCCAGCTGTGCTCTGTTTATCCTTAATGGCATGCAAGCAACTTCAAAATAGTGTGCAAAAGCTTTCTGGACTGTCTTATAGCTCCTTCTGTCCTGGTACTGAGCTGAGAGCCCCAGAGAGCAAACCAATTTTAGAACCCCTCCTTTTTACCTTTTTCCTTCCCTGAAATTACTCTGATTAGTTTAAATAGTAGGGGAAAAAAAAAAAAAGAAGATTTCTCAAGTGTCAGGATAAATAACCCCACATATGAGATTACCCAGCTCGTTCAATACCAGACTGTGCAGATCTGCTTGCCTTTATTAATTTATGACCTTTATTACTTGAGTTTTCATTAAAATACAATAAGTTGGTCTAACTCATAAAATAGATAAAGTGCAGCACAATAGTTCATTTACCATTGATCCATATTTGCAACTCACGGAAGACGACAGCTACGGCTGTCATATGCAGAGTCATACCCAATTCAGAAGCGCTACACAGCCGTGAAGAGTTAAAGCAGAGAACATCTTTACTCCCTGGCTCTCCAGTGCACTTCCCTGCTCTTATTTTTACCAGGTTCCACCACAGCAGCACTAGCTCATGTCAGTGTTTTAGTTGTGTCTTGTGTGAAAGCTGCTGTAGAGGGGATTAGTATGCAAAAGAAGACAAGAAGGCACATAAAACACATCGTGTGGCAGTGAACATATTTTAGGAGTGAGAGGCTTGCAGCTTTTCTTTTTTGTTTTGTTAAATACCAAGTCCAGACCTTCCTTACATCTTAAACCAGCCAACACCTGAGCACGGGGGATCTGTGTTTCTCCACATGTGTTTAAGTGTGTACAGATGCCACATACATCCATTACTAAACAGAAGTGAGAAAAATCCCAAGGGCCCAAGTATGTTTTCACACTAATTCACATATAATTGAACTTCCTAGAATTTTCCCTTACAAAGATGCATTAGGAAGCAGAGATGTCAAAAGTATGCAGCCCCTAGAGAAAAAATGTTAATTGTGGGGCTAAGTCATGTCTGAAATGCTGCTGTTTTACAGCTCTTGTTGTGATCATGTGCCCCTCAACAGTCCCCAGCAGGCATGTAGCTCTGTGTCCCCCTCCCAGCTTCATCCATGTTGAGCCACAGCTTAACCTGGCAGCCACCTCCTCATCTGGGTCTTCCTCAATATGAGCAGTGCTGGCACTGTGGAACCACAGACAGCATGAAAACACAAGAAAAAGATCACTATGTCGCTTTTGCTTAATGTGTATTTCTATTTCCTCCTTCTGGCAGGCAGGGGAAACTTAATTGGCTATTTCATACTGCTGTCCCTTTCTCCTTGACCCCAGACACTGGTTGCTGACATCGCCAGCATCCCTCCATAAGCGACAGTAAAAACACTTGATGTAGCGAGTGGGTGCTTTATGAAGTGTGCTATGCCATCAATCATAATTAACCCATGTGTCCCTGTCACAGACTGGGGCAGGCCCCATCACATCTGGTTTCCTGTTTGAAAATACTTTGGTTTACGTAGGTTTCACTGAGAACAACCAAGAGACTGATCTCTAGGCAATAGGAGCTGTTAGAAGATGAATTATCTGTCACTCAGAAAGATACCCTCGATGTGGAAACCCTCGAGCATATTCGTAGGGTTTCATTAGTCCTGCTTCCCGCCTCCCCACGCTCGGTGCTGTATGCTTTTCGGATCTGTTAGCAGCCCAGCATCTGCTCTCTGAGCCTTTCGGAAAACACTTCAGAGTATGCAAGGCACCTGAGTCCTGCAACAGCCTGATTTTAGAGCTGTTCATGAGAGCAGGGTCATTCCCATTGCTTCCTGAATTAAACGCCACATACCATGTGCATACCATCTGTGTATGCACAAATAAATATTAGCTCACTAAGTGCAAAGCATGTTGACGCTCTGTAATGGCACAAGAGCTTCTGTGGGTTTTGTATCACTGGGCTGTAAAGCACTGGAGACTTTTGGTGCTGATTTTTGGTCCTTAAGCAGCTTGCAGATCTATTGGGATAGTGGGATTGAGGCTGTCCTTCATACTGCCTAGTCAGTGATGGGTTCTTTTGGCTTCCTTTGCTCCTGCTTGCCCAGCAGTACAGGAGCTCCTCCTTTTTCTCCCTTGAGCACTAAATCATCCCCTCCACAATCTAATCGTCAGCTACAGCCTGTTGTTTAATTCTTTTTTTAGCCAGCCTTGTCCCTTACTGTATCCCGGTGTTACTATGGTGATGCAGGGACCTGACACAGCTCTCACTGATGGTATAAGGTATACGGGACACCACACTTAACTGCACTTAAGAGCTGTTACATTATATATTGCTGTTCTGGAGGAGATCATCTCGAGTGCCATCACATACAATGTGCAAGACAACCAGGGGATCAGGCCCAACCAGTATGGGTTTATGAAAGGCAGGTCCTGCTTGACCAGCCTCATCTCATTCTGTGGCAAGGTGATCAACTTAGCTGATGAGGGAAAAGCTGTGGACGTTGTCTACCTGGATTTCAGTAAAGCCTTTGACACTGTTTCCCATGGCATTCTCCTGGAGAAACTGACTGGTCATGGCATGGGCAGGTGCACTGTTCACTGGGTAAAAAACTGGCTGGATGACTGGGACAAGAGAGTGGCTGTGAATAGTTACATCCAGATGGTGGCCAGTCACTAGTGGGGTTCCCCAGAGCTCAGTGTTGGGGCCAATTCTGTTTAATATCTTTATCGATGATCTGGGCAAGGGGGTTGAGTACACCCTCAGTAAGTTCGCAGATGACACCAGGTTAGCTGGGCGTGTTGGTCTGCTGGAGGATGGGAAGGTTCTGCAGAGGAATCTNACAAGAGAGTGGCTGTGAATAGTTACATCCAGATGGTGGCCAGTCACTAGTGGGGTTCCCCAGAGCTCAGTGTTGGGGCCAATTCTGTTTAATATCTTTATCGATGATCTGGGCAAGGGGGTTGAGTACACCCTCAGTAAGTTCGCAGATGACACCAGGTTAGCTGGGCGTGTTGGTCTGCTGGAGGATGGGAAGGTTCTGCAGAGGAATCTGTTCAGGCTGGATTGATAGGCCAAGGCCAGTGGTATGTGGTTCAATAAGGCAAGTGCTGAATCCTGTCCTTGAGTCACAACAGCCCCAGGCACTGGTACAGGCTGAGGGAAGAGTGGCTGGAAAGCTGCCCAGCAGGAAAGGAGCTGGAAGTGCTGGTTGGCAGTGACTGAACATGAGCCAGCAGTGTACCCAGGTTGCCAAGAAGGCCATTGGCATCCTGGCTTGTGTCAGAAATAGTGTGTGACCAGCAGGACCAGTGCAGTGATCGTCCCCCCATACCTGGCACTGCTGAGACTGCACCTTGAACCCCGTGTTCAGTTTTTGGCCCTGCACTACAAGAACCTTGAGGTTCTGGAGTGTGTCCAGAGAAGAGCAATGGAACTGGTGAAGTGTCTGGAGCACAAGTCTTATGAAGAGTGGCTGAGAGAGCTGGGGTTGTTTAACATGGAGAAAAGGAGGCTTCTGACTTTATACAACTACTCAAAAGGAGGTTGTAGTAAGGTGGGTGTTGATCTCTTCTCTCAGGTAGTAAGTGACAAGATGTGAGGAAATGACCTCAATTTCCACCAGGGAAAGTTTAGATTGGATATTAGGAAAAAATTCTTCAAGAAAAGGGTGATCAGGCATTAGAACAGGCTGACAAGGGAAACGGTGGATTCACCACCCCTGGAGGTGTTTAAAAGATGTATAGATGTGGCACTTAGGGCCACGATTTAGTGGTGAACATGGAGGTGCTGAGTCAATGGTTGGACTCAATATTAGAGGTATTTTATACCCTTAATGATTCTATGACTCTAGTAAACTCTCTTTTTTTTCCTCTTTCTCCTCTTCAGATGGATGAGGAGGCAAGCTGTGTTGGTGAGCTTTTGGGTATGCTTTTGGGTATTAGATACTACTCTGCAAATGATTGCAGTGAAATTCATAGAAATGGTGGTGTAAGGGGCTGCTCAGTAGGAGTTACAGGTATTGGACTCTGAACTCAAAGCACTTAGAACATAGCCAATGCCAACACAGTTGAGGAAATGCAGTGCACTTGGGGACCTAAATCCTATTAAATCCAGAGCCCAAGCAACCTTTGAAAACATCACATGCAAGTCCAAATTGCAGAGGGCCCCAAGCACTTTTGCTTGCTCTTAGGTAAGAAGCAGGAGCTGTAGTGTTATTGTCTTCTCTGTGTATTAGCCCTCTTATGCTTCACCATAGGTAGTTCTCTAAACTGGAATGATGTTTTCTAATCTAATCCCTCTGAATTATCAAGACAATTGCATCTACCTGATGTACCTTACTGACTCAACTCTACTGGAGTTGTTAATGCAGTTCTAAAAAATTCCTGCCCACTTTAAATGTGTGCACTCCTCCCTCTCCTTCCAAGTAGCGCCTTGTATTGAGAGTTAAACTGGTCACTCTCTTGGACTTGACATGGTAATGAATCTAATAATGTCCAGCGCACAGAGCTAAATACCTCATCTGAGGAAAAGTGAAGCAACATCTTTCCCTAAGCTGTAAAATATGTTGAGTGATTTAATTTCCTTCGTATGGAACATTAGGGCTTGGCATAATCCTCGCTCACTTCAAAGGAGCATAATAGTTGTCTCCTGTGTGATAACTGCAGTCGCCTCGCTGCCAGGTACTTGCTGCACACTCTGCGCTGCCTGGCTTGCTTCTAGCAGTGACATGTGTGGTTTTCCTTCTTACTAAAGAAAAAGAAAACAGGACTGTTCTGGGATTTGATTGCAGGCTGTAAAATTGAAATTAGCAGTCAAGACACAGACATTGCTACCTACAAAGGGCCACCTGCACAACTGATGCTTTGCTTTTAGGCGTGTCCCTCAGTCTGTCAAGGCCCAAATTCAAGAAACCTTATTTGGACAAGTCCTAAATTTAAGGATGAATGGAATTTGAATGGAAACGGTAAGGTGCCAAAAGATCAAATTTTATAAATCTAAGTGGTTTTCCTCATGACTGTGTCCGGGAGTCTTTATTTTCTATATAGATAGCTTTCAGTGGGGAAGAAAGATATTTGGGAAGATTCTTAGTAATTTCATTACTATTGGGGCTGAAGTCCCATAAAATAAAATTTTTGTTTTCAGGAGCTGAGGGGAAAGGATACAAGAGGAATGTTGCAGGCCTCAAATATTTTTGTCAGCTTTGCTCTTTATTTTCTAAAACCAGAGCATTTAAGACTCTTTTAGAATCCAGCTTTTTGGGATTTACTGCATAGAATACCCTAAGCAAGTTTGGCTTTCATTTCTGCTCCATACATCTCAATAAATACACAGATATAGAACATAGAATGTAATACTATGTATTAGAATATAGATAAAATGCATATCTATATTGTTTCACCCTTCTGTTAATGATTTGCAGTCTTTTGAGTCTTGTATCAAATCTTTATCTGTTGGATGTTTTGCAGTCTTAAATGAGTACCTATTTATGTATTCTAGTCCTTTTCATCTAATTCCTGCAAAATCGGTTGCAGTTTCATGGACTGGACTGCATTCTTTTAATTCCATTGAAGAAAAACATTGCAAATAAATACAAACATGAACATATTCAGCCCCTCACATCTGTGTATATGCATCTATCTGTCATGGTTCTCTTAATCTGCCTTTTTCAACTTCCCCTTCATGCTCGAAATACAACTAAATCTTTGCGTTAGACTACTTTCATTCTTCCTGAATGTGATTTCCTTGGTCATTTCCCATGCGCCACGAGCTTCCTTTTCATACCGCCAAGATATGATTCTAATTATGGACACAATCATTTCACACTTGTAATGGTAGAAAATGCTTAGACACTTGGAAAAAAATCTAGAAGAAAAGTGAAAGAACTGTTTGAATTGGTTGTTCACATCTTGCTGCCTGAAGTAAGGAGAGCTGAAAGGTGCCAGCAAGCGGACAGGTATGTTGCAAGTATTTTGCACTCACTCCTTATTCAGCTGTCTAGGGAAAAATATGTCCCTTTAAAATACCCAATGTTTTAAATGTCAATATTGACCAACCCCCGGATTTTTTAAACTTTGAAACAGCCATTGTCAGTTACAGGAAATACATGTGTTGATACAATTACTCCAAATGCTTTGAATCCATCATTTTCCACAGGAATTACAATAAGATAAATATATATTGAAATTTTAGAGTTTGTATGGGACTTAACTCCATAACTGCTCTCCAACTTTCTACTTCCCCTGATGATCCTCTTAAGAGAACAGGTCCTATCCTGTCCCATCACGGACACTATGACTTCTCTTCCCTGGCTACCTGCTTGCCTTGCATACCCAGCTCCGAGCTGAAAATAAGGATTGATTGCTGGGCCTATTATGGATTCTTAGCACTGCGGTTGTCCCATGTGCAGATGGAGAAGGCTACACTGAACTCAAGGTGATTGCTTTTCCCTGTGACTTTGGGCTGGCCTGAGCTATTGAGGGTGTGTAGTAACAGGTAGTAGGAGGGACTCATTTGCTTTAAGGTACTGATACAGTTCCCTGTTTCACTTGTATTTGACCCTCCCACCCTGTTGAACTGGCAGGAACCTGTTTTTCAGAGGTGGGAAAACACTAATCCACGAAACATTCCAGTGTCTCTTAGTTCCTGCTTGAAGTCACTTGGGAGTTAGTTCAGCTCAAGGCAAAAGCGATTTTTCCTCAAAATGTGTAACAACCCAGAGAACCATAAAATCCCTTATTTCCATTAAATGTGCCTATGACCTTGCATAAACATCACTGCTTGCTCCTCAGCTGTGGTCTTGCAGATTGAAAGAGCTGGAATGTTACACAATTAATGCAGAGATTGAGTTCTGCTGAAGGAAATATGCTCCAATATATGTTGCTTCCACAACGAGCAGAAAAATCCTGAGGTTTTGCCTTCAAAATGTGGAGATGAGAAAACACAGAAAAAACCAACAACTGCCAACCCCAAAACTTTGGGGATTTTAAAATATTTCTCCCTCTGTCTAAACTCTCAGGTGTTATTCATTTAACATTTTCAAATATTACTTTGCCAGAAAGATAACTCTCACCTTAAAAGCAAACTGACTCTCTGCTGAGAGTTAGTATTTTTCTACAGTTGCATAACTCTGAGGGAAGAATTTCGGGCCTGTCCCACGGCCCTGCACAACCCTTTTCCCCGCGAAGCTCTGCTGGGCTAAGCGTGCCAAAGACCTGCCATCCATGGTGTTGGCAGCATTAATTAGAAACCACAGCGGTGATGAGTGTTACCATTTATGCCGCTTTCTGGGCAGATCACTAAACCTCGGGACTGTTGATTTTGACCAGAAGGGTGCAGGGCACACCTACATTCCCATATTAAACCATCTTGGTTACTTTCCACTGCCATAGGTAGCAACAATGTCTTTTCCTCTCCTAAGACTTTTGCTTCTGGTGACACGCTGTAATTTAGGTTGACACGCAATAATTCTGCAACTGGGTCCTTTGATGAAATAAAGTTATTTTTGAAAGTAGTGAGAATCTTTACAAAATAGCACAAAGAAGGGATTTATTACCATTTCACTACTGTGTTCTCACAATCTTGCCCCTTGTCATCTGTTCTGCTAAATTTGTTTGGACTTCGGCTTCTTGAGTAAGTGAGAAACTTGGAAGGTATTGGGTTTCCCTGTCTTACCCTGCCGATCTCAAGTGCTCAGAAGTGGATAGAAAAACACAGTTATGGCATAGCAATCGTAGTTTATTTTTCAGAATAATTGTTCTCTGTCTTTGAATATTTTATTTAATTTTTCTTTTTTTCTTTTTTTTTTTTATTTGTGTTTGATTTTTTAGTGGTGTCTTTTTATATTTTTTTTTTTCCCAGAGCCCTAAGAATTTTATTTTTTTTTTTTAACAAAAATTGATATTCTAATGTTTGGAGTTGGGCTATTGAAGAAACCCCCTAAAATTTACTTGTAGGAAAACCGAAGATTGACCGCTTGTTCTCCTCACTGATATTACCATAGCTTATATTCATATTTTACCTATACTCTTCTTTAATGTAGTCCATGGATGATACATTGCCTTAAATTACTTACATTGCAGACTTCATTCCCCAACACTTGTTAGTTCACTTTTAGGTAGAGCCTAGTGAAAGGTCTGGAGTGCCTTCCTGAAAAATCAATACCTCTGTGATTCAAACTGTAATTAAACAAGGGCAATTAAATGATCAAGCGGTCAACTTAGTCTGTCTTTACGAAGCGCCCTTTTGTCTTGTAAAGGTGAGGTAGTTAATGCACACAGTGATTAAAAGTTGCAGCAAGGTGGCTCTTACTGGAAAGTGTCCTTTCCAGCTGCAGGGTGCTGTGATAGCTGCAGACATCTCCATGCAACATGTGGTCTTGCTTAATCTGGACTTGGGCCATTTGGCTCGTGTGTGCTCTCACTTGCTGAGCTGCTGCAAATTTGTCTGACTTACATTAAAATCACTTTTGATGTATTCACAGTTGCATATAACCACTTACCGTAAGCAGACTCTGGAGTGCATAACTCTGTGATCCTTTTCCATAGTCTCCTTTTGCTCCATGTGACACTGAGGTCACATTCTTCCGCCCTCCTCCGTGGCGTGGGACAAACTTCTTGGTGAAGCAGCACACGTGGGCAGGCAGCTTTTGGGGGGGGATACTGTACCAGGAGGGACAGTAATGGTACAGGAAAGTGCGTTTGCAGGCTGTGGTGCAGGACCCAATCCTTGCTGAGGGGCTTGTTGCAGGCTTCAACTGCTCTCCCTAATTGGGATCACACTGATTGGTTGCTAAAATGATGCTCCCAATAGGCCAGAGTGATTTTTTCCTAAGAAAAGCCTGAATCACGTCTCTCAGCATGGTAGTCTGGCTGATGTGAAATAAAAGGTGTGTTTGTCAGTTTAGTGTCACGCTTCGTCCCTCGCCTCCTGCTGGGGAGCAGGGCTGATATGATTAGAAGCAGCTCAGACATGCCTGTTGGATTGCCTGCAGCAATACTAGCAGGGACTTTGTTTTTTGGTTTCCATTTTTAAAGCTGGGCTTGGTTCCTTCCAGTTCTGCATTTCTGTTGCTCTTCTGAAGATTGCTCAGCTCACTGAATACACGCAACTACTAAAGCATTGCTTAAAATAGCCTCAGATTTCTGGCTTAGGTCACAAACCAGTGAGTGAAAATATTTAGTCAGACATACCTTGGGTGCTTAAGAAGCAGACAACAATGTTTGTAAATAATCCTGAAAAATAACTAGGGACCTCTCTGGAAAGTCAGAAATGAGGGTTTCTGCACTGCCTGAGAGCTTGCAGAAGTTGATTAATGGCTGTGATTGCACCGACAGTCAGAAAAAGTTTAAGTTGGAAGAAGAGTAAGATCCACAGCAATATTTGCCAGTGTGATGCAGCACTTTGTGTCAGTACCCGCCGTCTACTGTGCACACCTTCCCTTTCTGCTATGTCAGGGAAAAATGATTCAATACTTTCCATATAGATGATATTGTGGCCTATGTGAAATATAGAAATTTAAAATACGGAGGCAGGCAAAAGCCTAAATATCTCAGTCTTGAAGCACCACCTCAGGGCCTGTGGAAGTGGTACTCGAGAGCTCTGTTTTACTGGTTTCCTGTTGGGAATGTGTTTTCCATGAATTGATAGGTACTTCTCCTTTTGCTCAGTTTGTAAGATCAGACACACCTTTTCACTTGAAAACAGATCTTTTGGTGTGAGCCTGTGATTAGCTGAAAGTCCATATTTTCTCAAGTAAGTAGGTAAATTTTCAGCCACCTCTCTGCAGCCTAATTTGGGAAACTCAAGCCTTGAGCTCTAAAATTTTTCTGATAGCGACCACTGGCGTTATCATTTATGAAAGCTTGGGCCAGGAAAAACATTCCAGGTCTGACTTACTCCAAGCATGTGTGGTCAATAGTCCTGCTATGTGTGCTGGATTTTATCACAAGCACTTTGCTAGGTGGGTACCAGTCCCTTCACAATACCATCTCCTTTTGCCTCTGGGGCTGCATCCTGTCTTACAATGCATTTCTTAAGAGTTGTCTGTATTTATGACGTCTTTGTGCAGACCACACTGGAAATCTCTGTAGCATCTGGACCTCCATTAGCTTTCTTTAGCAGGGTCTCTGGCACAGGGGGAAATTTTGGTTTCCCTATTTTGCTTCAGGAGGGCTTTATTCTTGCTGACAAAGCCCGTCTGGACAGCGTGCCAGTTCTCTTTGGCCTGCAATAAACTGCTGCCAACTGACAGTGCAGTGGGCATGTAGTTTAATGGTACTGGTATTATGATAAATGTTGCCTGATGCTAAATTAGGTCTGCCAAGGATTGATATGACTTCTATCCCATTTTTAAAATACATATAAAAGTGTCTGTGCTGTAGAACTGCCTCCTTTGGCAGATTTATTGGTGCATTTGGGAATAATGGTGCCGTATGATGATTATAAAACTATATAAAGCATCCTTTATTGTTCATTACCATTGCTTTATATTAACTCACTATTATCTCCTGATGAATTGCAATTGCAAAAGCCGGGCCCCTCCATATGCGAGTCTGAACAATCCGATCTCATTTGGACAGTAGATGGTTTGCGGAAGAATATAGTTTCACTTGTTTTTGTGCAGAGGCAATGGCCTGTCTTCTTCCAGCAGCTTGCAGAGATTCCCACAAACAATGGAAATTAGTGGTGGGAGGTTTTTCCATGGGCAACTCATACGCAATGCATGTTGCAGATATGCTGATATGCCCAGGCAGTCAGAAGGGCAGGGGGATTCCTCAGTATGGGCAGCCTGGTCGGCTCAAAACTCACTCAGTGGCTTGAAACAGATACTAAAGCTGAAGAAGGTGCCCTTTCTGCAAGGTAATAGCAATGGGGGCACTTCTAAACCTTACAGGCTTCAACAACAAACAGTTGCCAAATCTACAGCAGCTCTTAGCACGTTGCATACCAATGAGGAGGCATTTGAAAAAAATCTGTCAGAATTACATTAGGGGGAACTGAGCTCTTTTGGTTACCTGGCCTAACTGGTGTGAATTAAACAGCTAAAAAATACAACTCTCAGCACCTCAAACCCTTCAGGTTTTGACATGAGGCAAATTCCAGAGACGTGCCCGAAAATAACTTTCATTGCCTTCAGAAGGATTGGGATAATGCCATTAGCACCCCAGCTGCTCTTCCTCCTGTTGGTGAACATATATATGTGGGAATTGCCTGCTGATTTTTTGAACATCAAACTTGCATCAATTAAATATCACAGTGTACTGGGATAGCTCCCTCACCGCTTGTGACTTTTGTTTGCGTGTAAGACATCTGGCTCTGTTAATGCAGCATCAGTTTGATTTTTTTTTAGTTGCTTCTTTCTCTTTGAGTGAAACAAATTCCATCTTGAACGCCTTCCCCCAAAAGCAGGAGTGCACATCTATGTCTCGTAGCCATGACTGCAGTGGCACTCTGATTACATTTCATGTGGCCAGCTGATGATAACATTTTATTGAATTGGTGCATAGATTAAATCCCCTCAGCCGTGACAATTAAATATGAAAAAGTGTGTATGCCATTTACAAGGATAATATTTAATCAGAAATAGACACGAACATGAGTCATCAGCTTAGAAACAAACCCAGTCTTTATATAAATTCAACTGTACTAGTTCCAGCTGTTTGCAGCAAAAATAGAGGAGCATGTTTCATAGATACGACAACTTCAAGTGAGCCCAGTTGAATTGGACCAAAAGCAGAACCTTCAGGGCATTTTAGGGACCCCACGTCACTGCTTATTGCTGGCAGCTGTGGAAAATAACTAAGCAGTGGCAAAGCCCAGGCCACTGGCTGAGCACCGAAGGTGCTGAGCGATGTGAGGCTTAAGAATAAGGCACACAAAAGTTCCATCTCACTGTGAATTCAGTTTGTGGGTGTGCAATGAGGATAGTGATAGCTGCTGTGCTCTGGTCCTGTCATGCTGGCTACAGCCTCCTGTGCACCCTGTGGAGCTGAGACTCTGTGAGGGACTGATGCTTTAGGTGGAGGCAAGGCTGGAACTCACTGAAACAAACTCTTTTTCATACAGCCTGTTCCCATTAAGGACAGCATAGAGAGCACTGGGCACTTGGCTGCATTTTTGACAGTCAATTAGTATTAATCAAACCCAAGACATAGAAATAAATTATTAAGAAAAGTCAGAAATGAATAACAGAGGGAAGTCTGCTGGGCCAGCATCAGTCTGGAGATGTTCCAGTTGTTTTCGAGTTTACCATAACCTCTTTGACAAAGAAAACAAGCTGGATGTTTCAGGCTGACAGGTTTAGTTGCACAAGATGACACTCCAGCCTGGCTGGAGACAAAAGCAGGAGGAAGTTTCTCATTGAATCTTTGCTCCTGTCTTCGGGGTATCTAAGAATTGCAAGTGAGTACACATAAGACCCCTCTAGCAGCATCTCCCAGTCTGCCAAAGATTTCCCACAAAAAACAAGACATCAATTAATTAATTTTAAATCCATTCAGTCTGTTCATTTGCCTCCAAACTTTAGTTGTGGTCCCAAGAACAAAATTTTGAGTGGGATGCAATCTTTGTGGCAGCAACCTTAGGACGTTTCCAAAATTAGTATTATGCTAACTTGACAGGGTCTTTTGCCTTCATAAATGCATGTTAAGAGAGGTTAATTATCTCACCCTTTTATTCTTTATTAAGCCATTTCCTCTCACCTACTCAAACTGATTTTGACTGACAGGCCTGTACATAGTATTCCCTTTAACAATTTTTAGGCCTGGATTCTGTATTTATTTTATTCTGGCCTTGTGCGACCTGGATGAGTTCCAAGGAGTGGTGAAAAATCAATGCTGATTTTGCTGAGTGCCCCTTGGCCACCTCTTTCTAAAATTCTTGGCTGTGAAGTAGGCTACTGCTCTTAATATGTCTGACTTGAGTAAATGAACTGGTTCAGCCTAGATGGGAACAAGAAACATTAGTTTCACCTTCCTAGACATTTACCTCAATGAATGGCTCAAGAAGTTTCAGTGCAGATCAGCTAATGACTCTGAAATCAACCACTCTGCTAAAAAGACAGGAAAATGAATTTACATCCTCAAGGAGACCTTGTGCATCTGTGTATGCCTCAGTAAGGCAGATATGCACACGTTTACTCAGACCAAATGCTCAATCACTGTGTTATACAAGCAAGACCATGAATGACAGCATACAAACAAGTGACATGTGTGAGCGTACTGATCACAGCAGCGCTTTTTCTGGAGGGGTGGCAATGTGCTCTTACTTACCAATCCCTTTCAATCTTCTACTGAGCAGAGATGCATTTTCAAAAAGTGCAACGGGTAAAGTTCAGGGCAATTTAATGTGGTATTGAATCAAAGATGGGGGAGTGTGGGGAGAAAAAACTCTAAGCATTCTTCTAGGAGAGGAAACTAAAAATGCAGTGTGTGCCACCAGTGGAGAGGGACATCAGCTGGTTCTCTCTCTGAGGGTCTATCTGCAACCCAATGTGGGAATGCAATTTGTATACCTGTGCCCGAGATCTCACTGCACGCACAGTTTGGGAGCTCGTGGTCGCAGAGCTGCAGTGAGCAGTGCTAGGTAACCTATTAAATAATAGTAATTAAGACCATGGGATTTCTCAGTGTTGCTGCAAATGTTATATATTGAGCGGGTAAAACATGAATTTTTGATTTATTTGTAATACTTAGTGTGTGCATCAAAATAGAAACTGTCCTCCTTTGGCTTCAGCTATTTGCATGCCACCTAGACTTGTCTCGTGACCTTGAAACCCAAGGAAAATGCACTTCTATTGTCATCAATCATTCTTCTGCAAATGAACAGGCTCTCCTTAGTGCTAGGACAGCAGCAGGACAGGCAATATTCTCCAGTCTATAAGAATGACTTGCCTCGCTTTGGCAAGCTGGCACGCTTAGTATGTGAGGGAGAAATAACAGGTAGATCAGCAGCTAAACAGTGCCTACAGTAAGCACTACTGTAAGTAAAATAGGTAAGTACTTTAGTAGTTCTGGTTCTTGCTCTGGTAAAGAGGGAGCTACAAAGTCCCCTTGTAACCTGCTGCACAGCAGTGAGTTGCCAGCGCTGTTCTTTAGGGTCCAAGAGGCTCATTAAGTAGGGATCTATGTGTCTCCCACAACCTCAGCCTCCCTGGGTTTTTTTTAAGTGATGAAATCTGCTCAGTGTCCCCTTGCTTTCTCTGCATCCTCACCACAGAGGTCTCCTTGGACCACCAGGCACGCACACGGACAGTGGGCTGGAAGGAGGTGACACAAGAGGGAAAGCAAGTTACACCCATATTTTTTTGGCCAAGAAAGCCATTAAAATGTGCCTTTTTTTAATGATTTTACTTGATGACTCACATACTTTGTTGTTACCAAATAGTCAATGGAGTCTCAGTTAAAGCTGGGGGAAAACTATGGCAAATCAGATTCCTTCTACAGAAGAAGTTACAGCTTCAGTCATAGCCTAGCTACAGCCTTCTGCAGGTACTCAGATTATTACAGGTGTAGCTGTTGTAAAAGAACATCTCTTACATCAGGCTTTGAGTGAGAGTGAATGATACCTTATTTTCTTCCATAATATTAATAACATATTTCAGAGAGTGGAGCTGCTCTCTCAAGAAAAAGGGAAAAAGAGACACAAAGCAAAGTAGCAGACAGAGCAGTGTAGGTTCCTGTCTGAGGGCAAATAGGTCACATTTAAGACGTCAAGTGGGACTTGGGAGATTTATGTTCAAGCCTCTCTGTAAGCAACTTTTTGCGTATCCAGGAGCAGGTCCTTTAACCTCCCTGTGTTGCAGTGACCTGTTTGTAAACCGCAGACATTTTTTGCTTAATTTGGGCTTGATGATGCCAGTAGATTTTACTCATGTGACCTCAGCAAGCACTGCTCATCTTCTCAAGATCTTCAGGAAGGATTAGAAATATGTAACTGACTTACAAATATCCTTTATGTGTTTGCACAGCATCTTGCAAAGCGTGATGCTGATGCTCTGAGCCATGTGGGCTCTTAAAGTGCTGCCAAAACACACGTCATGGTCAGTAAAATAAGATGCTATCAGCTTTCCTGTTACCCTCTACCTCAGTTTTATTTTTGATGGAAAACTGAAGTATAAATTGCTAAGTAGCATGTCTCTCTGTATATGTATGAATGTATATGCAGTGCTGTGGTAAGTAAGCAGGGAGCTGTTAGTTTCCTAGGAAGTTAGGAAGTAGAAAGCTGTTCATGGGACAACCATTATAAGACACAGAAACGTTTGTGTTGGAATTACCCAGGCATTTCCTAATAGGCTGTGCTAAATTCCTAGGCAGGGGAATGAAAATGTGTACTTTATTTGACAAGTCCATGCATGCCTATGCAATGGACTGCTAGAATAGTATTTTATCCCCAGCTAGAAGATAAAAGCTTTGCTCTTGCTGTTGGAGAAGGCCTGGTTGAAAATCATGTGGGAGCTTTTCTTTTGCCTCTCTTCCTGCCTCTGTGTGTATGTGTGTGCTTGTATGGAAGAGGGAGAGAGTTGCTATGGTGAACAAAGGGTAGAAAGAGCTCTTGCTTTTTCCCCACAAAACTGTAATCTTATTCCTCCTGATACTGCCTCTTGTCTGAAACATATATACATATGTATATATATTTATGCAATCTATATATATATGCATGAAGTCACTCGCATGCACACAAAGCTACTTTGGAAAAAGGGATGTGTGACTTGTCACCATGTAAAGCAATAGGCTTCTAAAACCATGGAGCTAATTTTTTGCGAATAGCTCAGTTGGTGACATTACTTGGCTATGTTTCCAATTTAAGCAAAGCAATCTTGGGAGAACTGGATGAATCAGAAAAAGACTTCCATATTATTAGCATTTTAATAGCAAAATGAGAGCGATGGTCTGGTCCCCCTCCCCCTGCAATGTTGATGTGGAGGTGCAGCATGTGTATGAAGGACTGGAAGCCATTATATTAAACCCATCCTCTTTAGCCACTGCAAACAGAAAAATGAACTGGGACAGCTTTTCGATTTAATAACCTACTTTTTTTGTTTACTGTTTTGTTAAGGCAGATGCAGGGAGAAGAGTTTGATCTCACTGCAGAAAATTTTAGTAAGGACAGAGCAGGTTTCAGCCTTAAGTTAATTTTTCCAAAGCTAAATTTCTTTTAAGGCTTAAGCTTGTGCACTTCAGCACATTCCTGCCTTTGCAGTGAGCTTGGGGTAATGTTTTACCTCAGGTTCCTATCAGGGCTGGAGAAATGCTCCTCAAACTAAACTTATAAATGAAGCTGCTGAGAAGTTTATACAACTGTATATTGTTTTCCACTGGGGACTGACAGTAAGCTGAAAGGAGAAGGGAAGCTTTTCAATGGCATTTCAGAATTTCGTTTTGAAATACAGGTGATTTCAGAATATACTGGCGACTTCAGAATATACTGGCGCCAATTTTTTCAGAGAGGAGCACAGAATGTACTACCTCAAAATGACTCTTTATTTTAATTTGTTTCTCTCAAACAGCAGTGTTTGACTGTATTAAGTCAGAACTGACATAACTTCATTTTCATAAAATGAACCATCACCAGATATAGACCAGATAAATACTGTTAAAGTAAGGAATCCCTGCAGGCTTCACACTCCAGTGCCTGGGTTATTCCCTTTCCTCCTAGGATACCCATCCGATTTCTTTTTTTGCCCAATGTCTAAACATATTAAAAAAGACTGGAGTCCCTGGCCCCTTTTGACCAAAATACTCAAATATGGATGCATCTGGATCAGAATATGGCAGATGCCTGCTAAAAAACTAAGGTCTTCCTTAGAAGACACAGGTAACACAGATCCATGTGGGGAACCTGGTTGGCAAATCTCTTCATCCATATTGTCATATTGTATCTTACTCATGAAATACAAAAGGGGGAAATGGTCTCAGTGGTCATTAAATATTATTGCTATTATCTTTGTTCTATAGTTTTGTGGCTTTTTTATTTTACAAAGGTCAGCATTAATTCAGCAATTTTCTTGCCTTTATTCCAGTAGAAACCTTGCCGTATCCATTTGTTTCTTACAGTTTATTATTCCTAGTCTGGTGTCTGCTGTTTGGTGCTTAATGGAAATCCTGAGAAGTATGATTTCCCACCTGTCTGTGTGAGTTTAGTAGTTACAGTAATTTTGAGTGATTTCTTTACCTGCTCTGTTCATAATTACAGCTGTACCTAAATGTAATGTGCAGTCAAGATAAAGTCAAAGGGGCTCTATCGATACCCTGATTCCTTTTACTTTTAAAGTAAAGGACAACTGGAGTATCAGTCTTTCTAACTTTCAGAAACATTTCAGATTATATTTTCTCAAAATATATTTTTTAGCTGTGTCACAGGTGGGAGTGGGGGCCGTTAGAAAAAAATTATTAAAGAAGTCCTGCCCTTGAGTCACGATGTACAGAAAGGACCCTTGCTTTCTAAACTCCTTCTCAGAGAGGAGCACAGGTGTGGTTGGATCCAATCTTAGCCTCAGATTTTGTAAAAATTTTAAATTTAAGGAATTACAGAGCTGTGATTGAGTAGTTTTGTCCTCCGTGTTTTAATGATGGCAAACTGAGAATATTTATCATTTATTATTACAAATTATCAGACAAAAAATCTTAATAGAATTATTTACTACACAATATAAACATTAAAACTACTGGTAGTATAGTATAAGAGAGGATAGTGCACTATATTAAAGCAATTTTTGAAACAATTATATTAAAGCTAGCAAAAAGAAAGAACTATTAATTATAGATCAGTGTAACTCACCCATACCAATGCTCATGGGGAGATTTCTTTCTCTCACCCTTGAGAAGTATCCTTGAGGGATTTCCCCACCCAAGGGAGAAATCTCCACCCATACACCTAAGAAGTGTTATGTTAGAAGAACCTGACTGTGTGAGAGTGGACTGGGCTTTTACAGTATAAAGTGATTGACTGGCAGTCACCTGACTCTTGTAGCTGCCTCACCATCAGGATGTTAATTTGGGGTTAAAGCCAGACTGGTTTCAAAATGGCCTGGCAACCCTCTCAGCCCACCACTGATACATTTTTGAATAGGGCATTGACTTTGTCACATTCTGGGGCTGATGATCTGCCACAAACTGAGACTAACTCTGAGCTCAGCCATAGCCTGACTGAGCGAATCAGTAATGCTGAGGTCTCTATCTGGATAGGACACAATCCTTTCTTAAGGGCTGGCAGTGGCATAAATGCCACGGAGGAGTGCCACACGTTGAAAACCACGGTGACAAAGTCGCATAGAAGTGCTTGAGTGCCGAGGCATCTGTCTTTTTCTCTCTTTGTCATGCCAGCTTCACCCTGCCTTGCCACCTTGAGTCTTAGCAGGGCTTTTAAAATTAGCTTTGACCTATTAGGTGGCTTGCTTCCATCTAATGAGCATGGCAGCTTCCTTAACGAACATCAGAGCCGTGTGCCGACTCAGCTAATTTGATTGCGTTTTATGCATTAATCAAAACCCTCATAGTGATCTGACCTTGACTAGGACATAAGGATGTTGAATGCTGGTCTGCACTTCCCTTTCAATGCCATGGTGGGGTGTTGCAGTGAAGAAGGTCTGGGCCACAGTCCAACCAGCCCTCTGACCCTTCCTGCAACATATATTCTCTGGGAGTGTTTGCCCTTTGCTTTATTCACAAAGGCACAGTGCCTCTTTCTTCTTCCCCTACAGGTATTAGACCTGAATAGGCTATTTCCCACCCCATCTTTTAGGTCATCATGTTGTGAAACTTAAAAAAAACCCTGAGGAAAACAGTTCACTTGGAAATTGTAAGAGTGCATTTATTCAAAGGGAGGGTTTCTTCCTCACTTGTGAAATTAAAAGTGGAGAAAATTGCCTACAGGTTTCTAGCAATGCAGCTGGATAACTTTCATAACGTATAAACTACAGAAAGTACTTCGGAAGATGATGGCAGACAATAATTAATGTAACAATTAGTAATGTATCGATTCACAATGTCTTAAAATTTTTTGTTGCCGTTGAACCAATGAATAACTTATCTTGACAGAAGTAATGTGTGCTCAGTGTTTCCATTAAGCATGCAGGCTCTGCTCAATCTATCAATCAACTGGACTTGGACCTCAACCATCTCCCACCTGACAAAGAGTGCACAAGTGCCTTCCTTTAGCTTTCCCTTGTCTGTAGAGGGCTTCAATGGCTTTATTACAGCAGTCAACATGGAAGAGATCTTGCTTTTTACATGACCCCATCCAGGGCAGAGACCACAAGAAGTTTAAGGATGCCCTGGGGACTGCTATGCATTGTCCACATAAAGAAATACATAATTAAAAATTTTGTTGGGGTGAAGTAACATATCCATGTCCATATCAGCATCAGTCTAGCAAATACTTTTCTAATCAATCCTGCTGTTTATTCTCAGATGATTTTGCCTTAACCTAGTTGTCTTATTAGTCCAGATGAATTACATCCTAAAAGCAGCTGGTTTTGCTTTCTTGACTATAAAAGCGGCTTGCCTTAGTCCATCTGTGACTATTGGCATTGTGAATGTCTGAAGTTAGTTGCAATTCTGTCCAAGTTAGTCCATCTGTCTCACGTGTTTCCACTCATGACAGTCAACAGTGGATTTAGACCTCTCAATATTCCCGTGATCTTTTTCTTTGTGTGTAATTTCTATCCATGAGGGCAAAGACAGGGATGAGTTAAGTGACATACCTAAAACTGTGTAGTGGCTTAAATTTGAACTGCACCCACCTTTCCATTCTAAATAAGGCTGGTCTTAGAAAAAATTGAGAGCTCAGTGGACTTGGAGAAAACCTAGACCTTAGGAAAAACTTTGATCTTGGGAGGCTTTGTTTGGAGTCCTGGAAGCTGCACATCAAAGCTGGGAACCTCAGCTTTAATCCCAGGTTTGTCTCTGAGCTGACGATTCACCTTGTAGAAATAATTTCTATTACCTGTTTGTATTTCCCTTTCCGCAGTCTGTGTTTCTAATCTAACTAGAGAGGAACTCTTTCACACTTTGGGGCCTACAGTGTCTGGTGAAGCTGCTAGTTGCTACTGAAATGAAAATATTGATTATGTAGAGAATACATTAAAAAGCTATTAAAGCTGCAGATGAGACAGTCCGAAGGACAAGCAGTTCAGCTTTGGAACATCTCTGGGATGCATAAAAAACTTTCGAAAAAAAGGCCTTGTGTCAAAATGTCCATTTTTCTTTTAAACTAATCAGAAGTTTTCTGTATTAATTTCCTTTGCTTTTTGTTTCTATTTCTGTGAAAAAAAAATCAGCAAAAAGAATTGCTGCTTGTTATCTTTCTTTACACTGAAAATTTTGGATGTATTTGCAACTTTAACTTGCTTTCTAATGTAGTATATAGGTTTTTTTGTTCAAAGCAAAGTGAACCCTCCAATGTGAAAACTGCAAAAGCAATCCCAGCTCACAGATTCCTCCTTCAGACAGCCCTGAATGTCATATGTCACTTATTACATATCACATGGCAAATTCAAGCTCTTGCAGTTTGCCCTACTGTAGCCACCCCACGAGTTCATCTGCCATTTCTGTCCATCCTGGCTTCTGCCAAACACTGTAGCCTCCCTGAATGCCCCTCTCTCTGCTTCCCCAGTCTATCCTTCCCTATGCCCAGTATATCCCAGATGTTTAGGGCTTACAGCTATCTTGTCTAGAACACAATATTGTAGGGTTATGTTGCCTGTGTGTGTGTACTGGCAACATCTCTATAATTTGTCTCTGGCCTTTGGTCTTACACACATTTTATTCTCATCCTGCAGGCAGAAGCCTTTGCTCCTGTCTCACCCCAAAGGGGTGCTAGCAGCTCCAAAACTACAGCTTCAAAGAAGAATAAGGGCAGCAGTAATTCCATATTCTGAAATGGAATAACTGGCTTGACTGACTGAGGCCAACTATTGATCTTTGAGATCCCACTGCCACAGAGATCGTCAGCACTTCAGCAATTAGCTGCTGATCAGGGTGAGCTAAGATTGGCAGAATGAAACCCGTGACTTCTTCTGTACAGATAAACTACACTATTTTTTTTTTTTTTTTAGTGCCACAATCTCTAGCAAGTATAATTTTCTACTGGCTTTGAAGGTCTGCATGTTTTTCAGTCAGTTTTTTCTTTCCAGTTTCTGGTTGGCACTTTGCAGTTGAGCAGTATTCCTAGGGGAAAAGTTTTAAGAGAGTTTGTGAGAGGAGAAATAGAGATGTCTGAAAATTGACAGGATTCTGGCACACATGAAATTAAAATATTTCCCTTCTATGGCGGTGCTCTTGTCAATGCAAGACTGACATCCAAGCATAACCTGGAAATTGAGACCTCATTAGCACTTCTCTGAATTGGTGTGTTGGGGTATATCTCCTTCAAGTGTAGGCACATGCTTACTGGTGTGACTACAGGTAGTTTCTGTGTGCCACTGACTGGCTCATCTAGGGGTCCATCTCTCTGTATCTACACACAAGACCAGAGATACTGTTCCACTGCCATTGCTGCTTCACCAAGGAGCATTTTCTCTACTGTTTTACACTTTACTGCTTGAATTCCTTCTCAAAATTTATTTGTTGTCTTTGAATCTCTTCAAGATACATGTGAAATATGTGAGGTTTCTGCTCTGTAATGAGAGAAAAGGACTTCAATCTGTTTGTCATGGGTAACGTCTTAAAAATGCCCCCTTTCCCTGTTTGGATTTTTTTTTTTTGTTGCAATTCTTTATTCTTTTCTAGCTTAAATAAAAAAAAAAAAATAAGCTTCACATGCTCCAGATATTCTTAAAACATCTGGAGCTAGGCTGGGACAGAAAGCTGCAGGACTGGAAAGAGAGAGCAGTTGGTGATTCTTCTCAGGGTAATAAGGAAAAACAACCTGGATATCAAACAGCCAAAGAGAAGAAAATTAATTACAGTTCCTCATATGAGAAGAAAAACATTGCTAGGCTGAGGGAGTCATGTAAAAGACAAAATGCTTATTGTAGCTTGTACTTTGCAGGTAGTTTGTGCCTTTTTCCTGTGGGCTTGCTAGCTCACCTCTACCTTGAGCTTCCTCCACTGCAGGTCATCTTATTGCTCTGTTGGGCATAAAATGGTTCCATCATGTGCCCTTCAGTAAAAGGTAGTTCCCACTCTGAGGGATTTACCATCTTAAATCGGCAAGAGCTTAGAGGAGAAAAAGGCACAGGGATGCACTGTTGTGTCAGCCAGCAGGTCAGCAATGCAGCTGGGCACATGGGTCAGGTCTCATCTCCCTCTCCGTGCTGCCTTCATAGGGCAACAGGGTCACCAATAAAAACAATTTGGAAAATTAAGCTGTTAAATATAAATGTGATTTGGCTTTAACAGCAGTGGAAAGCTGGGGAATGGATCGTGTCCGAGAGGGCTGTGTACGGCTATGTTTGAAAATAAATTGTTTCTCTGGAACAGAAATGATGGGAGATTGCAAACATTGAAAAAAACCCATCAAACCTACAAAAAATGTTACAGCAAAATCCTGTACAAGCACATACAAAGCCTGCTGAATTGTCTTTTCATGCAGACTGCGTTTTATGCAAATAAAAGTGTAAAAAAAAAAAGCAAATCACCTCAGAGAGAATGAGCAACTAATGCACATTGAATATAAAAATCCATTTGAGTTATTTTCTTTGTAGAAAGTTAGCTAAGGTCATTGAATCCTTTGAAGATTAATTCCCTTTTTAAAAACCCCAATTCCCCCAGATGCGATCAAATGGTTTCTTACAATGACCACAGATATAATCTTAGAACCAAACGCTGTCTTTTGCATTTGTCACAGCTGCAAATCACTGGCCTAGCACAGTGTTTCTGAAGCATGGATGCAACCTTGAGGCATGTTCTTGTTTGCTGTCTGCACTCACTGCTTGTGTTTAATGGTGTTGGCACCTTCCCTGTTATCTTTACTAAGAACAGTTTTGAGTGAATAGCACAGCTACCAGTGTCGAGCCCCAATTCAGTTTCTAAGTCAAATGTATCTTTTTCAAATCTGGGTGGAAATTAGAGTATAATTTTTGTTCCACTCTCCACATAGAACAGTGTAAATCTTGCTTCTCCTCTCCTCTGTTTCATTTGGCTTCAGTTTTCTTTATGTCCTTTTCTGTGAAGTCTCTGTAGTGACCAAAGTGATGGTCTCTAGATGCCAGGTAGCAATGCACATGTCCCTCTCTTCACCTGTCTCCCTTCCCTGAATGGTGATTGCAAGGAGAGAGCATATCTGAGGGTTAAACCCCCACTAAACCATATGGGTTTTTCTTTCTGCTGACTTTTGTTCCCTTTGAGTGCACTGATTTTGTAAGCTTTTCTGCATACCCCAGACTGCTGATTGCATTTGAGATTCCTGTGTGATCACGTGAGTCCAGGAGCTGGTGTTTTTAAGAAAGACAACAAATACTGTGTGAGTCATGAGAGCTGGGGCAAGGTGGTGTCTTAAATCTCATCCCAGTGAAATCGATACAAATTTACATATGAACACAGATAAGCCACTGCTAACAGCTTTGTGGGGTGTAAAAGATACTGGACTATGCATGCTAGTTTTATCCAGCATTGTCTTTTATGGAGTAAATAAATTCTGGTCCTGGTCTGGCCTTGATAATGCTGAATTTCTACAGTTAGTCTTTCCCTCGTTCAATGACAAGAAAGGATTCCCATGGAGCAAAATCAAAGGCTATAATAATGGAAAGGTCTATATGTCAAAAACCCCCACCATCCACTCAAAAGAGGTTGAAGCTACTATCTCCATCAGCAGGTGTTCTCCAAGGGAGAGCCTCCTCTCTGTTAAATTCTGCATCTCTTATTTTATCCTGAATATATCCAGCTTTAGCTATTTTAGCCTCAATTTGGGGCACTGTGCTAAGGCTTGACCTATTTATTAGTCCCTCAAGTTCAGCCCACGAAGTTGAAGAGACCCAAACATGCCAGTCACTTTGAAATATTAGACCAATTTATACAGTCAGAAACTTAACAATAAAAAGAGGGAGTGTTTGCTCACTTTTCTCTTCTTGCTGAATTTTATTTCTAGTTGATTGTGACTTTCAAAAATAATTCCACCACCTCTGTAAATTTTATTCATTCTGTGTCCTTATCCGAGTTCTCTAGTTTTTTCTCACTCTTAGGTAGCAGGCTGATGATGTGACCTACATATTTGACATAACATCAATGAAGAAATAATGAATGAGACCTTCTTTAGTGATAAAGCCCATTTTTTAGGATGGACAATTGGAATGTGTCGGCTCTGATTGCTACATCAGGTGATAGCAGGTGCTTTGTCATCTCTAACTTTTATTTTCAGTAACGTTCTCTTCTGCCTTACAGGATCATTTGTCTTCTGTTTGTAAATTCCCATCTGCACTTAAAATGAGTTTTCAGTGCTGTATCGATGGATGGATATAGTCAGCCTCTGTCCATTTAGTCTCTATCTATGTAGGTTCCCATGTTTTTTTTGTATCACAAATTACAGAAGAGGTCTGTTTACAAAAACACCTCTGTTGTCATTTTTATGCATGTCAATTTATCAATATTTTTTGCTTCCAGAGTGATGTTACATTTGCAGGAAGAGAAACCATTTCCATCAGACTGAGGAAGATACTCATAAGTAATCTCAGGATTCCTGGAGAGTTGTGGGAGCAAGTTGATCAGGTTTGTCTGTTCAGCCCATTTAAAATACTTCAAGAAATAAAATATTAGTAAAAAAATTTTGATGCAAAATCAGTTGGACTTCACTGAAAATCAGAAGTCCATATTCTAAAGGTTTTTACTTAAAATGACATAGCATTTTGGGGTCTGATTCTTCAGGTGTGAAAACAACCTGAATAATCTTCTTTGGTACTTTTGGTCCTTCAGTCCAAATCCATATAGCTGCCTATGTAGCTTTCCATGATGCCCAGCTACTGTGAGAAGACTGAATAGGTGATTATTTATGTCTTTCCATTCCTTTTCAGGAACGAAGAACCCATAGGAGTACTTAGCAGGAAACAGTCCTTGTGCACTTGAATAACTGTGCAAGGATGCAAGTGCTGCAGGAGTTATGGCACAACTCCCAAGATTGCTCATGATTATATAGCTGTCAATCATGGAGACTGACTGATCCCTGCTTAATGGTGGGGTTGTTCCAGTTCTGTTAAATTTTACTTACGTAACCTCTTCCAAAATAGCTTTCACCTTAAAGCCACTGCGCAGCCAGACTGAAATGCAAGAGAGCAACATGACAAAAGAAAAATACACAACCTATATTCCCGCTGGTAAAGCACAGTAGTTTCACTTTTAGTCTAAAGCACACACCACAAGCAAATGCCATTTCTGTGTATCACAGGCAGATTTCCTTTTAGCTCAGTTTTATCTCTTTTGGAAAAGCTTGCTTTCCTTTAGCCTTTTAAATGCCATGTTTTAACAGCGTTACTGTAGGCAGCACTACCAGTTGCAGAATTTTTAGGACCATGTGTGTATATACCTCTTGTATCTGTGCCACAACTCCAGGCCCTAGATCCACAGGCTAATTTCAGCCACTCTCAGGACTGATTCACAGAAAGGTTTTCAAGTTCTTTGTTTTTACTGAAGTAAGCATCCTCCGTGAACTCTGCTCCCCTAACACCATTCATTTCCATCCTGCTCCTGTTTGCAAGGATCTAATCCGTGCTACCGTTCTTATTCACGAAACTTTGTACATACAAAACTCTTGAATTATTTTTTCTAATAATTTGATAGTAAACCATAGAAAGAGTAATTTCTTCCCTCTGGTATCTGGTTACTAACTCTCTAGTAACTAGTAGGTGCTGTGATATTAAGTGATGGTTCTTTAGGATGTTTAATTATCCCCCAAAAGGCCCCAAAGTGCTGCTAACGGATCCTCTGCCTCATGACACACATTACTATTAGCCTCTTTTGCTTCTGATTTTTAGTCCAGTAGCACCAAAAAATGGCACAGGTCCTGCAAACAGAGGAATTTTTTGCAACATGATCTCAGCCCGCTTCTGCTCCCGAACCAGAAGATTTTTGCAGTACACTAATCTTGAGTGATTCTAAATAGGTCTCTTTCAGGGCTTTCAATGAAACTGCAGGTGCCTTCCGTTCTTTTGTGTCATGGAAAATTGGGTTATTGTTTCAAAGCCATTCCCCCGTGACTGTTTTAGGTAGCTTGGCTATTCATGCCAATCCTTACACACATTGCTACCCTGCCTCCCTCTGCAGGGAGGAAACAAATCCCTGACAGCGACAAGCTGCTGATGAAGACTTCTCTCCTTGGAGTATCCCAGTCTTTTGCACAGGTGTGTCCTTTGGCCTGATAGAGAAATACAGTGAAAAATCTGAATTAAATGGCAACAGAGTCTGAATTAAAAGCCAGTCATGAACACCAAGTATCTTTTCTGGACAACCTTGGCAAAGATGGTCAGTTGTCTCAAAGCTGGTTTTTATTTCATTTTTACATCTATATGGATTTTAATTGCTGTAGTTTGAAATACATCTAATCTGATTCCCAGTGACATGGTGTGTCTGGTGAAAAATGGGGATGATAACTTCCCAGGGAATGGCTAGTGTTTCAGACCAACTGCTCTGTTAAATGTCTTGTCTGCCAGATGTATTTCAGAGCTGCACTGCTGCATTTTATAAGCCATGGAATACAGTTTGTAAGAGCAATCATCTTCCCAAATTGGTCATTACCAAAGTTAATGACCTGTTTATTAGAACATCAACCTTGGCTTTGCCTCATGCTGTTAATTAACAAATC
Organism: Oxyruncus cristatus; assembly: GCA_013399855.1. Lineage (NCBI taxonomy): Eukaryota > Metazoa > Chordata > Aves > Passeriformes > Cotingidae > Oxyruncus > Oxyruncus cristatus. Next base: position 1,070,206 of record VXAY01005702.1, read on the forward strand.
TGCCATTAACTGCTGGTAGCCATGACTTTGTGCATGTGTGTGTTTGGGGGGAAGAGGCTAGGGATCATTCATTAGGCATATTTAAGGTGGTATCCCTGCATATTGGTAAGACCCATACCTATATGATTCTCACAGACTGCACCATTTACATGTTGTCCATGCATTTGTCTAATCCCTTTAGGGACCTGCTTTGTTTACTGTTTTAATCAAATTTTGTATCAGTTTGTGCAGGTGCTCCCTGGTTCTTTTGCATGATATATTCTCAACAAATGGCAGCTTTGCACTGACTTTACCCCTGCTATAGCTGTGATTTGTGATCACTGTGCACTGGGAAGTGCACCCAGAGGGACAAAGGGCTAACCTCAGAGTAAAGAAATTGTTTATTATCAAAACTTCTCCCTGCAATAAAATTGTTTGTTATGCAAGAGGTACCCATAACTAATTGGCTATTTGTTATTTTCAAGAAAAATGCAATCTTCAATAGTGAAGTCTGGCATAACATCTGTCTCCTTAGAGAGGGTTTTGAAAACCATAATTCAGGTGAGAATTACAGTTTTTATCCGCCTTTGTTGAGATAAATGTATTTTGCCACTCCTCTCAGCCTCTAGTGCTAATTACAATGTCATAAAATGCCCTGGATTAATGAAGTTTCAAAACATATACATCCATTTTGGGCCCTTCCTTGGTTCTGCCATGAGCTCTTCCTCCTCTCTACAAGCGAGTCCCGTCTGTGTGACTGCACAGGTGGAGACCCCAATTGAGAGTGACTTATTAAGAGGTCCTTTGGGTAATTCCCAGCATGACAGATTCAAGAGAGTTTGCAGACTAGAGGCAACCTCCTGTGAGGTGACTGACTTGGTCTCATGACCATTTTCCCAACAGAAAGTTCTCCCTACCCCAGCTACTATCCATGCATTCCTCTACCTGTCTTGGCATCTATTGCACATGGCACTGATCCAGTTCATCTCACTGACCCACCGTGAAAATAGCTGTATTTTCCACTGTTAATTTTACTAAGCAGAACTGACTTGAGGAGGGTCTGACAAACACCTAGTCTGGGTAGAGGAAATGGAGCAAGTGTGGGAGAACACATGGGAGGGGAAGGACAAATGCAGGTGAAGAGGACCTGGTGATGGTGATGCACCAGGGGAGCTTGAGCCAGCCTCTAGCAGAGCTCCCTATAACAATGAATTCTGAGACAAAATAATGAACTCAACGAAAAATTCTTCCTTGGGCAGATAACCAATTTTAAATGTGACAGGAACCTGGTTAACAGGACAACTTATGTATCTTTGACTTGGTTTTCTGTACATGCTAAGGCAATTTGGTATCCAAATCCCCCTCAAATCACCTGAATATTAAGTCCCCCTGAGTACAATTAAAAATGTCTACCTGAGAGCTGTATTGGCTGAGGGTGCAGATAATGAAATTTTCAAGATCACAGAGAAAGGCAGGAGCTAAACCTTTCCCAGTGCTGCTCTGAGCAGGGCATCCCACCACCCTGGCACCGATAATGAAGGGAGATGACACTGAGGTTACCACACAGCGTGCTGCGGTTTTCAGACTCTGTACGGATTGTTAGCACCCAGAGCATAATGTTTTCCACAGAGAATCACTGAGCAGTCCTTTTCCTTCATTAGGTAGTTTTACCTGGTACAGTGGATTAGCCAGGAGTTAAGCTGTTCACAAATAGCATCTCCCTCATACCTCTCTCTGTGAACTGCAGACTCCCCTTTTCTTCTTTTTTTTTTTTTTTTTTTTTTTTTTTTTTTTTTTTTTTTTTTTCCTGGGGACTTTGTGGTTTTAAAATAATCTGTCTATATTTCATCAGCAGACAAAGAAGAGAGAAGAGGAATGGACTGATGAGACAAGGGTGTTTCATACAACATTGGCAGACACAAGGCAAAATAACATGTACATTTTAAGAGTCACTCAGATGAAACCTCAATCCCTGAGCTCACTCAGCTGGCAAAAGACAAACCTTTTGCTGTCCATCAGCTTAGGTCTTGTCTTAGTTCACACCTGGAATAACAAAATAAATGAGGTGTATCAGAACAGGTGCTTCAAAGCTATTTTTCCCTTTGAAATGTACCACTGAAAACAATATCTTCTGAATAAAATAATAACAAAAATGAACAAAATAAAAAGTATCCTATTCACCAAGTCATCAAGGAAGGAATGTAGGGAAAGACTCAAATCTTGGAAGGTGTCATGGTTTACCCCAGACAGCAACTGAGTACCGTGCAGCTGTTGATTCACTCCACCGGTGGGATCAGGAAGAGAATTAGAAGAGTAAAAGCTGAAAAACCTGTGGGTTGAGATAAAGGCAAAACAAAAGTCACACAAACAAGCAAAGCAAAAAAAGGAATTAATTCACTGCTTTCCAAAGGCAGGCAGGTGTTCAGCGATCTCCAGGAGAGCAGAGCCCTCTCATGTGTGACAGTGACTTGAGGACACAAACTCTGTAACTCTCACTATCCCCCCGCTTCTTCCTTCTTTCCCCCTCTTCATCTACTGAGCATGATGTCCCAGTTTCCCTTGCAACCCTAGCCTCCTCTCCAGCATGGCCATACAAGAAGCAGAAAAGGCCTTGACACTGTGAAAACGTTGCTCACTAATAGCAAAACATTATCAACACTGTTTTCAGAACAAATCTGAATTATAGCCCCATACTAGCCACTGTGATTAACTCTGCCCCAGTCAAAACCAGGACAGAAGGTGAGCCCAGATTTACGGTAAAAAAATTTAAATTGTATTTTTCTGTGACTTTGGCTGGCATGTGTCTTAGCAAGTCTGAACTCAGAGGTACCTTGTAGGCTCCAGGCTGCTCTACCACCTAATCAGAACCCTGGTTTCTTCGGAGGTCTACTGTGATGCCTTGTATAAATAGCTAAATTAGAGAAAACATCAGTACAACCTCCAGCTTTCACTGGCCACTTGAGCCTTCATATAAATGGCAAATAAGTAAATGATTCTTCCATCATTTGTGGCAAAAATCCTACCCTACACATTCAGTGTCTGATGTGCTGACTATAATCAGGCTGCTTACTGAACGTGCTTAGAGCAGGAAAGGGGACAGAATGGAGCTGGCAGCATCATGTTTTCATCATCATCATGAGTAAATCCTTTCTTTAAAACAGCAGTCCGCTTACCAGCTAAAGACCCTCTCATCTTAAGTGCATCTGGCATTGTCAACAAATCCTGTGTCTTTTCACTTGATTAATCATGGAGTTTAAAGAAGTAGTTATTTCCTTGATAAATGAGATATCATATGCATTCATCTATTACAAAACTGCTGTAGACAATTAATCACCGCATCAGCTCATTACAGCTTTTAAGGTTACGTGTGAATACTCTAAGTTAACAGAACAAAAACTCCAGGTGGATGGTTAATAGTACGTTTAAAATCAAAGTGACATTGCAGAATAGGTCAGCCACTGCCTTTTAGATTTGGTACTTGCACCACAGGATCTCTCATGAGACACCATGCCTGGTAATGACAGGCCAGGGTCGCACCCAGTGGGAAGCGGAGTAGTTGTGCTGTAATGTCGGGAACTATCCTTGCTGGAGATGCAAAGCTCTGTGGGTACTGTCAGCCGAGAAAGCACCCTGCCTTGTCACTGCAAAGTGTGACACAAGCCTAAAAGCAGAACACAAAATGTGTCAAACGCACATGATATCCCACAGGAGAACTGCCTCTGGAAAACTCAGCAGTCAACAGGACGAGTGATCATTTTATGTCTCACTTCATTCTTCCTTGCAGTGGGTAAGAGTGGACCAGTTCAACAGTGATGATAAATGTTCACTTTAGCAGAGGTGATTGTCACTCTACTAGTTTGCTACTCCAAACCCAGGTGTCTACATTGTTTTCTTTCAAAGGGTTGTCTTTAAAAGCAGTAGCATAAGATCAACTCTGTCTTGCTGAGCTATTGGGAAAGATTACAAGGAAATTTTTTATTTCTGCCAGCAGTGCCCATATCAGATAGGCAGAAATCTCTCACCTGCATGTGCACAGCTCCCTGGGAAGTCACAGGCCTCACACCTTGCTAACTGATGCCATTCATCTTGATATATTACCTCCTACTGAATCTATCTCTGTTTCAAAGCCTTTGGGGGAAAGTGCAGATAAATGGTGAAAGATTTGTTTTCTTTACCCATGCAGTTCACTCATTGGTTTGTACAAATGCCTGCAGAATGACTTGAGTGAAGTTAGGCTCTGCTCCCTCAGAAAACAGTATTGGAGGGACCAGAAGAAATAACCAAACATGCTTCCTAAGAGATTTTTTTCATAATCAACTTAGAGGGTTTTGCTTGCAGGGTGTGTTCAAGATGCAGTAATAATAACTGCAACAGAAAAAGCAGTTTCAACATGAAACAGTCAGGAGAGCATTCTAGGAGAATCATTTTAAAAAATAAAGACTTCGTTTGCATGTTCCTCTGGATTTCTGAATAGGATTAGCACTGTGTATGTGGATAGCAAGGCTTTCTGGAGGGTGGGAATATTTATTTTTAGCAATGTATTTCTGAGTTGTAACAAATTTGAAAACCTTCTTGTTCTGAAGTTAGGGTGTTAAAGTCTTTGATTTGGAATCATCGCAGCAGAAGGAATAAAAGGCCTCAGCTTGGGACAAAGAAAGAAAGAAATGGCACCCCTCAATCTTTTCAACAAAGACTGTTGAAATATATGGGTTTGGGCATAGTCAAAGTAAGTGGTTGAAGAGGGCACAAGGTTATAGAAAAAAGAAGATGGTGACAGTGGGACAAGTGGGATAGTTGAGACAACTTCTCCTTCAAATTACCAGAGGATTTTTACTTACAGTTTTCTCTGTCAGCTGTAGTAATCCTTCCAGTAGCGACGGAGGGATGAGCTCTGGCAGGGACTTCAGGCTCTAGCTCCTTCTCAGGAGAGCTCAGAACAGGCAATTCAGGCCTTGATCAAGTGAAGGATCTCAGCCCATCTTTAATTTGACATTAATGAATAATCACATCTTCAAACAAGAGCAGTTTACTCAAGTCTGCCCTGCAAGATGGTCTTAAAGTGCCAAATGTCCTTTCTTTGACCTTGCTAAAAAATTCAGACACATATGTTTTCATAGAAAGCCCATTCACAGACCAGAGAGGGCACCTGGAAATCATGAGAACAAAGAAGATTTTGATTTCACTGCAGCTGAAGTCAGAGAAGCAATATGCAGAGCTACAAAGAAGAAGAAACAATGCAGGCAGCTCTGCTGGCCGATGATGTACCAAAAACCCAAAAGATTTGGAATTGTTTGAAGACTGTTCAGGGATATGAACCCATACACTTAAAAGGAGCTGCCTTTTGAACAGAAAACAAAAACAAGCCATCCCTGTGAAAGGAAGGAATAAAAGCAGCTTGATGTATTCTGACAGCAAAATTAGAAAGCAGACACATATAAAAGCCAATGAGCAAACTGTGCAAGTCAAGAAATATGATGTGCCCTGTATTCTTTTAATAGTTTATTACTTAGCAGATTACATGATATTTGACACTGATGCTTGAAAAGCCTCCTGCTGTTTAACAGTACTCTTCAATAAAATGCTGTAATCTGTTAATGCACCACACTGCCACTATCACCCAGAGTTTGTACGGGAATATTTTCCTGCCATTCAGTCTGTCTGTCATTTTGCTTGAAGAAAGAGAAGAAAGCGTGACTTCTCTTCACCCTCTTTTCCCTGATTACATACCCCCAGCCCTGACTGCTGCTCCCTGAGAGCTTCCTTCTGCCTGGGTTTTCCTTGCAGTTAGCCTTTCCCAGTGTTGCTCAGAGAATGCAGAGCGAATGGCAAGAACATACAGAAAATTGAAACAGAGGCAGCAAGGCAGCAGTAGGTGGAGGGGAAGTTGCCATTTCCCACATTCAGAGAAAAAGGCTGTGCCACAGCAGAGGGTGGAGGGCCCTCAGGCAGGGGAAAAGGCTTTTCTACATGGGATTAGGGCTCCAGCTGAAGGGTGCTGAGGGGCAATGACGTTGCTTCGAACAACAGGCTGGAAAGGTGATCCTTTGGCAGCATTTGGAGTTGGCAGAAGGGATGGAGAATAGCTCTAGCAAAAGATGAACTTGCCAGACAGACAGGAGAGGCCAGATCTTAGAAATGTTACCAAGTAAATGTTCAAGATCTATATGTGGCTTTGGCTGGAGAGAAGGTCCCATTAAAAAACAAAAATGAACTTAAGATAAAGAGGTTTTTTGCTAAATACCTGGATGCAGAACTGATGGGAAAGGTGTAGAAGAACTCTTATTTTTTCACCATAACTTAACATAACGTAACAGTGTGGTAAGCAGTCCCTGACAATGCATTTCTTTAATATTTCTCTCCTTCAATAGTTATAGCAGTAGTTGCTGGAAATAATTATGATTAATTTAATTATAGGTATAAACCAGGTCCTTTTCAAAGTGAATTATAGTTTCCTTCAATAGTATGTGGTGGTTAAGCTCTGGTAATTAAGGGTTTGAATGAGGGTTTGACAGTGCATTTTCCCATAATTGAAATTCCACTGCAAACCCCATAGTGTTTGCAATCCAGTACAAAGCCATAAGCTTTCTCTGGTTGTTTTTTTGTTTGTTAGTTTTGTGTGGGGTTTTTGGTGTTTTGTTTTGTTGGGTTTTTTTGTGTGTGTGTGTGTGTGTGTGGTTTTTGTTTGTTTGTTTGTTTGTTTGTTTTGTTTTGTTTTTTTCTGGTGTCATTATATATNNNATATATATATGTGAGTTACCATGAAGGGCTGTCTTTTATCAACCTATTGCTGAATGCATAAGATGTCTAATAATTCATTTAACATGTTTAATGTTTATCTCCTTAGTTCAGTCTTAATAGGGCAGGTAAGGAGATGACAGTGCAGTGGGTTTGAAAGTCCAGTGTCAGTTCCACTGGTGTGGGAAGGGGAGAGGATTTGCATCGAGCCTGAAGTCCCTGGCTCCGACCCTTCCAAGAGGGAAGAACTTCTTGAAGACTGCAGAGAGGACATTTGTCAGGGAAACCCAGTTCTTTCACAGAAGACTGTGCATTTTTGAGAGCTCAGGTGCCAAAAACCTGTCCTGTGCAGAGCACAAACCCACCCCAGCATGTGGTGACAGTGCAGTGAGAAGGGCTGGTGGTCAGAGAGAGTACCTGCTTCTTGGGAATACCTGTCCTTCTTGGACTGGCTGTAGGTATGCCCAGCCAAGCAGATGGGCTTTTGTGACTTAAATACTATGGGAAAATGAGCGTTTAACCAAGTGTTTAAGGAACCATAAGTCTAATCAGGATGGAGTTACCTATAATTTCCACGTATCTCCCATTGCAGGTTTAAGGATAATCCTTCATACTAGATTCAGGTTCTACTCACAGCAAAATTTGGCACAGGGTGCAACAAGGAGAAAAAGGCAATTTCTGGGATTGTGACAGGAGCTGGGTGTTAGTTGAAGTTTGATGCCCTGCAGGGAATGGCTAAGGGCTTTGGTCTCTCAGCTTCCACACAGTATCTCCATAATCCACAAAACTAGGGGAGGTTTGCAGACCATCTATTGATTTTGTACCAAGCCAGGCAATCTGTTGTGTAAAAATATGCATCCATTCTCTCCTATGGGATTAAATGACACCACTGGAACTGAGAAAACAAGGAGCAGGGATGCAGTTCAGCTCAACACAAAGGTGATGTCAATTAGGTATGAACTCAAAGGTGGAGGATCATGAGAGAGGCAGCAAATGCCAGTCCCTTCTCCTGTCTTCTCCAGGCTTTCCCCTCAGCCACAGAGGGAGGAAAAGTTTTCACATTGAATTTGCAGTCTTTTGTCAGGTTATCACAACCTTAACATTATTTAAATGTAATTTTTTAGTCTATGAATTTGAATTATCCATGGATTCGATTCATTACCAACACATGCCTAGTAGCCAGTTTCTAAATTATGTTGCTGCTGACTTGAATTATTATAAATAAGACTGTGCCAAATGTCAATTGATTATTCAGGAGTAATCAATAGAGAGAGAGAAAAGACAGCTTTGGTTGACTAACAGCAAATGATTTTTATTCCACAGTCTTGGAATTCAGAGTAAGGCGGTATGTCAGGCTGAGCACCAGTCCCTCAACAAACAGATGTAAAAGAAAAGGGAGGCTGAGCTCCCTACAAGTAAGAAGCAGCAAGGCTGCAGTGGGGCCACAAGCACAAACGTCCCTGGAAAAGCCTTCCAACTGGTAAACCTCCAGGTTTAGTCACAGACTTTTCTTTAGACTACTTTTTTTTTTCTCCACACGTGGGAGTTCCCTCTGAATGATCTCTCTGTGGCACTGCAGTTGTGATGCTGGTGGGGCAGGTTGGCAGTGGCAGTTGCCCAGACACTTACTCCACTCCCCTCCCCAACAGAATTGGGGGGAAAAATGAGGTGAAAAAAAAGCTCATGGGTCAAGACAAAGAGAGGAAGATCATTTACCAGTAACTGACACCAACAAAACAGTCTTGACTTGGGAAAAATTAGGTTTATGTGTTTTCCCAGAGGTGCCACCACCTTGGCTGATGGGCTCAGAAAAAAAAAAGGCAAGGAGAAGTACCTTAGCATAATTCAAAGGGAAGCTTTGCTGCCAGACCTTGCTCTTCTTTGCAAAAGGCTTTCACCCTGCCCACGTACAGGTCATGCCCTCGAAACCTGTCCTTTCATCACCCTTCTAGGCACGAAAATCTGAATCTAAAGGGGAAAGCAAATACATATGTATTTTGTGTGATTGGAAGGAAGGCTTCATTACTTATTGTGTCTTTTTATATTTGCATACAGTTGCCAAAGGGAACATGTACCTGTGGCCTGGGCGCCAAAGGTCACAGTCGTGTTGTCTACGTGTAGAGTTGCTTTTGCCAGCGCTTGAAACAAAGACAGCGGGTTTGTACTCAGGGACTGAGGCCTGGGAGCAGGTTTCATTCTGCTTCTGGAGGTATGTATGGTTGCCTCCAGCACAGGCCTCCACCAGTGAAACTATGGTGAAACTGCAACATCAAAATTCATCCAAGAAATTCATCAGAACCCTCAAAAACACTTGAGGAGAAGATGAAGGAGCTCTCTGGTGAAAAGAGCTGTCCTGAGCTCAATAGGTCTCATTGGTCAGGCAGCATTGATGGAAAAGAGCAGCAATCCTGTCACAGAGACATAGACAGCCCCCATACCTACCTACAACCAAATGTCCAGGATTATTTCTAATGAGCAAATGAAAACACAGCAAATGAAGTTCACCCCTTGTATAAATTCATGAATTCTATTACAGTCACAGGGAAAAAACCTCTTATTGCTGTGACAGATTTGCAGTCTTGTCAGTTCTCATTCTCACACTCTCCTGGTGCTTGGTGATTTCTGAAAGACTACTGGAGTCCTGCAACTGCAGGGTTCCCTGCAGAGGAATCCAGCACTCAAAATAAGCAAATAAATAGGAGACATGTTTCTAGATACTGTGTCTGCAAAGGGAAAACCTTAAAATATAACCTTGAAAGGCAAATTTTAGAGAATCTTTGAGAGATGTTAAATAGAGTTGATATTCAGCCAGGGTGGGTTTTGTGGTTTCTTTTTTGGTTTGTTTTTTTGTTTGGTTGGGGTTTTGTTTAGTTTGTTTTTGTTTTGTTCTTGTTTTGTTTGGTTGGTTGTTTTTTTGTTTGTTTTTTTTTTTTAATTAAAGAAAATTCCCTATGGGAAAACCCTAGAGGTTTTTAGCTATTTTGCAGGGAAACATGAAAATCATGGTCTGAAGAAGATTTGCCAGGCCTGAGCTTTTTGACACCTGTCTCAAATCATATCATAGTTAAAAAAAGTAAGCTTTGTGGTTTTAAACTTGGGGGCCAGTTTAGAAGTCTTAGGCATGGCTTAGCTTTGGTTTTCCAGATGCAGTGATATTGATAAGGGCTGTAAAATCACCACTACCATTGTCAGAGGTGCTGGAGCTCCAGCTCCAGTCAGGTCCAGCTGTGAAATGCAAGACTTGTTGAAACGTGGGCGAAATGGGAGCTGTGGGACTGGGAGAATGGCTGCAGGGAGCTGTGGAACTGGGATAATTGCTGCAAGGAGCTGGGAGAAAAGGGTATTGGATAAGTGCTTTGACTGTATGGGGGTAACTTGGATGTTCCACTTTGAAGTGAAGCAGATATGTGCTTCTTGTGGGTGTTTACCAGTTTTTGGCTCTGTTAGGAAAGGAATTAGACCTTCTTTATTACTGCATGTTGTCTGGAAAGACTGTTTCGCTGTGTTTGATGTGAAATGGGGCAGCAGCAACCACCACATCAGCTTGTCTTGCCCTTGCTTCGGCCTGCAGTGGGACATCTGAGGGTGGCTCTGCAAAACTGTCTGAAACTGGGTTGTGGTGCCATGGGAGCTGCTCATGGTGTGTGGGATACAGGGAAATGCTTAGGTGGGATGGGGGTGAGGAGGATGCTGACGTTTTGTGGAGTTCTGTTTTCTCCTATACCCACAGTCCCTGTGCAGTGGGGGTGTGGAGCTGTACCCCTTTCTATGCCCTAAATTCCACCTTTATCCGGAAGGGCTAGATGGGTAGACAACTCTTCTTTTCTGGCAACATCCATATGTCACTATAGCATTAGACTTTATCCTGAAGAACACACACATACAAAAGCTCCAGCATTAAGGGGAAACCTGCAGCATATGGCGTAGCTGGACTGAAACTTCATCAGAAAAAATAGTTTTCTTTGTGTCAATCTGATCTGTGACACTTTCTGACCTCAGTCACTTTTACGTTTTCATGAGCTTTTGGTTTTTCTGGGTGGTTTCTTTGGTAGTTTTCTTTGCATAGTGAACACATAATGATGTTCCAATAACGTTGATTGTGGAAAGGGTCCTGTGCAAAAGTGTGCATTATTAAGTAATTTGACACTAAGCCATTTTTGCTGACACAGTATAAGGAAGATATAAAGCTATTACAAAATGTCCAAAGGAGGGCCACGATGGTGAAGGGCCTTGAGGGGAAGCCATCTGAGGAGCTGCTGAGGTCCCTTGGTTTGTTCAGCCTGGAGGAGACTGAGGCGAGACTTCATTGTAGTTACAACTTCCTTGTGAGGGGAAGAGGAGGGGCAGGCACTGATCCATGTTGTGTGCAGCTTATGGCCAGCTCCTCTTACCTAACCCCTTGTGAAGAATGTGCCTGGTGAAAAAAGTTAAGAGGGGGCTTTTGAACAAGGTGAGGGTACTTTACTTTGTGCTCCTGTAGATGGTTAAGCACAGATTTGAAGTGGGGGAATTTAAATAAAGAAAGAGGCTGGGATGCTTAACAGAGAAAATTCTTGCAGATGATGATGAGAATGGGAGCCAAACCATTCACAGAATCACAGAATTGGAGCTGCAAGTTTCCTCCAGGTTAACAGCGCATACAAGTATCAGTATTTCAGCTACTAAAACATATCACCTTTAATTCCTTTTTCCCCCTGAATTTTTTACTGACGGGGAAAGAATAACATTCCTTCATCTATGTGATCAAACAATTAACCCCTTCTTATCTGGGTTACCTATGCACCCAAAGCACTTATGTGACACGCGAATAGGATGTGCTTTCAAACCGACTGCCAACAAGTTTTTTGCGCTAGACATCCAAACACCACTGAAGTGACAAAATGTTCCAGACGTGTCATACTTATGAGTGCATGTGCTACAAAGGCTGCTAATATCAGAGCAGTTCAATCTGTGAAATATGTTGGCATAGGAATGTTTAGCATATTTCTAAGAAACTCATTTCTGTAGTGCTATGTGTTGCACTAAAAACTTCTATGCACTAGAAAGTTTTTTTTTAAAAAAACCCAAGAATTACTTGCTTGGCTTGAAATATATTGGAATAACTCAAGAGAACTAAGCTTTTAAATGTGACATGAATCAATGGGAGCCCTGACTTGGGATTTTCTGCAAGCAAGAAACAATCAATGTTCTTGGAAGGGTTGTTTTCAAAAAGCAACTTACTTCAAATTCTTAGAACAGCATCCATGGCAAAACTAGTTTTTGGAGGGTTTTTTAATTTTTTCTTTGTCTTGTTCTTTCTACCACACTTTCACTGAAGGTCTGTGGTGTGGATGTTTCCAGAATGACAATAACTACCCGCTGCTTATTATTGATTAATATATGTATATATTGATTATTATTGATTAATATATGTATATATAATCATATATATATTAATATATATGATTATTCTGTTTTGATGCTGTGGGTTGTGGAGGCTGGTTTAAAGCAGCAAATGCTTACCAAATTAACTGTGGCTTTCAGGGGAAAAAACTGCAGTGGATTGTTCTCTGCTTGCCAATCCTGCAGTGTGAGACATGGTTTCATTTCACATGACTTAGCTGGCGGGGAATATGGTACTGGAGCCCTCTGCAACCAGAGTGCAAGGGCTTCCCAGCCCCAGATGCCCCACCACTAGCAGTGCAGCACAATGTAGACAGAGCATGAGGTGGCTTGGGGCAAAGCTTCCCCAAATGGTTCCTGAATATTAACTGGCCTTTGTGATGCCAAGTGGTTCTGTTCCCCAAGCCATGCAGCTGACACTGGCTGTTGCTGCTCAGAAGTAGGGTGGGTTGGGTGACCTGAGTATGTTTGCCCCAAAATGCTCAGGCACCTCTCTTGCTGTCTAAGGAAGTGCTGGGGAATACAGTGATTCCTTGAGTGGATCATGGAGGGAAATATTTTGAGATGTATCTGGATACAATTTGACGGTCAGCATGAACCTGTTCTTGCATCTTGATGGCTGCTTGGAGAAGTCTGCAGTGATTGAAGCCTCCAAAAATGTCCAATACTGTGCCAAATCTCACAGAGAGGCTACAAAATAATTTTTGTCTGCCTGCTCTTCCTTCTAGTCGCAAGGCGGTAGTTTTTATCCTAGGTTGTGCTTTTATCCTTCAAGGCACCTCAATGTTGTATGGGAGAGCAAGGCTGGTAAAACCCCAGTTTTTGTGCTTGTGTACAGATGGGCTAAAAGCTTTTTCAAGGAGCTGAAGCTCTCCAGTTCCAGGATGCTTTTCCCCTTTTCTCTTGGGTTGTCGCGAATGCAGGGAGCAATCTAAGCACACATTCTCTGCTTTGAGCAGAGACAAATCCTATATGCATGAGATAAAATTAAATTAAATCTGTGCTGTCATGGCTGGACAGTAACAACAGTGAATGCAGCAGATCATCCCTCCTGTGCAGTCTGATGAACTTTGCGTGTAGTCATTACCGGTACCGGGGAGCTGGGCTGCTCAGCGTTACTGCAATTTGTAAATGGCTTCATTTAGATGTCACCAGTGAACTAATTTATGGAAGCTGTAATTAGTGATGATGGGACTGCAGGTGGAAAACAGTAAGTGGTGACATTACTTAGTGACTTCATGAGGGATTTTGAATGTCCAGCAACTGGCTGTTACGTGTAAGGGAAGAATGACAGCAACTGAAGGAAAACAAAACAGCAGCAGCAAAAAAAAAAAAAAAAAAAAA